>RYFJ01001452.1:0-442125 GCA_003991445.1 Oryza meyeriana var. granulata | reverse complement strand
TAGGATCTTCGTCTGCATCATACTTTAGACTTCGTTTGAAGAGAGACACATATTGATAATATAACACTAAGCTTGAGGTGAAGACTCAAAAGTAGCTACTGTAGATATACACGTTCACGAATTTGCTTCACTACGAATTCAGCGAAAGAATTTTACGTCAGGGGCATTTCTCGTACCAGGCTGTAAACTGATGGAGCACCACTTGATATGACTTACTTTGCCATGATCCCTTAAGACAGTGGTGCCGATGAAAGTTCAATACCTCAAATAGAAACCAACGGGCAAGTTCTACATAGAAGGCACAATGGTTTGCAGAGAATCACCCCATGAAATAAAACAATTCAGAGTAGGCCAGGTCTCTACCAGAAAATTATCTGTACAGAAGTTTATATCAGCATGCACATGAACTCAGGCTTGATGATTTGAACCACAAAAAAAAGATTGGTCTCAAATTTAGATGGTAGAAGATAATCATGAGATTGCCAAATGGTACGCCAAGGTCTGTATTGATGGTGGAATAAAATTATTTTTAATGATTCAAATAGTATGTGGCTTTTGAAGAAACTTTTAGTATGGAGAAACAGTTTGGTACCTTCCATTAGCTGCATTTGTGTGTATATTCAGATATATATGAACTTTGTCAATATCGGGGCGTTTACCCATTAGCTGCATATCTAAAGAGTAAGGATCCACAATTTATGGAACATAACCCAGTTTTCTTCTTCTGTATCATAGCATAGAATGCGAATTAATGCGATGTTTCATACAGATAATAAATCGGATGCTCCATTTAAAGGGTTTGGTTGTATGAAGGTCACTAACAACATGAAATTAGTTATTTAATTTGTTTCCAGTTGCAGTGCAGGTGCAGTCGTTTCCCATAAAATGAGACTATTATTTCAAGATAAATTTGTACGTGATGTCATATTAGTTTATTTAGTAACAATGAGTAGAAATGATGGGCATTTTTTTGAAAGCAATGACAAATACTCGCTCCAAAGATAACCTGGAGAAGAATATAGGAGAAATAGGGAACCACTTTTTCAGTTTGCATGATTCACATTGAGGGAAAAAATACCATATGGTAAATTAGTAAGATGTTGGAAACGCTAAAAGGATTAGGTTTTGCAGGGAAGACAAACCTGTAGCATTGGGGAACCCTTTTTACATGAAACATGTAGTTTGTAGCACAATAATTTCTTTCATGCTTGGGGCATCATTTTCTATAGAACAAATGGAAGAATACAACAGCATTTTCATAGTAATAGCAATCAACTATTATAGAATGGAATTAGAACAATTTAAAGTTACTGACTGAGATATATAAAAAAGTCTTGGATCCGCATCAAGTGGAATAAGGCCAAGTCTATGGTGGAAGACTTCATTCTGCTATATAGTGTTGTCACCATGAGGATTTTTCAATTGCCGTTGTAGGAACCTGTATTTAAAATAAGAGTAGCATGTTTGAAATCAGAACCCAATCATGACTCATCTGAGTAATACAGCAAACATCTACAGATGGCCATTTCAACCTCTGCTATGAGGATTCTCCTGAAGCATTGTACTATCGATGCATCAACCCAATCATATCAAACTCATATCATCTTCCGCAAGTAGCATTTATCCTCGACTTAAGAAAAGTCTTGGAATTTCTCCACTGACACATTATTATCAACTCCATAGCAGCATCAAGCATAACACCAGAGTATTGAAAACATTAAGCCTTTAAACATATAAAAACAACAAATTAGACCTATTTTACACGCAATTCTATAGCAGATAAACAGAACTTGTTTTCAAAAAGAAATAATGTAAAAAATAAAGATATAATGTCTCAGAGCATTGGGTATTTAATTAGCAAAATTTTCCAGTATAGCGAATGGATATTATGAACTTAAAACACTTTCAAATGATATACTTTTCACTAACATATAGAGTAAAACACATCACAAACAAGCTACTGTTTCAAAATAGCAAAGTAGAATAAGCAAAATAGATTCAGGGGGGCATGTTAAAGATTTAGAAGCAAGAAAAATAACTGAATAATTGAAAAGAAGCTCCTTCTTTCCAACACTCTGATAATTAACCCATTAGATGCATAGGTAGAAAGATCATGCTCTATGAGAAATCAGGCTCCACTTCACAACAACCTATAGAAATGATTTTCTTCAGGAACAATAAAAGAATGAATCCAACAACAAAATGAAACAGATTCAACTGCAGAAACATGAATCGACAGGCATAGCATATACGGTGTACTGGAGTTTGGCAAATAATCACAAAGATGCGGCAGGCGCAGAAGAAATCGCAGCACCAGAATAATGGGTGATATACGAGTCCGCGGGGGGGGGGGGGGGGGGGGGCGGGGGGGGGGGGGGCTGGCGGGGTCTAGCCTTGTGAAGAGACACGCGCGCTGTGGACCTCAAGATAGACCCCGCTTCCTCGGCGTCTTCTTCCCTGTGCGCTCTTCCTCACCTCGTACTGCCCATGCTACGGCCTCTTCCCGAGTTGCTGCGTCGCGTGGCCGCATCTAGTCTCTCACCACCGAGGGAAGACGGATTGGTTCCTATAGGGAGGAGGGAAAGAGGAAGAGCGCCGCTACCGGAGGGCGGGGAGGCGGTGGTGGGTGAGAAGAGGGGGCTGACGCCGGCGACGGCGAGTGGAGGAGAGGGAGAGGAAGGAGGCGGCGGCCGTCGGCCGTCAATTTAGAAAATTGGGCCCAGACCTGCAGAGATCGGCTACGAATTCCCGTCCAGATTTGGATCTCTACACTGGTGGGCGATACCTAGTTTGGGCTAACGGAAAATACAGCAGAGTTGGCCCACTTAGTCTCGGCCCAGTACAGCAGAGCGATGATTGGGGCATATGGCCGATATAAATCTTGGAGCGGCTACATGACCGTAGCGCGCGAATGGCCTCTATGTTACGATTGCCGAATTAGTGTTCTGAGACTGGCTAGCCTAGGTGCGATCCGCATGTGCGTAGGCAAAGCTATGGCCTAGAGCGCTGGGCAAATTGGCCATTGTCTTATATAGTTCAACAAGGCCAGGATACGAGTCCGTGGGTCAGTCCTGACAGCGGGTCATAAAGTTTACATAGAAGTAGTAATTGAGGTCTCGGTTCGTTTGTGTGTATTTTCAACAACAAGAAATTGTTGGTAGTAAAGATGAATTAGTGTGAGTATTTTACATTATAATTTTAGTAGGAAGACTAAACAGCACAGTCAAGTATTCAGTACGGTAGTCGGTGCGAGTGAAGGTGGCAGAATTTTACGATTGTTTGGATATTTTCATCACTGATAGGTGGAGGGTTAGACGAGCGGCGATAAGATATAGTGGGTGAAGAGGCTTTAACGTTAGAGACATTATCACGACGCACTAATAAAAAATTGGATGTAGGTAATGGCGCATAATGTGGCAGGGTATGCTTTTAGTAGGGTTGATTTAGACAACAAAGTGAACAAGCCCTTGAAGTTTACGGGGTAGAGATTGTCTGGGTCTAATAAAACTTTTTAAAACTTTATTATCAGACAATTTTTTAGTTAAGGATATAAGATTGATATAGATATCTAATAAGTATTTGTGATATTTGTTTTTTAAGGTAAATCTACATTTTTGTTTTCTAACTAAGCATTTGAGCTGTTGATGGTCAAAGTTTTAAAAGGAATTGTATAGAATCTTGTCAAACTTCAAATCAAATTTTTTATGTATCAAAGGGAGTCTAAGATAACCTTGGAGAGAAATCAAATCAACTAGAACTAGATAGGAGCGTTAGGTTTCCCACTGCGAGAGCAATATCAAGAAGAGCATAAAATATTTTTCTTAACAGCGTCTTTAATGTGCATGCTACAAAACTCATTAGCCGTTACAATGAAAGCATTTCGCCGTGTGCCACAAACAGTATAGGAAGACTCGAGCAATGCACTGCCGCGAAAAATCTAATGCAAATGGGCCACTATGGACGAATGACATTTGGCATCATGTGGGTATATCTGTTTGAAATGTTGAAGCGTAGTTTAGTATATGTTTAAAATACTAGAACCAAAAACAGCAGAATTACATACGCAGAAATTTAATCTATTAGGCATCAACAGCAGCATTGTTTTTTTCTGCTCAAGTCAATGCGGGCAATGGCTTCGTAAGCGGACAACAAGAATCACACAGAACAACCTGAAGCTGCGTGATGTCAGTCAGGCTCTTCTACTATAGTGATGCCTAGCGACAAGAGATCAGCATCTGGTGTACTAAATTCAGCTCTACGGCCGAGGACCAAAGATGCAGCCAGAATAGAAAATTACTCCTAAGTGAGTCTCTTCTATGTCTCGATGCATCTAAGATATATGATTTCGAAAGAACCGCATACTCGGTATGACGTGGGGTCGGGGTCAGCCGGCTCTCCCTCGACGAGCTCTTGAATTTCGTATCGGGGCAATGGACGGTCTCAGATATCTGTAATTTTTGTGGCTGGGGGGGCTCTCCTGGCCGCTGAAGTGCTGATGTTCCTCGGCTGACCCTAAGTACAGAGACTCTCGCAGTTGTTGGTCGTTGGGGTGATGTCGTGCACATGAATTTGCTTGGCTGGTGTGCTGGGGTCTGCCCCATGGTGGTGTCACTGCTCTCTAATGGACTCTTTGTGGATGGGTATGGCACAACACTTGACACTCTACAGGATAAACAAGGCATATGTAAATGTCAAAAATATGTACCAAGACCAGATGCTATTACTTATATAACAGATTTTAGCAGCTGTAAGACAGGTCTTGCAAAGTACAACCACAAGACACACGATTTATACCTTTCCTTTCGCTTCTCCAAGAATCGGGCAAGAGATGCTTTTCGAGCTTGAGGTACAGCTGGAACAAGCAAGATCATGAATCAATCTCAAGTACCTTATAAAACACTACAGTAGTTACACTGGGAATTCAGAATTCCAAAAACATTACAGAACTAGCAACAGGAAGGTAGAGCAATATACCCCTTGGCATGATAGCTGAAGCATTTGTGGTTGCTACTGGCATCGGCTGGGACGGGGATGCCTGGCTCAAAGGAGTAACAGCCAACGGTAGGCCTCCAGATTTTGGCCCCGCAGAGTCGTTGGAGCTAGACGAGCTCCTGGGGAGAGTCACAGCTTGTGACACAATGGTGATTGGATTCGAAACCCCTGATACAAGAGGCACAGAAGCCTCTGGTTTCTGAACTATAATCTGCCTTGCAGGCAAAACCTCAGGCACTGTAAGTTTCGCAGTGGCGGAAATAGGCGAATCTGATTTACGAGCTGTGCTTGGTGGACTCAGAACGGATGCCCTGCTTGCTAAAAGCATAAGTTCTTGCGCCTGTCACAGTTATGACACAATCAGGAATTATACCCAAGAACTGAAGTAACATCAAAACATTTCGCTCCTCGCAAAGATATGATACCTTCTCCACTGGAACGTTATCGAATACATTCACCACTCCATTATAGAATATAGTCATCTGCGTTGACTTCGGGTTTTGAAGGTCCCTTTGCAAGTCAACCATCCAATTGTCAGCTCAATGTTTCCTCAGCTTTGCAGTCAAAGTTAAAAAATCGAATTTTATTTGAACAGATAAAAATATCCACCTTGGGCTGCAGTAAACGCCAACGGTGGAGCCGGCCACCGAGTTGCCGCCAGCGAATGATTGGTTCTTGAACGGGCTCCCGCCGGCGACGTTGGGGAGGCTCTGAACCCGGAGCATGGGGTTTCCCTGGCTGAACGGCACGGGGTGGCGCGGTGACGGCGACGGCGACGGCGACGGGAAATGATGTGCCGCCGCTACGCCGTAGGAATCCACGCCCTGCTCACGGTGGCCGTGCGCCGTGGCGGTGAACTGCTGCCGGGTGACCTGGCCGTCGAATCCAAACTGCCGCTGCAGACAGCTCAGACCATTAGCCTCTCTAGCATATCGACGGAAGGAACACGACGGCGGGGAGGTAGGAGGCGTCAAGGCGAGGCGAACCTGGTGAGTGAGGACGGGAGAGGCCTGCTTCATGGCGGCGGCGCCGTCGAAGGCATCTCCGGGCGACGGCCGCAGCGGCGGGCGGAACCCGGAGAGGGAGAAGCGGTCGAACACCGCCTCCTTGGAGTCCTCCTCCCTCGCCGCTGCCGACCTGAAGGACATGAACGCCGACGACGCGGCGCCGACCTTGGCCGGGAACTGCCACTGCATCGCCGCCGACGCGCCTCCTCCTCCGAAATAATCTACAGCAAGAAAAAGACTAAAAATTCACTCACAAATTACGACGCAAAGCAGAAAAGAAGCATATCCATCCATCAGCTGCATGTCGCAATCTAATCGCAGAACGGATTTACCTACTCAGAATCGAAGAAAAAAGGCATTAAATCATGCACGCGAGCACAAGAAAACCGTGCTGAATTGAACAGGTAATTTAAATCGCGAAAGAAAACGAAACCTTTTTATATTAAAAAATAAGAATCGCTGCGAATTGGGCGGCCAATCGATGTCATCCCAAATCCGCAGCTGCACGCAACCGCTCTGGCGGATCACATGCCCGAAATCCGAGCACCCACGCATGCGGATGGCAGCGCAGCGAGGAACCAACCCATCGCCATGGCCGCGGCCGCGAGCTAAGCCTTATCTAACCACTACTAGCTAGTACCAACCAATCAACTCATCAAGAACAGGAGAGGAGCACCGACCTGTCTCCGGCTTGCCGCTCTCCTCCTTCACCTCGCCCAGCCTCTCCCTCCTCCCAATCGCGCCAAGAAAATCCCTCTCCATAGCAAAACACCTCAAGAACCAAGCAACGAAGCAAACTTTATCCTCTTCCTGTCTCCAACTCAAGGATCGGGAGGAGGAACAAGAAGCCGCCTCCTTTCTTTTCCTTTCCTTCTCGACGATGCCTTGACCTTTCTTTTCCTCCGCTTGCTTTCCCCTCTCTCTTGCTTTCGATTGCTCGCTTATTTATTCGCGAGATTTTGGAGGAGGAGGCAGCGATGATTAGTTAGATAATTAATCATTATTGCTCACCGCATTAATTAAAAAGATGGGGTGGGCGTCGGATGGCGGGGTGGGCCCCACCCCCGCCCACCTGCTCCCATCCCACGTGGTTCACCTCCGCACACGCGACCCACGGGATCTTACACCCGATGCTCACTGACACGTGGGACCGACCGAAAGCGGGGACATCGAGTCAGTGGTGGATTGGGTCTCGGCGGGAGTGGCTGCGGATAAGGGCGCGCCTCGTGCGACGCCTTGCTGAGGTGCGGGTGGGCCCGGCCACGTGCGCGATGGGGGCGACACGTGTCCCCACACCCTGCGGCGACCAGCACGAGCCAAATTGCGCTCCACCGCGCGGCCCACCGAGTATGACGCGTGGGGCCCACGGGGTAGCGGGATTCTCTGCGAGGGCAGGGCGGTGGGCCCCACGTGGTGCTTGTGCTGTTCACGCAAACCAATGGTACGAAGTAAACATTTTATTTAAAAATAATAAAAATTGCGTCACGGGGGAGTTTGGATGTGTGGGTGGCGTGTTGCAGCTACTAGTGTTGTTCTCTTTTTTTTTAAAAAAAATCTTGTTTAGTTTTGACCCTACCACCATGTGCAAGGGGTATTTTTAATTTGTTTGTGACTTCGTTTGCGAGCCGCTTTCGTTTTTTTAGGCACAGTATTTTATTTCTTCTTGGTCAGTCTAGGTTGATTTGGGTTGATTTGTTTAGTGCCATTGTAAAATAGCAAGAATGCCCTTGTGGGATGGAGGAACAGGCAGGAGGAGGATATGAGTGAGGTTTTATTACCAAAGTTTTATTTTAGATTGTGGTACAGCGAGTATGTTTATATTAGATTAGAATTTCTTTTCTTCGATTATACATTAGACCACCCTTCTCTGACAACCGTAGCCAGTCACAACCTACATTTCACCATCGCTGTCATTTTTGAAACCGATGCGCTACTACAAGGTGTGAAGAGTGTCAGGGCATGTGGAGGAAAAGGAGCTGCTAGCTCTAGGGTGCAGCCATCGGAGCTCATGCTCAAGGGTAGAGCTTAAGCTTGGGACAACGCAAACGGGATCTGAAAGCATGGACAATGATAGTGGTGCCGGCGGAGCTTGAGCTTGAAAGCCAGTCGATGTCGCCTAGAGGGGGGTGAATAGACGTTTTTGAAAATTCTTGAAAGGCAGAGGTAAAATTCTTGTAGGAACCTCCAACCCTAGGGGTAGTAATCTCCAACCTAAAATACTAGAGGTTACGACTGGGTGAAGTTGACTCTAACAAGCTACTTCAAAAAGAGATAAATTAACAGGAAACAACCCTAGTGCAAACAAGTATACAGAGACAAGATACATGTCGATACAGAGATGAAATAACATAATAAATGAACAAGCAAGAAAGAGACACAAATATTTTTCCCGAAGTTCAGATCACAAAAATCCTATGTCTCAGCTCCGGAGAGATGGATATCTACGTCAAAGATTCACCTTCACAAACTTTTCCATGACAATCCACAACTTGAGGAAGCTCGCAAGCAACGTCTAACAGTCTAGGAGGTTACCCTCCAAGAGTAACAAGCTACAAACAACTGGTCCGTGTCCATCCTTAAGTACACAAGATCCTCCTAGCCCTCTCTCAAAAAATTTCACTCAAAAATCCACTAGATCCTCACAAGAATCACAAAGAAAACACTAGAACTAGTTGGGAAAGCTCAAAAAATCTTAGGAGAAGATAGGACACAATGAAATAAAAGCGGAATGGCCAACCAACGGCTAGAAATAAGGTTTAGGCTTTATAGGCACTAGCATACATCACTTAGCCGTTACTCATAGATTTTGGCTAAAAGTCTTCGACTCCAGGAGTAGGAACCTCCGGCCAGTACTTAGCCGTTGGCTAAAGAAGCTGGTCGGAACCTCCAACCCTAGGGGTAGGAACCTCTGACTTTGACACCAAAACTCACCCAACTCAAGTGTAAGTGTTGTGCCAAAGTGATATACTTTCTACTAGTTGGATCTTAAGCACTTAAGTAGGCTTGGAACTCTATTTGCAACCTCTCTTGATAGTATGGCTTTTCTACGACTCAAAAGAAATTAAAATAAATTTTGAGTTGCTTCGCCGCTTAGTGTCATGTTTTTTTGGGTCTCCATGCATTACAACAAGCACCCTGGGACTAATCTCTGCATATTTCTCGATAAGCTTATTAGTCCCTTAATCGTTTTATTATTAATCCATCAAAACGCACTTAGAGGGCTAGATGCACTTTCAGAGCTCAAGCTTGAGGGCTAAGGTGGAGGAGGAGGGTGAGCTCGGAGATCGCCGTGGCAAAAGCTAAGATCAGTCTTGAGGGCCACCATGTGAAGGCAAAAGTTGAGCTCGAGGCAGCCGAGGCGGGTTCTTTCTTCACCAATTCTATCTTGCCAACCTAGATTGTAAAGCAACAATAGGCTCATGGTGAAGGAGTAGGAGTCATCCCCAATTGTGGCTGGCCTGGTTTGGAGGGGAGTTGGAGTAGAAGCGTCATGTGAGGTTCATGGTAGTTTGAGTTTCTCCACCTTATAGCTCGAACTCAAGCCCCCTTTCTTCTGTAGCACTTCATCGGAGTTGCCTTGGCATCCCCTTTTCTACGTGCCAGTGAGCAAAGAAGGCGAGAAGTGAGGTGCTCAAGCTTGCTTGCATGTGGGCCATGGGTGAGGAGCATGGCAGAATTTGGTGATGGCAATAAGGAACTGATAGCGAAGGAGATAGAGTTGGGGATATATGAGAGATAGGGTGGTTTAAGGTGCAACAAAGGCAATATTCCTCAGGCCCAGCCCAAAGTGCAAACATGGGTTAAGAGATTGTCCAAAAGTAAAACTTAGTTAAAAAAATACCTAACCCGAGGTGCAATTCACTCAAAGAAAAATATAGTAGTAGGAGGTATAGTGAGTTTGTGACTATGTTTATTGAATAGAAGTTTGCTTGAACTCATTAATGCATGATTGTACAAATACTATATACGTCATTGATGCTTTAGTAGCTAATAAAGAAAAAATCATACTCATTTTCCATTATGTAAGAAAAAAGGCCATAGAATTTTTCTCTAGGTGGCTACGGTGATAATGTGATATAGAGCTAGTGTATGAGTGAACAATATGTCGATGTGGTGGCTCACTGGTAGGCTTCATTTCCAACTATTTTAGGGTTTAATTAGAATGTCCATATAGGGAATAATATTTCTATTTTTAGGATATGATGGTAGGATCAAGTAAGTGAATATTTTTTTATTAAGGAAGATATATTTATGAGGTGCATGCAAGCATAGAGTCCTGCGACCCATGACTATGTATCCACTGGAAATTTCAAACCCTGGTGTTCAAATATTGTGGTTATATGCATCCCTAGTTAGTGCAAAAACCACAAATACAAATGATACTTCCATCCTCTAATTAAGTGGACACTAAACTGCTCCAAGATTTGATTGATTTCTTTACAAGAAATATCTTTAAAAACATAGCCGAGGGGAGCTTGAGCTTACAGTAGCTAGCTAGCTATATCTGGTCAACACTCAATAGTCAATATAGCTCATATTTTAATATCTTTCATATGTACTTTCTTTAATTTTTAATAAATGATACCGTTAATTTTTGACATGTCGTTTAACTATTTGTCTTATTTAAAAATATTTAAGTAAATATGATTTGTTTTACCTAGTTTATCATTAAAGAAACATGACTTATATTTTGTATATTTACACTAATTTTTTAAAAATAAAATGAATAGTAAAACGTCCCGACAAGAATCAACGGCGTCATTTATTAAAAATCGGAGGAAGTATAATTTTAAATTATATATTTATACCAACAAAAATCAGTTCTTTTGTTACCAAAATAGCACAATCTTTAATTAACTTCTTGTCCAAATTAATTGATGTCACACATTTTTAAACTGAGTTTGCATGGGCAGTGACACTTCTCATTTAGCAACCTACCTACGAGAACTCTAGTGGGCTGCAATGATTAATTAAACTAGCTAGCTAGTCACCAGGGTGCATAGTTAATTATATTCACGTTGGTATCGAATAATACCGTCAGATCTTCACCGACTAGATGAAAATAATGCAGCAGATCTAGTACGATGACCAACTAACCACCACCGGTGCCCATCTGCATTTTTTGCATTTGATTATTTTTGCTCATTGCATGCCAATCAAGGATGCGTATACGCGTACGCATGTATATCAGAGATCGAAAGAAATTATATAACCTAACACGGTTACAATATAATACATTAATATACTTGCATGTATAAACGATAGCACATGGAATTAGTTCACGTGATACTACACTCGATCGCTTCTTGGTTCGGCAAATATATGACCGTCGAAAATGATACTACAACCGATGCATGTCCGGCAAGCAGCACAGCAAATTAAATCCCGTATAGACACTGTTTTACATGCATCCATGTGAAAAACATCAAGATAGGAGACACAAATTTTGGTGAAATGTATTTCCACAAGAATTCAGCAATATAAGTTTCTATGTTTGTCGTCGCATGCACAGTTGGATCAATTCTTAATTTGGATTTGGAAATTGGCTCCAAGTCACTGTTGTTGCCAGCCATTATTTTTGTTCTCTCTTTGTCAAACTACGTCACAATAGTAGTCATATACTTAGCAATGGAACCAGCGCAAAATCAACTAATCTCATTTGTCAAAACATGTACTGTAGTCATTATTTTTTCAAAGAAAATCTATTTCGTACCATTAAGTTTACACCAGTTTAACGATTTACCGTTGACTTTATCCCTTTCTATAATATCCCAATTGACTTTATATATTGTTTCTACAATACCATTGGGCCAAATACTTTCTTAAAAAAAATACCAAAATGTCCTTATAGATATACAAGGCTAACAATTGATTTATCCCATTAGAAGTTTCAAATAAAAAGCCTCCTTACACAACATAGAAGTTTGTGTATATGTTTCAAGATTTATTTCATGTTTTTGGGTTTTTTAAAAAGTCATTTTTGTGTGGCAGATGAAAGAGAAATCACTTACACAAAAGTTATTTGTGTAGCATATGAAAGATAATTTATGGAAAACAGTAACACAAAAGTATTCTATATAGTATACAACAGATAACTTATTTTTCTTAAAAATAATAATGCAAAAATCTTGAAACTAACACACAAATTTTTGTGATATGCCAGGAGGTTAGATAAAAGATTTTATAACTTTTTGAATCTTCTAATGGGATAAATCAATATTGTTAATCTTGTATGTCTATAAGGTTATTTTGAGTATTTTGGAGAAATTATCTGCCCAATGATATATTGTAGAAACAAGGGAAAGTCGATGGTAAATCACTGAATCAGTACAAACTCAGTGCTATAGAATAGATTCTCTCTTTTCTAATATATAGTAACACGAGATCAGCTGGCACCACAAAATCAACTGCATCTGTCAAATTTTTTTCCTCACTCTTTATATACCAACTCTACCAAGAGTAGATTGTAAAAATTTGTCAAACCCCTTGATGACAAGTGGTTCTAAGCTCGCATTTCATACACAAAAGATAAGTGTGAAACAAGGCAATTCAATGTGTAAATTAAAGCAGATATCTTCTTTTATATTTGTGTGGGAGTGAACATCTATGTGTGTGCTAATTAATAACATTGGAATGAGTAACTGGTAATGATGGTTTAGGTCAAACAAATTCCATCAATTGGGTGTATAGCTCGTGTAAAGCTCGGTTAACTCAACATAGAAAGCCAAGTCTGAGAATAATAGTTCATATGTACATTACTACTCCAGAATTTTAATATTTAAATAACCAGTTTGTTACTGAAACCTGTATGTTATCCGCTAATAAAAAAAATCATTTTTTCAGACACCCCAGTTTCATTTCTATAAGTGGGGTCTCAAAAAAAAATCCGCTTGTGACAATGGCAAACAGGCTGGACCGTGTGGTTCAAAACCGTATGTGAAAATTGATCTACACAAATGATCGCTTAAGAAACCACCTCTGGAAATGCATTTCCACGGAGAAATGCCACATTTCATCAGACATTCAGTTACAAGTGGTTGACTATACACCTGTGCAAATGACATTTTAGTCACATGTAGAAATGTTTTGTTAAGTAGTGATCTTGACTTTCTATAAAGCTGGATCAACTTCTGTCGATCTTTGGTCTAAAAAATATATAATTAACCTCACATACAAAGGCAATTTTGTTGGGGAAAAGGATATAGTATAATTGCCAATTTCATGGATGGGTTACGTTGTGCAGATCAAATCTTGTTAAAAAGTTATATTTAATTATGAGGGTGTAGTATTTATATTATAGACCTTGTGTTAATGTGTTACATGAGGTGTAATGCGCGCACATTGTGGCTACAAGCTAATTTAGCCATGGTCTAACAAGATAGACTTCTTTCTTTTTTTTTTTGAGTGAGTCGTTTGCCTTTGATTATTTTTATCATTATTTTTCGTCTGAGATGACAGCTTTCGGTTAGTATAATTGAATCATGCATGCATGATCGATTACTAATTATGCACCTGGGGGAGCGTTTGGATGTATATATGCTTTGGCTGTCATGGAGTTGGAAAGAGTTTAGATCTGATAACTTATGTAGTCTATATATATAAACAATGATTTAGGTGATCGAGCCTAGAATTCGATAATATATGTATATGCGACGATGCATGATGAATGAAAGAGACTAAATCAAAAGAATAAAATTAATGCACTAGCTAGCTAGGGTCAGCAGAGAATGGACGGATATAGTTATCACATATCATATTATAATGAGTGGTGTTACTATAATCTATCGCTAATTAAATAGCTTACATTCATATGGTCCAAAAGGGCCATTTTGTAATTTAATCATGTTACATAATAAAATCAGCTTTTGAAAGCTACTTTTCATATTTATATATATTTGCATTGCGCACGAGCTGCAGTAAGTATGGGACAAATTGACTTCCTTCTAAAATTTAATCGATCGATGATCTAGATCTATGGGAAAACGGCTTAATTAGCAATTAATATTTCTTCAAAATCATCTCACAAGGTACAGTTAAATTAAACACGAATGCATGTGGCTAATGCATACATCTCGTGAAGCATAAACTCGAAATTGGGGATCACCATGAGTTAACGTGCATCTTGCCCTAATCAACTACTAATCATAATAAAAAGAGGGAATTGTGTTCTTAATTACCCCTGTTTTGGATTGCAATTGCAATTTTACCCCTCTTGTTTTTTAGGTTTGTTATTTTGCCTTTTTTTTAACAAAACTTCGATTTGCCCCTATTCCGTTAAGTCATTCTAACGGTGTTAATTCAGAGGTGAAAAACATATTTGCCTAACACCCACAAAGCTTTTTATTCTTTTTTTTTCTCACCGGTTTTGTCGGTTTTAAAAATAGTAAAGAAATTACTGTGCAAAAAAATGTGAGGCCAAATATGCAAGATAAATATATCTTTTTATCACTCTATTAACATCATTATGAAGACTTACACTACCAGAAAACCGAGATTTTGTGACGGTGTTGAATTTTCATAAGAGGATTAGATACACTCTCATAAAAATCACAATTTTCGTGAAGGTACAGTAAAACCCATCACAAAAACATATTTTTATAATAGTGCTCGACACACCACCACGAAAAGTAATTGTTTTCGTAAAGGTATTTTTTAGACCGCCATGAAAATGATTGTCCCCTTCACAAAATAATTAACAGTACCATCTCATTTTTTTGTGGGCTGATTTCACCTTGGCGCCGAATGAAAACGCCCGCGCCTCTACTTGGACCAGAAAGAACCACACCCACCGACAGTCGGATGCGATCATACTAGCACTAAACACCAGATCCCATCAGAATTTCGAAGTTTGGTGGCCTCGTAATTTTCGTGGAGGTAAGGACCACCAACGGACAAATAATTCGTGACGGGTTAACCGCCTCAAAACGACATTTTTCTAACTTCTGATCATTTCCGTGAGGTGGACCGTCACGAACCATTTTCGTGGCCGGCTATTCCTATATTCGCGATGGTATTTTAACCCTCACAAAATCTCGGTTTTCTAGTAGTGTTAGTGGAATAAGGGCGAATCCCAGAAAGTGGGAGCAAAATCACAAACCCTAAAAAGAGGGTAAAATCAAAATTGCAATCCCAAAACAATGGTAAAATACAATTGCCCCTAATTAAAAAATCACGAGAGCTGAAAGATATATTATTTCTTAAATTGTTTTTGGAAATGCACGACTCAGTTATTTAAAACCTAAAAAATAATTAGTTCGAAGGAAGGCACTCTTCATAACTATATAATATATCAAACGCAAAAATAATTTCAAGAGCCCACAAATTAATAAGGACTGATCAGCTGGACGCATCGATTCGTGTGTGGGAGCACAATAGTACAGCTGCTTAGACAAATATGGGTCATGCAAGTATCCAACAAGCTCATCATGTCTTTCCTGCCTGCTACAATATTGTAAGTACACCAATTTTAGTTGCTACCTACTACACATCAATTATTTTTTTACTTGACTTTTAGGACATTAATAAGGATTGGCAAAAATATTTGGAACATAATATAGCATTATGAGCCTATGTAGTGTTAAAAAAGACTTTTGGATCGAATTAACTAATGTAAGATGCATAGATCTTCCATTCTCATTGTTCAGCAAATATGCTTGAGACAACTTGCACAGATTAAAGACAACCCCATTTAATCTTTTGTTAGATTGTACTTTGAATGCGTTGTGCTACAATTAACTGAAGTTAGTCTCTATCAGCCTATTGATGCCTGCAAACACACCATACATGGATATCAGCAAGTACCATTTCGACAAGTGGCGCTAGCTAGCTCTTCTTTGGTACCTGTGATTTTCTTTGTTATATATGCACAATGTCAACTTAATTATAATCGTCACAACTAATAAGCACATGCTTAGGAGGTAAGACCAATGCATTGAGATCTGCAAAAGAAATTGTTGATGATTAAAAAAAAGAGACGAACAAACAAACAGACAAGCAAACTTCCCTCTATTGAAATCATGGCATTGTGTGTGTGTCTATATATATATATATATATATATTATGCTTGGATCACACAATGTACCCTAATACCTTGTCAGTATTTTACTGGATCGATCTCGCTCTGTGGAATCAGTTAACTGAATACTTTCAGACGTGCTACAGTAACCTGAAGCTCTGAAGAACAGATAAGAAACAGAATGCGAGCGAGAGGGATTTTGGTGCTGCGTTCACCCTCTGCAGCTTTTCGGTTTTCTCTCATTTATTCCCTCCTCAACTCGGAGTTTGTTACATGCATAACGGAAAACGATCTTCCCGGATCCAACTACTTACCGTGTCATCCCACGCTAAGACAGTAAAAGTGGATGAGACGTGGAAAACTAAATGCACCTAAGACAGTAAAAGCGATCTGAAAATGCACAAGATTACACGGAAAGTCCATCGAACCTCACTATAATTTTTTCTTTATTACATACGCACTACATTGCAGAAACCAAAATAAACTAAGGGCCCGTTCCTTTGAGCCAGGGGATGATGGATTATCGCGGGCAAGCTTTTTTAAGCTCCTAAGCTGTATATGATCGTTGTAAAAAAATTATCTGTATTTTATAGAAAATTTTTTAAATCAATATTTTAATATTTAATTTATTCGTTTGGCTCTCGAATGATTGTCATGAACTCGGTTTCATTTATGATTCATCATCCATCGGCACTTTAGAGTTGGGCTCGTCTCTGACAGAACATAAACCAAATGAGAAAAAGAAACAAATAAGATGTCTCTGGCAGAGCATAAATAAAAGGAGAAAAAAAAACAAATACTAGCTGGACAGGAATGGGAGAGCGATGATGTTTCATGCCAATGTTCTGATTGAGTGTGGGTTTGAAGTTCTAGCTATATGATAATAACTTGACAACTCTACGTATGGATTTGTTGTACAAATTAACAAATATAATGAACAGTGCAGCTAGCTATAAAACAATTTATAAATATCATAATCAATTGATATCACACAGTGACTGACGGCCCTTCACGTGGCGTGGCACCCACATTTTTGTCACTCAGGAATTAATTAAGATGATTAATTAGTCAAGGATAAGAAAAAAAAAACTTGTGCAAATTAACCAGCGTGTGAGCTAGCTGCAGCAATACTGAAATTTCTACCCCTTTTTTTGGTTCAGTCTGGAGCGAAACGATGGGCCGGTCTAACCTTGTTTTATTGTGAAGTTTGTCAGTGCCCGGGAGCAGGAGGTGGTGGTGTTAACTGTTAAGCTTTCTGTTTAGTCTTAGCTAATTCTTTTTTTTAATAATTGGCCCTGTCCAACAAACATGACCAGATGCTATACATTGTTAAAAAGAAAATACATGACCATGTGCATGGCACATAAGCTGGAAAAGATGCTCAATCTGGAATTAAAAACCACATGCATGGATCTACATTAATTTAGCGTCATACTCTGTTCATGTTGATGCCCATCTTTTGCTTGTTATCCTATTCTGTAATGTCTTTATCAAAAAAAAAAATTATTAGGCATGTATGTATCATGGGTGTATATATACTTTTTTTGCGAGATGTTTCTTTAATAGAATGGCATCGTCCTGGCATTGGATAATTCTGACTAAAAGAGTTTGTATATAGATTAACAGATGGATGGAGGAACATTGCAATCCAGTGTTTTCAATAAAACCATGTTCCATTTGGATTGATAAGAAACATTTAATTATACAAAGGAAAACAACAAGCAAAGATTAATAATTCAAGATGGTTGGTTTCCAACCATGCGTTTGGACTCCATCCACCGAACTTCTTTTTCTAGAAGGAAAATCGAAACTAAAATCTAGCACCAACATGCCGAAGGTGTAATATATGATTTCCTCTACTTTTGCTTAGGCTGCATTTTTTTTCTGGGTTTGGCTGAGCTTATTCGTGACACACAAAACAAGATAAATTATTAGCATATAATTAATTAAGTTTTATTTATTACAAACTTAAAAAAATAAATTTATTTGATTTTTAAAGCAACTTCTATATAAAAAGTTTTTTTATAAAACACACCGTTTAATAGTTTAAAAAAATACTAACAAAAATTAAAAAAAGTAGTCCAGTCAATTAGTATTACCGAAGGCAGCCTTAGTTGTGGAGCCCGGCTTGCTCCAACACGTACCCTGCTTCCTCATTATCTGGCAGACGTACAGGCACACATCAAACATATCCAAAAACTGAAAATAGACCGAAGCAGTAATACTTACTTCTATTTAGCGTGCACATTGTCCGGCCAGACCTCACGTCGCTGTCGTCAATTGTGGTGCCAAAGCATCGCCGGATTCTGGATTTTCATTTGACAACTTCTCAAGCCCTAAACGGTGTATTTTATAAAAAAAATTCTAAATAAAGTTTTTAGGAATATTTTTATAGAACAACTTTTAACTTTATATGAGTTAATTTGTTTATTTATATCCTTAATAGCTACCATATAAATCAAATAATCTTTTAATCCATCAATTTCAACCGTCTCAAACGGAGTAAACTGGTAGGAGATTGAGGAAGAA
This sequence comes from Oryza meyeriana var. granulata, assembly GCA_003991445.1. NCBI lineage: Eukaryota > Viridiplantae > Streptophyta > Magnoliopsida > Poales > Poaceae > Oryza > Oryza meyeriana. Next base: position 423,582 of record RYFJ01001452.1, on the reverse strand, counting down.
AAGTCATCTTCCATGTACATGGGTCCTTCGTTTAGATCACTCACTAATTAGTGGAATAATTTGCAGGCAGGTAGCTGGCTAATTAATTGCCACGATCGATCTAATGGCAGCTCAATTAATTTTTGGTCGGAAAGAGGAGCTTCCAAATGCCTCAGAGACCGACCCATAAGGCAATCAGTTGCCATACGTACGGCACCATTTGTTTTTGCGGGCAATACATCGATCTATTCTGTCCACCTTGTACGATCAAGTCATATGTATTGTACTTACTCCCTAATACAATGGACATATAAGTACTACAGGACAAATGGCATTATTTTGCTTCTATAGATCAGCAACATATGAATTAGAAAATATGATGGACCTTATTTATTCAAAAGTATTCCATATGCACTATTTTCCATGTGATTTCAAATAGGACTATCTATGCTCTGCCAATGATCAATTGAAAGGGTTTTTGGTTGGAGAATTGATGTCATCTGTCATGGTCTGATCCAAGTAGGCCATAAGGGTTAGAAGGATTTTAGTAAAAAAAAATTATATGGCAAAAATAGGGAAATTTAACTATTTGCCACTCTCTTGAGTAGCACCTCTTCAAATGCCATCTTTTTTGCTGTCTTTCACTTTTTACCACTAGAGAGAGAAAGTTTTTACTCGTGTACCACTTTTTAGCCCGCGCAGCACCATATCACCATCCAGCGTGGCACGGAGGGGCAAAGACCATTTTGCCCCTGGTGCCTCTAGCTAAGGCTAGGCCCACGAGCTAGTTAGGGGTTGGTGTTCCCCGTCTCTTTTATAGGGTTGGTGACAACGACAGAGCCATGTTCAGCGGCGGCGGCATCACTTCCAGGTACAGCCAAAGACCATTCCCTCCTCTCTCTCTCCAGCTCCCTCTCCCCATCCTCCCATACCCACGACCATTTGGATTCGGATCCGGTTTAGCTAGGGTTTGTGGCTAGGGGAAGGCCAGGTCTGGGTGACTGGCAATGTCTATGCGACAACCGATGGGCAATGGCAGGCGGATGGCGCAGCCATGCAGGGGCTGTCTGGCTGGGGCTTGGCTGGCTGGTTGGGCACTAGGGATTTGGTCTAGGGAGCAATGGCAAAACATTTCTCTAATTTGTGACTCGTGTTTTGATTTGATGTGTGACCTATGTTCTTTTTTTATATTTAACCACAGGATTTGGGATGAACTAGGTTATCCAATTGATTCCAATGAGAATGAATCCGACTGATTGTCTTCCTTGGTAAGTTCTGCTGTGCTTCTAGTTAAAAGGTCGTATTGGTTTTCTATAGGATATTTGGAGTTAGATTTGATTCTTACTCCATTTTTTCCCTATTGATGTTTATGCCAGGCTAGAACCTGGCTTTGCACTTAGCCTAATTGTTAGTGTTGGTAAATACATTGCGAAACTCAACTATGGCAAAGAAGAGAACCAAAAAACTAAGTCTGAGGTGGGAAGAAAGAAGGCAAAGAATGATGCCGAAGACGGGCAAAGTACACCAAAAACAAAATCAATATCTTCATCCAACATATTATCAGATAGTCCTGAACCTATGACTAAAAGGTAATTTACTGAACTCATAAATTGTACTCCACTTGTACATTACTTAAGCATAAACTAATTAGGTACTGTTGTTACTGTCAGGAGGTTGGCAATAGAGAGATGGTTGACTTCATCATAACTTGTGTCCTCACAGTCTCCTTCCACAGAACCTATTGCTTGTTCACAGCCTCCTTGCACACTCTTCGCAGCCAACAATAACCAAGCTACCATTTCCCAGAAAAAATTGCAATTAGGAAGAAGTTGACTATCAGGAAGAAAACTGATTGAAGTGTTTTTGTTATTTCTTTTGTTATGAAACTTTAAAATGGCCAGAAGGAGGTGATGCAAGCCTTGAATACATTTTGTGTGTGAAAACAGTATGTCTAGAGTGCCTAGAATTGTACGTGTTGTTTGAACCCTATCGCCATAAGCACTGCAAATTTATGTATTGTCTCTTATCTTTTGTCAACTGTGTGCAACATATCATCTATATGCACTTTCTTTTTTATCTGTAATGTTTTATTTATTGTCAAATATTTGTTCGGCCTAACCTGCCCGGGGTTCTACCGTATCCTTAGTTGGAGGCGCTAGGGGCAAAATAGTCTTTGCCCCTCCGGTGCCACACTAGACGGTGATGTGGCGCTACGCAGGCTACAAAATAGCACACGAGTAAAAAACTTTCTCCCTCCAATGACAAAAGATGAAAGACAACCAAGAGGATGGCATTTAAAGAGGTGTAACTCAAGAAAGTGACAAATATTTAAATTTCCTAGCAAAAATGCACTCCAAAGAGTGAGAAGAAAACCTCGAGTGAACAGGAAACCAAATAGGGTGGGGGGAGGGGACCTCTGTTTTTTTGCTTCGAGATTCATACGAGAAAAAAGTTGCTTCCCATCAGAAAGCAGGGCTGATACATAAATCAAGAAGAATCTAGTAAATCACCAATCAACAACTACAACATGTTCGTAATGTAACCGATATCAACATCATAATATAGAAATATGTTTAGCCTTTTTGATATTTAAACAAGTTATTTCAGTGCTACCTTCTGATGAATTATATACTGAGAGGAGAGAGTATATGTTCTATGTGCCTTTTACTTATCTATATCTCTTAATACCTCTTGATTTCCACTAGAATATACTTCTAAAAGTATCTCTTTAGACTTTAAGTATCATAGAGAATCTCTTCACTGTAACAAATAAAAGAAGACTTTTGGTTCTCCCTAAGAAAAAAGATGGTTATTTCAGGCCAAGCAGTTCACACATCGTGTATAAACGGAGTTGCAACATCTACACCTATCAGCAAAGCCAAACAAATCGAAGCTGTGTCTCACCAAAGTGCATGCATGCATGTGACTGCTAATCTAACTAGGACACTTTTGCAAAAGACTAATTAGTAAAGCTACTCCAGCATCATATATATACACGAGAAAAAGAAGATGCAATTGAACCAAATAAATAAATGTGAACTCGTCAGTTTTTTCCACAACCCTCAAAGTAAAAGGCCGATGGTGATCGATACAGACCCATATATACATATTCCCATGCTAATTAATCTGTCTTCTTTGCTCTTCCCTGTCTGATCTTCAAATGGCCAACAATGGACAGACAGACAAGTGTGACTAGATTGATTGACAACATTAGGACAATAATTAAGGTGGTATAGATGTTATTACCTTCAACCCTTTAATTTGCATGTGTTTTTCTAAAGAGGGTCATTCTTGATTTGTTGTCGTGAGGACTTTCAGACTAAGCTCAGAACGGGTTGTACCTTCTGATTTATAGTTTGGTTTTCGTTAGCATACTTTTCAAAATAATAAACGGTGTATTTTTTAAAAAAAACTTTCTATATAAAAGTATCAAAAAATCAAATAGATTCTTTTCTAAGTTTCTAATAGTTAATACTTAATTAATCATACATTAATAATGTTTCTTGTATTAATTATGGCTTATAAGACAAGGTGAAAAAGCCGAATCGAAAGCTGTCTAACAGTTGCAACTAATGCCGAGCGATGTGAAAGCTGCTAGGCCACAAGTGATGATAGATAGTCTAGCTGATCTTTGCCGGGGAGCCACGCTAGTTAAATTCTAATATCACGGGGAGGTTTATATATTATTAGGAGGTAATTAATTAGTTCCGCAGCACCAAATTAAGCTGTGTTGGTGGTGTTATGGGTGTATGCCTCCACTTATGCAAATTCTCTGATCATAAATATTACACACATTTAGATGTGTTTTTAGTAGGAATTAAGTAAGATCAAAGACTTCTTGTGGGCTTTTCGTCTATTTGACTGTATGATAAGGAGGTACACCAACGGTTCTGTAGGCGTGCGTCTTCTCATGTAATAAAAAAAGAATTGCTTGAATAAAGGTTTGAAATAAATCATTCAGATTTCCTGTTTTGCATTGATTCTTAGACATGCTCTCATCTTTTGCCAATACACAGTAAAGTATACGGGATCCGGTTCATAAGATGGTTACGGTTAAGATCAAGGTTCTTAGTATCTCGATACGTATCGTAGTATTATGATTTTATCAAACCGAAACGATACCAATCCTATATAGTATTCTAATTTTTATAGTATCCCGATCCTACTATTTACTTTCATACGATCATATCCCGATCCTACAAAAATATTATTTAAAATAAGGTAGATTAAAAATAATGTGAATAAGTTCACTCAAATTTACAAAATATCAATTAAATTTATTAAAATCAATATTATAGGCTTCAATTTGTATAACATATTATAAATACTATATAAAAATATATATTTTTAAAAATTGATAGTATCCTGATCCTATGATAGAATCTCGATCCTATCATACTAATCCCGATACTAATTACCTTGGTTAAGATGGACTACATAGCTAGGTTTTGACTATAGAGATAGGTAGAGGGTGGTATTGGGCCACTGGATGGAACCATGCTCGTACTTTCTTGCATAAGAAACAAGCAAAATAGCATTGGAGATTAAAAATAGTGCCTATGGCACAAAGAGAGGCAAATCTACACATTAGAGGGAGGAAAATTATTTCGTCCCACACATAAAAAACTATGAATTTCATAAATAGTTTCTAGTAATGTCTGTAGTACATACTACATCCGCCTTTAAAAAAATACAATTTTGGCCATGCACTTGTCCATAGCTAGAATTATATTCTTTTGAACAGAAGTAGTAATATTAAATAGGATAAACATGATTGTGCCGTGTCTAGCTTTGGGAGGTGCCCTTACGAGGATCATACTTCGTGCTTCTGTGATCATCCGTGATCATGATGGTGATTGTGTGATCCAGAGTTACCAGACAAGAAAATAAAGAAAAATTAGCACATTCATCCCCCCAATTACCTGATGCTGAAAGTAACATTGCACCCATCTATGATCTTTAATGTAAAAGCTTGGATACTCTGCCTGACTTTTATTCTCGGTTAGCCCTAAATCTCACCCCAAAAATCATTCACATTTTTACTGTATTTGATGGTCATATATTTTACTATCAGTATCCGAGCGACATTGCCACTGGCCTTTTCCCCTGCCATTTTGGAAGAGCAGCAATCTGGACCGCATTCACATGCATGCATATCCAGCCATTGGTCAGGTCGACAGGCACGTGCACAAACTGGCACGAGTAATTCTGGACGAGAGGGTACTGGTGGTACCAAAATCTAGATAAATTTTAACATTACTAAATTCTTTCTTTTAGATAAAATTATCTAGTTTATGTTTGGGCTGCTATCAATATTAATATGCAGCCAAATTTTAATGTTATGGTGAAGAAACTTCTAAAATACGAGAAAATAGGGTATGGGCATTACCAATTATTTGGCATCAATCTAAACTAACAAATCTACTTATTTAAGTTGTCAAAAATTTAATAGGGCACATTTTGGTATCAATCCAAAATGGCCCAAAGCAGAGAGGCTGTGATTGGGCCCCACTGCGTTTATGGCTCACAATCCAAAACGACATGTGGTTGGCGGCTCAACCCCTTGTATTGTATCTCAGTCCTGATCCAGTCATCCAATGGCTGACGATTCTTGAATTGTTTCCTACACGTTTCTCTCTGTCCGATCCAATTATGCCAGCTTCGTGTTATCTCCCGTAAAAAGAAAAATAAATGGAGAAGAAAAGGATTAAAATTCATTGATGGCCATTGCGTACAGAAGAACTGAAGAATGATCGATCAGAGGAACTGAGATGTACGAGCTAGCGCAGTGACGAGAGGTGCGTGGTTTTTAGCCTCAAGATCCCACGTTGAATCTCAATACGCTCATACATTTCTTTTTAATTATTCGATATCAAGTTTCTTATTGGTTGTTCCGGTATTTTTTTTATTGATTAGAGTGATGCTCACAAGTTGCCAATAATTAGCAGTTGGGTTAGTCTTATTTCGAACAGAAAAAAAGTAAGGTCCAGTTTGATTTAGATTATTGAGCGGATTATGCTACGAATTATCTATTTAATTATGAGGATAAATTAAATATTTAAAAAATAAACTTAACAAACATACTCTACCCATCCCAAAATATAACTTCTACTCTCTCTGTCCCAGAATATAGCAATCTAGGACCGGATGGGACATATCCTAGTACAACGAATCTGGACAGTAGCATTCAAAAATTATCCCAAATATATTAACTTTTTCACCTTCATTGTCTTCTCAACCAATCACAAACTTCCCCATTTAATTTCTCCACATATATTCTCTTATCAACCAATCACAATATTCCTCTATTTAATTGCACCTATTTTCTTAATACCCTTTTTTAATCCCAAAAGTTCTTATATTTCAGTACAGAGGTAGTAGTTTAAAGCAAGTGGTCTAAGCAAAGCAATAAAATAAAGTTTTTTTTTTGAGAAAACATATTTTTTGAAACGTGGAGCAAATAATTCATTTCAGTAATTCAGTAAATAAACGTATTTTTTTAGATATGAAATAAACAATTTATTTCAATAATCCAGTGAATAAATCTAAAAGAATAGGGCTAAAAGTGAAATAGGTTTTGAAGGTGTCAGTCTAGCACTGGAGCTCAGTAGACAGTGATGTAATAGAATTGAAGGTACTAGTCTATACAATTCAAGTCAAAGATAAGCATTCTCTTCCATACATTTATTTATCCTACTTGAAAGCCGCCACAGCCACGGCTATAAACAAAGATTTGCAGCTACACTAGCTTATCAAGTAGCAGTTGAAGTCAGTGTGTGTGAATTGTGATGGCAAGACTCGTACAAATTTATTACTCCCTCCTTTCCAAATCATTAGAATTTTTATATTATTTAATAAATACTAAGATTAAGTTGAAAGATTATTTTTTTAAGTCATTTCAGCTATTAATTTTTGAATTTTGATCAGTGCATGAATATTTATATTATGATATAAAATTTAAATCTTAAAAATATTTATATTTTGAAACGAATGGGGCACTTAACAGTCGGCATTAAGCTTTAAGCACCACACTTTAGCCGAATCTCACCAGGGGATCGAGATTACTAAAATGCACCAGCTTGCGATGCTTTTGCAAAAAGAAGCGTGAACAAATATATACACGCAGATGCAGCTATCACCATCAGCAATATATTTTTCAGACATATGTTCACATACCATTCTGTGATATTACCTAGCTGAAGTGCAGCTGTGCATGCATGCATAGAGGAATCAGGAACGGAAGAACAGTGTTGAGCATGCATGCTTATCCTCCCAAGGCAGCTTGAAAGTAGTAGTAATAATACAGCAAAAGCAAAGCTAGTTATTAGCTATAGCATCGACCATCATCTCGCATGCAAGAAAGACACCATGGATTAGTTTAATTTTCATCAAGGAAAAAAGAAAGCGAAAGACAGGAACAAACGACATGCAGGTACATGGGTCAAAAGCTTCAAGTTGCCAGCACTACTACAGAATACTTTGATTGCACGGATTGATTTGATCTTTATAATAGATAATGATACGATCAGCAGTGCCAGATCCACAAGGAACATGCTTGAACAGGAATGCAAAGAAGGAAAGCAGCATATGAGCAAATCCAAAGCTGGGATCGATCGCACCATGTGACCATTTCAATCTCAAGCCAGTACAGTAGCAAACAAGAAATGAAAGGGAAAGAAATGGCCTGTGATCCTGCTAACTAATTTACCCCCATCTACTAACTACCACAATAATCCTGTTTGACAAATGCTGGTTTCAGTCACATGTAGTAGGAGTAGCAGTGAAACAGGTGCAAGAAAATGATGACGACGATGAAGCTGATGGTGAATGCAGAATTGCAGGGTTTTCTTGCCTCGTTCATACGTAGTTGTCAGGCAATTGTCGAGCTGCAGGCCAAAGATAAGCAATCAATCACATTAATCTTTTATGAAGGGTGCAGCTGAGCGACTACTGAATTCAGACAAAGGAATCACACGGGGTTTAGGATTGTTCAATGTTATCCTGAACATATATCAACAAGCCCAATTTCCGAAACAAGACAGCTCAAAAGCAGAAGGCATAACTGGAGAGTGAGACGAGTTTGGTGAACGCTCCAAGCAGGGACCGGCCTGTTTGCTCACGCAAATTCTGTAGTATTGAGCAATATCGATTATGTATAGGCTAAGATTGAATTGTGTATTTTGGATTCCAATAAATTATATAGCCTCTCCAATTGGTGGAAAGACATAACAGGAATCAAGCCAAAACAAGAAAGAAAAAACACAATAGACCCATTACTTACCACTTGGTGCAATATATGTGGTTTGAGACGAATAGAAGATTTTTTCAGCATACAAGTCCACTTATAGTGCAAGATCTTGCCCAGTGAAATCTAGCCTTAAGTAACATAATTTAGTATAGATGCAACCGGTTTTAAAGCTGTTTCTCTGTTTTTTCTGGTTTTTTTGTGTAACGCATTTTTTTAATCCTTTTTTCTCTCCTGCTTAATATAATTAATTAATATAATGTCTGCCTTTACCCTAAAAAAATTATCATCCGTCATCAATGATTGTTAGTTCGGTATTGAATCGAGAGCATGTTTTGGAACATCCAAAAAACTACTGCTATGTCCATCCAATCCAGAATTCCAGAGCAAACGACAGTAAGCGCATTGAACTCCGTTTGGTCGAACTAATCCAGTCCAAGATTAACAAACATCATGTTGGGCTGAGACGGGCCGCCAAATATCGGTTTTGGCCCGAGTTCTGGTTGGGCCTATATTGGCTTTCAAGGATGTTGGGCCATCATCCCAGTGACCCTTCTTGGCTGAACTAGACAGTTTCACTATGGTTATACTTTTTCAGTTTTCATATTTTAGAGGTTTTTTTTAACTATACTTGAAGGTACTGCGAGGTAGTAGAAATATTAACCATATGATAATTGGATTGATTACCTCTTGGTACCTCGTAAAAACTGTTCAGAAAAAAAGAACTATTTATTAAACGATTTTGGTAGTTGGCAGAGTTAAATAGTCAGTGTTGAAGTTGAGGGGTGATTTTAGATACACACTAATTGAGGGTCAGGATTTATCCCTTACATATATCAAATCCTCACTTGTCAAGGAAAAAAATTGTGGTCAAACGAAAGCATCATTGGTCTATGAAAAAAAGATAACAGGGTTACATATTCTACAGCGAGACGGATCATTTTACAGCTACACCGGTCAATTGTTTACTACGAGCTACAGCTGTGCCATACTGTAAAGACCCCCAAGCCTCTTTTGTTGACTTACTGCCTCATCTTTTCTATTTTAGAAAAATTAAGGTTAAGAAAAAAAGACTGTATATTTTTTATTAAATAAGTGATGGTTTAGGTGAGATGATAGGTGAGGATAAGATAAAAAAAAATTAAATAAAAAATAATTAATGAAAGAACTAGCAGTATAAAATATTTTATATTAGAGAATAAGTTAAACCTCAAAATCTAACGGAGGGAGTAGTAAACAAATGCGATGGACGGCTACAACATGGGTAGATCGGCATCACACGTGGCAGGCTAGATAACATCCATCCATAATCACTCACTCGGAGCGTAACATCAACGGCAACCATCAAATCAAATCAGCAGCACCAATTTGGCATCAGTTTTGCTTGCGTTGCGTCCTTTTGAAAATCCATCAAGGCCATCCAATCCAATCACATCTACACGTCGTTATCTTTGGTCACATTTCCCTTCTTTGGTCTTGAAAATCACATACTAGCTACGGGCAGCTACACGACATAACAGCAAAGTACTACTACCACCACCACTCCACAGGATAAGCACAGAGCAACATTGTCGAAGTGTCAAACCAAATCAGCAGCATGATTAGCACGCCATCACAGAGCAGTTAAGCCTGTTAGGCTTAAGCACTGTCGTTATCAGCAGAGTCAAACACTCAAACCAACATCCTTAAACAAATCACCATCCATTCATTGTACACTACCCACATTAGCTTAGCATAATTAATCCACTCAGCAGCAACAGTAGAAGCCTAGCTCGAATTTAGCTTACAACAACACAAGCCGTACAACAGTGACACGCCCAATTACCCAGATTAATCGTACTAGAAACAGACGGACGAACAATTAGAGGAAATTAAGTGAAACCGAAGCGAACCCTAGGAGATTGAGAGGAATTAATTAACAGCCAACCCAATTTGCCACTGCTACGCCCTAACCCTAGACACGCCGGAGACGGGGATAGTCAGGCCGCCGCCGTCTCGCTGGGGACGGCGGGGCGTACCTTGGGAGGCCGGCCGCGGCCGCGCTTGACGGGGGCGGAGCCGGCGGCGGCGGCGGTGGGGGAGGGCGCGGTCTTGGCCTTCTTGGGCGGGCGGCCGCGGGACTTGGGCATGCCGGAGGCGGCCTGCGCGACGGCGTCGGAGATGGGGTCCTTGGACTTGGGCGGGCGGCCGCGGGGGCGCGGGGAGGACGGCTTGGGCGGCGGCGGCGGCGCGTTGGGGTCCCTCGGCTTGGGCGGGCGGCCCCTCCCCCTCTTGGGCGGCGCGTCGGGCGCGTCGGCGCGGAAGTAGTTGTTCTTGAGGAAGATGAGCTCGCCGGACTCCTTCATCCTCGCCAGGTGCGCCGTCAGCAGCGACGCGTGCGCCGGCGGCAGGTCCCCGTACTTCCCCTCGATGTACTTGGAGATCGCCGACTTGTTCGACCCGTTCTTGTCGTTCAGCGCCTCGATCGCCGCCAGTATCATCTGCACGCACCCCCACCACAAATCCACAAATCAACCACCAAAAGATCAAAAACGAACTCCACAAGAAGCCGCGGAGCCAGGAAATTCACCTCGGGGTAGGGCGGGAGCGGCGGCGGCTTGGAGGCTTCGTCGGCGGCGGCCATGGCGACGCGGCGGCGGAGGGAGGAAGCGAACGAGAGGGGATGCGGAATTTTTGCTCCCAAGAGGAGGAGGAGGAGGATATATGAAGAAGAGAGAGATGGAGATGGATTTGGATCAGGAATAGATAAGAAAATGGAGGAAGAGATGGATGGGCTCGCCTTGCCTCACTTCCTTTTCTTTATTTTTTTCCATTTTTTTTTACGTGTGCTTGGCTGTGTCACCATGTGTGTGTGTGAGAGGGTGCGAGAAGATGAGCAGATGGCGGATGGACGGCTTAGATTGCTCGATCCGTCGCCATCGGACGGCGGCAGAGGGATGGGTCACGCGGATCGGTGACGTGGCAGGGGGAGCAGGAGCGCGCGCGCGCTCGTCGAGCTTTATGTTTTGTTTGCTTTTGCCCCCGACCCGACCCGCGGGTGCCTTTTCCCCCGGGGAGTTGTGAAATGACGAGATTGCCCTTGGGGGTGGTTTTGTTTGGTTGTTTGTGGAGGTGGCGGTGGTCAGCATCGTGATTTGGCTGCACGGACATGCGAAATGCTCCGGCCTGTGTTCCCAAAAGTTGTTTTGAGCTAGTTATATCGTCGGAATGATATTTGAATATCAGTTTTGATACATATAGATATTAGATATAATATTAAGGAATCACGTTTATACCGTTAAAATGATATACCATTTTCTAGTCTCCCTATTAGCTAACCGTTTAAATTATTAGTAGTAAGTGCTACCAGTATTTCTACGTGCACAACGATAAGGTATGAAAGGATAATATGGCTATAATTATACCTGTGTTTGATTGTAATGTGGTTTATTTTTTCATATAATGAGATGATATAGGTTTGTGAATTTTGTTTTCTTTTAAAAGTTTAAACAACATGTAGATCGAAATGTGGAGATAACAGTTGTTAAATATGGTGAGTGCCTTAAGAAAAAGAGAAGTTGTTACTTCTAAAATGTTCGGCGGAGAATAGCATAACCGGCTTTCTAATCAACGGAGTGGTTATCATAATTTAGAAAACTGTATGAGATTTATCTAATGGACCATTCCTATAATATATTGTAAATTTATGCTTGACCTACAAAGTAAGTGCGTCAACCTTTTGCATGAATTTGCTGCCCTGTTTAGCTATAGATTTCAAATAAGTGGTATCCACGTCAATAAAATATATTACATAACATGAGTGACACTGCTAAAACAGTAGTCATATAAAAAAATCCACTATAGAGCACAATCTAGTGTATTGTTACAACGATTTTCAAAGGTCAGTGAAAAAACAACAAATTTTAGTTTAGAGTGAAATGGAGTTCACAAAATGTTTGAGGGCCAAAAATGGATGCTGGTATTGCTACAATACATGCTATAGCATATAGTGCTGCTATACGTACTCATATTTTTTTCTAGTAGTAATGTAGTGGATGTATAATTGGCATAATAAGGTGGTATATGATGATAAATTTTGTTTATCATAAAAGTTTAGATTCCAGGTAAAAGGTAGTGTAGAAATAGTAGTGGTTAATTATGGTTTCATGTGGTCAACACTTTGGAAATAAGGAAAGTTGCAACTTTGGAAAAGTAAGGCGAAGATTAGTGTAACCGAAATTTCAAATCAACGAATGGTCATCCAGATTTATGGAATGTTTGGATGTAGTGAACCACTTTGATGTTGTGCTGTACAATCATACTCCTATTTGAATTACTTCGGTTTCAATGCAGCTGGATTTTCCTTTGGATGAAATATGTTGCCGTCATTATGTTTAGGCATATTATTTGGCATAATTTGCAAGATCTAGAGAAAACATCACTATGGACTAACCTTGGACAAACTGAGACAAAGGAACAAAATTTGCATGAATAAAACTCGATCATTCAAGTTGAATACGGGCTTGTTCCGACTTTTGTTTCGATGTTGTTAGCCTCCCATATCACAAAGAGGAGTTTAGGGGCTTGTTTGGTTTGGAGCTAATTTTTGCTCTATCAATATTTCGATAGTGTAGAATTTATATTAAAATGGGTAAAAGTTGATAGCAAACTAAACATCTAAGTGATATTAATGAAGTTGCCAACAAATTAATAAGGCAAAAATTGACAACAAGCCCTAGGTGCACATCGCATATAGCCAAAAAAACAACTAAAAATTAACCACATTATAATCCAAAGTGTACAGTTGTATGGACCATATAAACTAGCCGGCACTATAAAAGGTTCACCGATAACGAAAAGATACAAAATTTCGATCACGGAGGCATCTTTTTAAAATAACAAGCGGGGGTAAGTGCATGGGTAAAATCGTCTTTTCGCCCTTCGTGGTGCCCCAGCTTCGAAATTTCAAATTGGAGAGTGCGTGAAGAGGAGGAAAGCGAGAAAAGAAAGAAAAAAAAAACCTCCCTTTTGTTTTTTCCCAATTCAGCTCCGGTCTACTGCGGCTTTGGCGCTGGCCGCATTTGCTTCGCCCGAACGCCACCTGTCACCCCCGATTCCCTAGGCGACCGCCGCTACGGCCACGCAGCATGCATCCCCTCTCTCCGCGTGCGCAGCACAAGTACATCGCGAGGGGCCCACCGTGTCAGTGATGGTATCTGAGTTGGTGTGCATGCGCCGTGTACGCGAGAGGGAATGGCGCGTGTGGCTGCAGCCGGCTCGCTCGTACACCGAGAGCACCGCTCGCCCGCGTGACGTATCATTCTCTGACAGGTGGGGACCACGGGTTCTGTTGGCCCACGTGTCGGCGGGATGGCTGGAGAAGTGGCGGGTATGCGGCGTGGGGGGGGAGTTTGCTTTGATGAACTCTTTTGGGCACGGGAGTTAAAAGCACGCGCTCTGCTCCCACCTCGGTGACTGGTTCCCCACACTTTTTTTACTGTAGTAATAGTACTGTAACTTTTGTGCATACACCCCTCCAGAGTTTGTGTATTTACATCTCAGTACATATCGGCTAGCCAGATAACAAAAGAATGGAGTAAATTTCATTAAAAAAAAAGCTAGATAATATTCTGAGTATTTTTTTTATAAAATATACATATACTACTGTGGTAAACCTATATACTCTCTCTGATTTTTAATAAATGACGCTGTTGACTTTTAACACGATGTTTGGCCATTCATCTTATTTAAAAATAATTTATTTTATTATGATCTGGTTTATCATTAAAGAAAGTTTAAGCATGACTTATATTTTTGTATATTTATACTAATTTTTTAAATAATATGTCACGACAAAAGTTAACAGTGTCATTTATTAAAAATCGAAGATAGTAAAGAATGTGTAATCGTTTTATTGCTAAAATATAGATTTAACACTGAACTTATCATAGACTATAGATTTAAGACATAATATTACAAATATTGACTATGAAAAAAGTAAACAAGTTCAAAATAGACACATCAGAAAAAATATGTAGCAATGTGATAAACTTTTATGTTAAATATGTAGTCTTTCGATATTATATTATTATGGCTTAAACATGTTTTTTGATAAATTAAGAAAAATATGTAGGTTTATGATATTATGGTTTTATATAAGTTTGGTGATAGTTTTGTTAAAATATCTAGAGTTTGTGGTTTTTTTCGGTTCACATAATTGCATGCTGTGATCTTTTTCTTGAGACGAGCATGCCTTTGCCCTCCTAAAGACCTCTTTTGTAGGCTCATCCACTAGAAAAGCCAATTATGCAAATGCGTCCAACCGCACTTGATCGCCTTTTCCTTTATGGGCTGCACAAAAACTGGCCACTGGAAAGTGCAACGTCCAGTTTAACAAAAAATTGCAAGTAAAAGAGGTTCAATTCATTTATGGCTACGTGTTGGAGCAACTTCGAATTGGCAGTCACAATTCTAAACCAGTTCATGAAATGAATGAAGAAATTCTTAACGATTCCAAGCCTACAACCAGAAAGATCGAGATTAGGCATATGCAACCCTCGTACAAACTAACTAATAATTCAGATAATTGGGTTAATTCTTAGGCCCATGGTCAGTGACTCTTCCCAGTTAGCCTAGCATCAGATGTGCAACTGTTTCTCTTTTGTTCATGCCTCTCTCACATCTTCATCATTTTTAATACCTATTCATTTCGTTCCATATTACAAGATGTTTTATGTTTGTTCTAAATTAGAATATTTTCAAGTTTGATCAAGCATATAAAAATGTAGCAGCATTTATAATACAAAACAAATATACTATAAAAATATTCGATGATGGATTTAATAAAACTAATTAGGATAGATGTTGCTATATTTTCAATAAACTTGATCAAACTTGTAAGTTTGACTTAGAACAAATTTAAACGTCTTATAATATGGAATGGATGGAGTATAATCCTTTTTAGTCTACAAAAATTTAATATATGCCACTTTCGGACACTTCAGTTGGAGGAGTGCGTCAAGGTTCTTGCGGTGGACCGGTTAAAGTGATTCAACTCTCTAGGAGTCATTTGAAACTCCCGTCCACAAAGTACGGCATCTCCTTGTAATGAGAAAATTTACTGTTTACCATCTTTCCATATTATAAGATGTTTTAGATTTGTCTTAAGTCATTTTTTTCAAGTTTGATTAAGCTTATAGAAAAATATAGCAATATTTATAATACAAAATAAATATACTATAAAAATATATTCAATGATGAATTTAACGAAACTAATTTATATAGGTATTGCTATATTTTCTATAAACTTAAAAAAGTTTGACTTAGAACAAATCCATACGTCTTATAACATAAAACGGATGGAGTATATGCTTTTCGGTCTACACAAATTTAATATATGCCACTTTCGAACACTTCAGTTGGAGGAGTGCATCAAGCTTCTCGCGGTGGACCGGTTAGAGCGATTAAACTCTCTGGGAGTCGTTTGAAACTCCCATCCGACCTGGGCTCGAAGTGCGGCACCTCCTTATAACGAGAAAATGTGTTGTTTGCCATCTTCCCAAATGTTCAATTCGCAAATGCCACTCTCCCATATTTTTGTTCTAGTTTGCCACCCGGGCCCCACTCAACCTCTCTCATGCACCACTTTTTCTACTTTTCCTGCCCCCGTGGCTACTTTGTTGCAAATTGGCCATGTCCGACGTAGAGCTGTAGGCAAATGGATCGTTATTCCCTTGGGAATTGACCATTTGAAAGGATGATAAATACTACCTCCGTCACATAATATTGTTATCTTTTATAGTTTAATTTAAACTGTAAAAGTAGCAATATTATGGGATGGAGGTAGTAGAAAATTTTTCCCCTTATAACAAAGCTGGGGTGCAAGTGGGGTTTTTTTAGCTGGAGGAGTGCAAGTGGGGTTTGTGTTGGTTGTGCTGAATGTTATATTTTTCTTTCAATTTTGAAAATTGATATAGGAAATGTAACCATTTGTGTTATCTTTTTATTTTTCTTTTTGAAATTTGATATGCGGTACATACCCCAGACATAGCTAGAAGGACAAGGGAGTAGATTAAAGAAACCGACTATGGTGTTTGAATTGGCTTATTTTATAGCTTATAAGTCACACGTAAAACGAAGAATATCATTAGCGCGTGATTAATTAAATATTAACTATTAGAAACTTGAAAATAAATCTATTTGATTTTTTAAAGATACTTTCATATAGAAAATTTTTATAAAAAACATACCGTTTAACTGTTCGGGAAGCGTGTTTACGGGAAACGAGAAAATAAACCAGTGGGAGAAGTGCTGCCGAACAGGATATAAATTAATGAGAATAAAATAAATTGTGTTTTTGGGCCACTCTTAGGCTGGACCCTTTTTACCATGGACCAAAATTTTCTCTGGCCAAGAATGGCCCATAGCAGTAGTCGGTCCTAACGGGCCAAGCTAGTAGTAATAACGAACGCTTCTAATAACTATATCGATTAATGGATGCTAATTAAATAGTCAGCTTGTGCATAAAATCAAGATCCTTCTAGAGACATGAGGGGTCAAACCACCAAACCTAAACAAATTTGTACATACAGTGGTCGAAGTTTTAGAAAAGTTTAGTTGTCTCTAGAACAGCATATATATATATATATATATTGCTTCGCGAAGTACGAATTGTCCCGTGCTTCGCGTCCGTTGCTACAAATTAGAAATTTAAATGAGCGATCCAAACCGTTCATCATGATCTCCGTATTAAAACAAGGTTGGAGACCAAATTTTATATTTTTTGAAAATTTTTTACTATTTTAAGATTTTTAAGAGGGGTACAAATTTATAGGTTTTGGACGGTCTTGAAGTCTTTAGATTAACAAGATTTCATACCTATCTAAAAAAAATATAAAATTTGGTCTCCAACCTTGTTTCAATACGGAGATCATGATGAACGGTTTAGATCGCTCATTTAAACTTCTAATTTGTAGCAACGGATGCGAAGCACGGGACAATCCGTGCTTCACGAAGCACCATAGCCCAACTCTCTCTCTTTATATATATCGTCTAGTTGAAATGAACAAAATCAAATTAACATGTTAATTTGCTCTTATTTGGATTCACAAGAAGCTGTTA
The DNA here is from genome assembly GCA_003991445.1 of Oryza meyeriana var. granulata. Lineage (NCBI taxonomy): Eukaryota > Viridiplantae > Streptophyta > Magnoliopsida > Poales > Poaceae > Oryza > Oryza meyeriana. Next base: position 406,259 of record RYFJ01001452.1, on the reverse strand, counting down.
GATTTATATCTACAAATTGAATCATGCAAGTAATTGTTTTTAAGTATATATTGGACGCACTCATGCACACCCTACAGGTAATATATTGAGGTTACTTGCTCCAACAAAAAAAAATAATAGAGGAAACATTTGAGATGCGCGTTGAATAGTATAGGAATTGAGATATACTGCGGAATAGTTGTCAAATGTATTGAGTATCAGAGTGTCGGTATATATAGATTACATGGCTTGGATCTCAAGCAATCCTGGAGAGATAGAGATAGAAACTAATCCTACCTACCATAACAACCATATCACGTACAATCCTATCCATATACTCTAATATCCCCCGGTAGTCCAAACGTGAGCAAAGCAGACACTTGGACTGGAGTACTCAACAATGATAGTCCTTTGTGCCGCGAAATTGAGATAGCGAAGCGAAGGACATGAAGTAGCCGTGGTCGTGGTAACCGAAGTCGAGGGTGCTGATGATGAAGTAGCCAAGCCGCAGAGTGCACAAGAGGCGCCATAGAGTAGTCGCAGATGCGCAGGATGGCGTCGTGGGCCAAGGTGCATGAGGATGCGCTGAGATGAAGACAGTGACGCGATCACGATGGTCGTTTAGGAAGATGACGCCGAAGAGCTGATGTTGTCAAACCATGGAGGATGAGACGTCAAGACCGGCACGAGGACAACTTGGAACGAACGCGCGCAGCAGTGTTGCCAATATTGCACAGATAAGGTAGTCAACCAACTTGAACCTTATGCTATGTCGGAGGGGACTAACAGAGAAAGCCTTCGAGACGGCCACGGTGTGCAAAGCGGCATAGAGGAAGAAGTGCCGGTACACCTGCTGTTGTCAGAGCAGAGCGAATGTTGTTGAGAAAGAGCCGATGTTGGCGACGAGGCATAGTGGTCAAAGCTGAAGGCGAAGTAGCAGGACCAACACCTTGAACGGTGACGATGATAGCCAATGCAGGGCAGCTATACTACCGGCCTTGAGTGGCGACAGTGGCAGCTAGAAGAAGACGCGGCGGCGGTGCTTGAAGTTGGCAAAGAACCTGACGACTGACAATGACCAGTGCGGACGACGAGAGAGCGACACTGCGGCCCAAAGGCGACACAGTTGTAGCTCCAAATTGATGCAGCGGTAAAAAGTCCACCGACGGTGGTGCAACGCTGAGGAGGGCGCTGCTCAGCGATGCAATAACTAGTGGAAGACCATGGGTAGCGATAGTACCTGTCGGCGAAATGGGACTGGGGGTCCCACATTCTGTGGGGACGCGTGGATCCCCGGCCACGTCAGAAATCCTCTGGGGCCACAATCTGCACAAGCGACGGCCAGCTACGGTCGTCGTCCCGCTGAGCGCCCGGGGCGCCATCTCCATCTCCCCCGGGCCCGTCCCCGGGGCGCCATCTCACCATCGTCCCCGGGCTCGTCCCCGGGGCACCACCTCCATCGCCCCCGGACCCGTCCCCAGGGCGCCATCTCGCCATCGGCCCCGGGCTCGTCCCCGGGGCACCATCTCCATCGGCCCCGGGCCCCAGCCTTGGGCCTCGCCCCGGGGCGCCATCATATCGTCCCGGACCCGGGTGCCGATGCCCGGCCCCGAGGCCGATTGCCGACTGCCCGGGTGCCGATCCCCTCGGTCCCGGGCGCCGATCGCCCCGGTCCCGGTGCCGACTGACTCGGCCCCGGGTGCCGATTGCCTCGGCCTCGGGGACCAATTGTCTCGAAGAACTCCGCGGACCAACTTGCCAACTACTCTGCCGCGCGTGGGCGTCTCCTGATGGCCCCCCGTGGACGCATGCCTACGCAATGGACACATGCCTGTGCAGTCAGAAACTCTTTTTGACTACGGAGGCTTCTTTCATTGTGCAATCGCTGTGCAGTCAGAGCCTTTGACTTGGAGGCGTGCGCCGTCACGTCTCCACGCTCCAGCCGTCCTCCGCGGCCGACCAGACGTGCGGCAGCAGCTCCGGCATGGCAACAGCATGTGGGCTAGCAGTACCTACTCCGGCGTGGCGACAGCAGCGCACGCGTGCGACAAGACAGCGCTTTCTCTCGCTCCAGGTACTGGCACTGTGGACTCCCCTTCGCTGATAAAAGGAGGATCCAGGCCAATGGAAAAGGCAGCTTAGGTTGAGCCCGGTGCTTCTTCTTCTTCCTCGGCTCCGAGCCCCCGAGTAAGGACTTAGCTCCCGTGCTGCTCCCGTTTGCTCCCAGCTAGCTCCCGAGCTCCCCAAGTCTCCTTGTAACAATTATACCGCATTCACCTCCACATAGCATACACACAGGAGTAGGGTATTACGCTTCCGAGCCGTCCGAACCTGTCTAAACGCCTCCTGTCTCTCTCCCGCGCGGTTGTCACGGTTCGGACGGTCCGGACCCGATTCGGACGGTCCGAACCCCTATATCTCTCAGCTCGGGCCCCCGGTTCCCGAGCGCCCATCTGTCTGTTGATCCACCGGACGCCGCTTCGCCTGAGAACTACTCCTCTGGCCGAATCTCAAAGGGGGGTCTCCTGACTTCCCGCAGTCGAGGTTTCATCCTCCGACAGTACCGTTCGAGGGGACGACGTAGTGGCAACCAAAAGCTTGGCGTAGACGTATGTGATTGATGACAATCGGTAGAAGAAGTCATCGGTGCCAGATGTTTAGTTGGGTGATCAAGCCGATGATGCGTAAGACAGGACAATAAAGTTGAAGGTGTTGTCGATATCAAAGACACGCAAAGGTCGATGAGACGGAGGGTGACGCAAACCCGATCTCTGACGAGGGAAACAAACTCGCAGCAGCATCAGTGGTTCAGCACAATCTCCATCTATCAACTGTCGTCCGCACACTTATCTCTCCTGTTGGTCCACGCGCAGTAGAGAGAAAAAGAACAGAGCAAACAGCAGCAGTCACAAAGGCAGAGTAGCAGTTGCACGTTGCCATGCAAGAGAAGGAAGCAGCGACTCATCTGCGTGCAATTGAGGCGGCTGCACGATCGATCGGCATGACGCGGAGGAGAGCTTCGGGGAGGGCCAGTGGGAGATCGGACGATCTCCATGGCGGCGCGGTGGAGACTGAGGTCGACGGTGCGGGCGGAGATCCGGAGGCCCTGACCGCTGCCAATGCGACCCCCGATCTGTTTCGAGGACGCGGCCCGATGTTGAGACAGACGGGGTGCCGGCCGGTGTTGCTGCTTGACACGAATTAACGACGACTTAATAAGGACGGAAATTCAAAACGGGCCGCCCCCTTAGAAATCGAATCCTTCCTAGGGGCGGCGGAAGCGTGAGCGGAAGCTCTAGGTCTACTCTAATACCATGTTAAATAGTATAGTAAAAAAAATATACTATAAAATAGTTGTCAATGTATTGAGCTTCAGAATATCGATATAAATAGATTACATGATTTAGATCTCAAACAATCCTGAAGAGATAGAGAGAAACTAATTCTACCTACCATAACAACTAGATCACTTACGATTGAATCTATACAACAATGCAATTGAGATGCTAGGGGTGTACCATCTGGTGCATGTTGCTCCATACCGGGCCTTGTCAAATAAGCAGTTCTTCAGTGTGATCCTCAAATTCATTGCCCGTTCGACCTCTAATTTAAAGTGACATGATTTTGATCTCTTAATTTCATTTTTAAAAGAAGAGTCATTTTCCCAAGCAGTGGGGCGGAGCCAGGGGGGCGGGTGGAGGCCTGGCCAGCCCCAACTAATTTATTTTTCATGGGGACCCACAAGCTAATCACATAATTATGTTAAGCACCTTGATTAATTAGGCCCCTTCAACTGCACGATATCAAATCATCTATAATTCTAGGCCAGTGATCTTCGATCTAGGGCCAAGCAACAGCAGATCTAAAGTTTGGCCCTTTGGCTATGGTGACTGACGCCACGCTGGCTCGGTAGATGGCAAGATGGGTTGCTGACTTTAGGCAATTAAGCTGCAGCACACGTACAGCATCTGGGCAATAAGACAACTAAACCAATATTTGGAATCTATTAATCTAATGTAAGATTATAAACATTTATGATATGATTGATACTTCTATAATTTAAATTAATTAGCAGATTTTTCTTCATGGAGCTAGATTTTAGGATAGAATTGAATTTGGCATAATTCAATTCTAGTCTGCGTTCCCTGCATACTATTATATTCTATATACAACCATATATTTAGCAATCAAGCTACACCGTTATAATTTGAGTCCACCAATCTAAATAGGACATGTCTTTCTCTTATTCCCGAACTAAGATTTAGTTGATATGATTTATTAGGGCTAAAAAATTTGTGTAAATTAATATAATGTGTAGTTGTCACTTGGTAAGTTTGGCTCCCCCTGACGTCTAAATCTTGGCTTCGCCACTGTCCGGCATGATATATATAGCTATTCCATTTTCACATTTGCCTTTTTTTCATCAAAGATGATGTATCTACATTACTGATCAGTTGCAAGCATAAAAGCAGCAAATTACCGAAAGCAGGCAGGTTGCTACGAAATCATTTGGTCTCAACTAGTGAACTAGACATAGTACCACTCAGGCCAGCTCGTTGACTTGTTTTCAAATTAATTATTTCTAAACAAAAAATCAACTTGTAGTGGAAAAGAAGAGTATTAGAATACTTACATTGTATCATCTAGTTGACTAATGATATTTACATAGTTTTTTAATAAGATGAATAGTCAAACATCATATTAAAAGTCAATAACATTATATATTTAAATGAAGAGACAATATTTTACTTTGGACAACCTTAAGCACTTACTCCCTCCGTTTCAGATTATAAGTCGTTTTGATTTTGGTCAAAGTCAAACCATTCTAAGTTTGACCAAATTTATCGAAAAATATACCAATATTTACAACAACAAATTAGTTTCATTAAATCCAAAACTAAATATATTTTTATACTATATTTTTCTTGTGTTAAAAATGTTACTATGTTTTTTTTATAAACTTGGTCAAACTTGAAAGAATTTAACTTTGATCAAAGTCAAAACAATTTATAATCTAAAACGGAGAAAATATTTTTTACTTTGGACCCTCTTTTCTTACTTTTTTTTTTATTTTGGACCCCTTTTACTCTTGATCCCCAAGTTTAGTCTCCGTGTGACAACGTGATGTGCACCCTGGTCACTCTTCTCTTGTCTCCACCACAGCATCGATGTCCTTGACTATCTGGGATGACAGTGGTGTGGAGGAAAAGAGATCCAAAGTGAAACAAAATGATAAGGAAAGAGTGTCCAAAGTGATATATATGCGCGCTAAAGGAGATCTATTATGAAACTTCAGTAAGAAAAATGGTACGATATGGGATTCTCTCTTTTTTGGAGTCTGAGCTTACAATAAAGTTTGCATGTAGTTTTCATACATAATTCTACTAGTTTTTTTTCCATTACACATATATAGGTTATCTTAGACATTTCGGTGTTAAATCTTTGGGTTAGAGACCAAATAATAGAAAGTAACAATATGTAGTAGGACTTAATGTGCAATACCGAAGCATACATGACAAGGAGTAGGACTCACGGTAAAAAAAACTACCGGCTACCACCGGCTTATTTTAAACGGAGTATAAATTATTTTTGTTGCAATAAAACCCTTAATTTGGTCTCAAGTCTCGACAGGGTATACTAAAAATAAGTCCTATTAGTTCGATTGATCAAGACACTAAGACTGTAAGATGTATAGGCTGGCCCCTAACTATTTTTGACTGTCGACCAAGATGTTGATTGGTCGATTCATTCAGATCAGTTAATAAAGCTAGTAATTAAGAGAATGAGATTTAAGTTATATAATTGGAGTTTACATGCATTATGAGGTCGAACAGACAACGAACGCGAGGCCGAAAACACCAAGGGCTGTTTACCTGACAAAGATCACAGTAAGGAACGCATCACCAAAACATGCATATTACGAACTCTATTACTGCTCCCTTCGATTTTTAATGTTTGACATTGTTGATTTTTAGATATACGTTTAATCATTTATCTTATTCAAAAATTTTATACGAATATATAAAAATATAAGTCATGCTTAAAGTACATTTAATAATAAAACAAACCACAACAAAATAAATAATAAATAGTAATTTCTTTGAATAAGACGAATGATGTTCAAAAGCCACGTAAAACATTAAAAACTAGAGGCAGTAATACCTAGGTGAATATGTTGCCGCTTGTTAATTTGTAACCATGCAATATCTCATCATCAAACAAGAGGACCAAACCCCTGCATTAAACACGTCATATATCAAATACATACGGATAGTATATTACTCTCAATGATGAATTTAACTAGAATACTATTGGCCTCATGAAAATAAATGTATTGTCATATATAGGTTTGCTCGGTATATAGATCTTACTATGACAGGTATGAAATGTATTTAAAACCAGAGCAAGAGATGACCCACCGTGATTATGAAATTCATAGCTTCAGCCAAGACGATATCATAGAAGACAACAACGGTACGCACGAGGATATATAACAGAAAAATACTATACTATATATATGGTTAGTCATACTCCATTGGTTAGGTTGTGCAGATATACTTGGTGGCTGGATGAAGGATATGGATTCTTATAGAAGGAAATCGGAGGGTATTGTGGTGGTGGTGGTGGGCTTTGACTTGTAGGTGCAGCTAGCTAAACCTCCGGAGCACGTGATCAAGGCCATGCAACAACCCCTCATCTAGTCACTGACTGTCTGACCCCACATCGCATAGCATCCCTTCATTTCATGCAGCAACTCAACGGGTTGCTACGAGCTACAAACATAGGAGCATGTCCACTTCAATTTGCCAACCTACGAGCATGTTAATTAATCCAGCCTCTCAGTTTGGTGTAACAAAAACTTGTTTAGCTAGATGTATTACTTGGATTCATTGTTGGGTTTGCTAGCAGTGTCCTCTGGTTTTGTGTCATAAATGATCGTATTATATATAAGTTCGTCTAATGGTCAACATGCATGCTCATATTATGTTGTATGGGTTACGCTCCAATATTCCTTAGCTATGTAATGGGATAGACATGCTAAGTCAGATTATACCTCCAATCTTATTTAGGTTTTTCATTAGGATGCACCTATATGAGTGTGAGGGCATATGCCTTAAAAACCTTTTTTTATGGGATTTATCAGTCTAACCAAAATCTTAAGCTAATTAAGGAAGTATAAAGCAACTTCTTGCCTTTGGAAACACATTGAGTTCCAGAGTTACCGATCAATGAATCTTAGGTCCTATTGATTTAGATTATTGAGTGGATTATTACAGTAAATTATTGATTTAATTATAGGGATAAATTAACTATTTTAAAAAATAAACTTAATAAATAGTTTAAAACAAGTGGGGTAAACAATATAAGTAGAAGAAAGTTTTTTTGAAAAAAAACATTTTTTGAAGTGTGGAAAAATTATCTGTGTTAATCCGATTAATAAGCTTAAAAGGACATGGCCTTAGTTGATGAGGAAAGATGTGTATCATATACTTCAACATAACATGATCTTAACCGCAAAGATTATTAAAAATGCTTCAACTAGGTGAATTAGTTAAACTATCTAATTAACCTAACTTAGCCCACAGTTGTTAGCGGGGCTAAAACTGTTTGGAACCTAGGAAAAACAAAACACAGGAAGGAAAAACACAGGAATTCGGGTGTAAAATAGAAGAATATAAACCAAAGAAATTATGGGAAGGTAGGAGTTTGGAACGCAGGAAATTAAGCAACTGCGCGCAAAGCTGCTGTGTCATACATGAAAGAAAACAAAGAGATCTCGATGGTTGTTTTCTTCCCTATGATTTGGCTTCAAAATGAAGGAATAGAAAACTTTTCCTTTGCTCCATTCCTTCATTCCAAACGTTGCTACAATGATTTTTCCTCTAGGTTTTTAAGTTTTTACTTTTCCTCTATTTTTCCCTCAGTCCAAACAACGCCTTAGACCTTGTTTGAAACAGATGAATGAAGAACACAGAAATAGAAAAAAGTACAAGAATGAAATGGAGTGTAAATCGAAAAACTAATGAATACAAACACATGAATTCTGAAGTTTTTACTGTTTGGATTACAGGAATGTTTAGAGAGAGATAGACACAGAAGCAACAATCAAAGTGAAGGAAAATTTCCTTCAAGTTGAACCTCATCTTTTGTTTCCTTTGGAAGTGTAGGAATTCTCATCTTTCCTTTGGAATTTGATGTGCCCTCCCCTTTGTTCCAAACATGGCCATAGGAAAATTTTTCAAAGGAAATCAACCCTCCACAATTTTTCAAAATTTCTTTGATCCAAACAAGCCCTTAAGGGCTTCAAACCAAATACCAAACAAAATATTGACAGTGCCAAAATCTAGACACGTTTTGGCACTACCAAATTTGATAGGATAGATCTGATAGTAGCTAGGTATAAATTGGTCGTAATCCAAATACCATCAAAGTACTATTAAAGCTACCAAAACATTGGTAGGGGTATAAATTGGCATCAATCCAAACCTACCCTAATTCCCCCTTAGGAACAGGAAATTTATAGGATTACTACTGTACGAATAGCTATGATGGTTCCATATGAGATTCTCACCAAAAACCTGTCAGATTCTTTTAAGTTGCAAATGGGGCCTCTTGTGGAAGAACAGCTTAATTATAAAATAGAAACATGGGTTAGTGCTGTATGGAATCAAAATTCTCCGCGTCGTTCAATAAATTCCTGTGATTATGGCAAAGTTGAATTGCCACCGGACAGTAGCAGCAAACTGCTGAGAGCCTGATGGCTGACACTTACAAGCTTTCCATGCAGGCATGGGTAGGTTTGTGTTTGATGCCGCTATGCCATCCGTCTCAACTGGTAGTAGGTATAACGTGCCCCCGGACCAACAATTCAAAGCACCTATGCATCTAACTATATGATGTATCAGTATCACAGTTCATAGGGTAGTTAGTTACCTTCTCCTGATATGACAGTCAGTAATAGGCCTCTTCAGGTTTGATAATGAAAAATGCCTCTTCGGGATGTAGTCACCAAAGTCATGTCATGTATGGAGTTTCAGAGAGAACAGTGATGAAACATATATGCATATACCGTATGTATAGTTCCTCAGTTGCAGAGTTGCAGGTGTTTTTTACAAGGTAGGAGTAGCATGATACAGGCCAGTGAGCATCCAAAGAATTTTTTTTGACAAATTTTCATCTTAGCTATGTGGGTCATAATGTACATGGATCAAGCCTCTCCGTATCTGTGGCTGGACACTGCAAATAACCATGCTTGGTGTCCAGGGGCAGAGGTGATCCTTCCTATCTATGACTGACTACAACATGATACAACAAGTGGGTACAAATTGAATCGACTAACCTTCTCACCATAGGGACAGAAAAAATGGGTTATAGGTCTGGACGGAATCTTTACTTGAAATCTAATGTGGTGATGATGCTTCTGGCCATTGGGTTACATTGGGAAAATCAACGGGTTAGCTGCTGTCAAGAGGACCACTGGTCGGGGACGGTGAGGAAGTACTTGGACATGGCTTTCCTGAACCTCTTCTTGTACTGCATTGGAGATATGACGGTCGGGGACTCGTTCTTGGGGCCTCCTAGGATGCCTGAAGCTTTCACCCAGGTCTCGAGCTGCTTGTCCCAGGTGTACTGACGCAAGTAGTCGATGATGCCAATGACAAGCTCTTTTTTCTCCTCGTCAATTCCAACAAGTAGTGAGTAGTCCATGACATCCACTGTCTGCAAAGTATTTCCATCGATAACAGTCATTTTCACAAGTACAAAATGCATCAATGCATGAACTTGTGCAGTTTTTTACTCAGAACTAAGTATGTAGTGCAATCCCTTAGCTGAAATAAGCATATATATGATGGTGTGGATTAACAAGATTAGCTTCCGTTAAACAGGAGACAAGCGAGCAGGATAACAGTTATTGCAGTATACGTTGGCGTGACAAGCGAGTAAATGATTCCTTGATGGTACTCATACAGTAAGTCTCAAACTAAAACAAGCCAAATAAGCTCATAGATGATTATTTTTAGATGAGCTCATATATGACTTGGAAGACATGGAAACACTAAACAGTGTTATTTCATAGAGAGACTGAACGCAATTCTTCATACCTTCATATATCTCAAAACAATCATGTACTACCTTCATTTTTTAATATATGACGCAGTTGACTTTTTCCTCGAACTTTTGACCAACAATATTTATTCAATTACTTAGTTAAGTAAAGTGAAAAGACTACCACTAATTTGCTATCAAAAGTACCTTTAGTAGTTAAGTAAAGTGAAAAGACTACCACTAATTTGCTATCAAAAGTACTTTTAGTGTGTCTTGTATGTTTGTCTATTTGCACAAATATTTTTAGAAAAGACGAATAGTCAAACGAATTACAAAAGCCAACTGCGTCATATATTAAAAAACAAAGGTAGTAATATTGTTTAAAATTATGCACAGTACGATTGGTGCTAATAATGTTTCAACCTGACAAGTTCCTTACATATTCGAATCAGTTACTTAAACAGTAGGCACAAAACAATATAAGAACATACCGCAAGAAAAGAAGTATCATTCCAGACAGCTCTTTCCAATCTTCGCTTTGCCTTGCTCCCTAAAAATATTGGCTTCGTATGCAATGCTTCTAGGAGGTTTGAATCTAAGAGCACTTTACTTTCACTGGATGTATAGCGTGATCTCAATGAACCCTTTAGATCATAGACTCTAGATATCTTCCTTTCAAAGAAAAGATTCTCCATCACCATGAGGTCCATCTTTACTTCCCTACCACCTTTTAAGCCCTTGACATTAACCTGAACTCAAGGAAAGACAGCAAAAATTAAAACCAGGGGATATTCTACACTTCATCGGATATAGCATGCAACAGGAGAAGGAAACAAACCTGATATAGTCCTACTATTTTGGCCAGGCAAGTTGGGCTACCTGAAGTCAAGGATTCCATCAAATATCTGAAGTACTGAGGAGCAAATTCTACAAACGATTCAAGCTCTGTCCTGGTGACTTGTTTGATTATGAATCTCTCATCCAGTGTCTTTGCAAAGTAAACATTGCTTTTTCCACCTTGTGCATTCCATCTCTTGCAGCGGCTAAGTGAACGGATGAAATCAATATCTTTCGGACAGCATTTCTTTCTAAGTGCAGCAAAATGCTTTGCAAAATAACAAATAACAGAGAACTTTGCTTTATCTTCAGAAAGTGGCGATTCATCATCAAAAGAGAACTTAAAGTGAGTTCCCTTAGAATCCAAATGGTCTTCTTGTGAGAGCAAGGCCCCGTCGAGTCCATGGCTGCTGTCAATGGCATTTGGTAGGTGTAAAAAACTCAAACTTGAATTCAGTTTGCGTGTGACTTGCTGCACATATTCTTGTGAAGTCATTGCGTAAGACACAATACTGGTGGGCTCATCATCATAGACTGCAATGACAGCATCATCTTCATAGCCAATCTGGGGCAACAGCAGCCGTGCCCCATCCTCAATCATATGTGCAGCGGGTGAGATATATCTAAGTGTACGGGTAAGAACAACATTTAATTTCTCTACTGCCCCAGGAGACCTTTGAGAACAAGCCCTCCGTATGTTTGGTATTGGATCTTTCAGGATGCTTGTCAAATCCCCAAAGTATTCGGCGGATCTGAATGATGACAGATGTAATGAAGTAGGGGCCAATCCGTTGCGTTCTCGCTGACGTAATGCAAGTTTAGAATCAAATGAGTGAATTCTGACAGGGATTACTGCATTGCCACAACTAGGATTGTCTGGCAAATTAAAAGATCCATGCTCATCAATTTTGGTGCAGCCTTGTAGGTGGTCATTTTGTAACTCACTAGATCCAGTCCATGCCAAATCAATCTTATCTGAAAATATAGATGCAAGTGAGGGTAACCTTTCAACAGGTTCCATACCCATAGCTTTAGTAATTGGCTGCTCTTTCTCTCTATTGAATCTTCTGAAGACCTTGTCCAGATCTTCAGCATCATCCACAGGATGATTTACAAGATCAACCTGTGAATTTGTCTCAACCATCCGGTATTCTGTATCATTCAAGCAGCCTTCTCTAGATAGCAAGGATTTTCTTGGACTTCCTGAAGAATGTGACAAATTTGTGGATTTTCCTACTATTTTATCCCCCTCAAGCAAGTCAGCTTTCCACTCCTTAAGTCTGACTTCTAAGAGAATATCAAGATTGGAGGGATTTGAAACATGACTGTCTGTCTTAAAAAGTGAATCTATGTAACATAGCCTTCGATCCCAAATGTAAGCATCAAGGAGAAGACCACGTCTCAAGCGGTTGAGCTCCAGAATATCAATTGAGACCTGCACAGAATGATTGCTATCTCTAATAACTGGCAACAGCAGGATCTGCAGAACAAACAAAGAAAGAGACAGAGGGTCAATATTAAGATAAACATAACCTTTTGTGTTACCTGAATGCATACAACCAGAAAAATCTTGTTGCACTACCTCATATCCATTTCTTTCCATTTTAAGCATATCTTTCATCTCTATGATCTGCCTTTGAACACCTGTCTTCACCGGTTCATCCTCAGATGTAACATTCTTTTCATTATGATGAAGAAAATCATATACTTCTGAATGTAAGGATTCCATTTTGCTATATATCTGCAAAAAGCCAAAAGACAAGATGTGAGCATCATATTATTAGTCAGTCCACAACAAAACTATAGGATGCAGTCAATGAACACTTGTCATAACTTGGAAAAATTGCATACCTCAACTGCCATCCTTCTCATCCAATCTTGTCGACTGTGGCAGTTGAAATCCAGTACTGAGGGGGGAAGGTTAACTGAGAGAATATCAACAGGAGAATATCTGAAGAAAGCAACCATGTTTCCGTACCTGGATATTTAACAGGTAAGTTGAAATCTCATTGAAGGATTGAGCAATGTTAATTGGTGAAGGATACAGTGGATACATACCCATAGAAACGAAGGCAGTCCCTCTGGAGAGAATGTCCACAACTTGCAATTCGGTTAGCAGTAGCATGATTTGAAAAGCTTAGCTCCAGGAACTTCCCAAATGACAGGCCCCAAGCAGCATCTGACATAATTACCCTCCGTGTAGCAGGTGGTACACCATCCTTAGGTTCGCACTTGAGGCATCTATGCCACATCCATATCCTCCCATCACGTTCACCTGGCAATTTTTGAGACAGAAGCCGTCTAACACTGATTGTTAAACTCCCATGCTGATGGGTATAGCACCTGACATGTGATTCTGATGGCTCTTTGCATGACGAGCAGCAATATGCCTTTGCATGAAAAAAAACATTTCCAAAAATTATGATCATGATAAGAAGGCAATATGATAGTGCACATACAGATTGTACGGTATGTACCTGATCAAATAAGTCTTCTCTGAGGTACCTCCCAAGTGGCTTATCAAAGCTACCGTAAAACTTGATACGGAAGAGCTGAGAACGCTCACATAGCATGCTTTTGGGGATACAAGTGCTTGAAAGGGAAACTAAGATGCTCTGATGGTTGTCAGTAGACGGAAAGTATTCACCGGAAAGCTCATTGGGGCCATCTACGTCTCCTGTCAGATAGTCATCATGTGGTTTGGGACCATAGTGGTCTACCTCTTGATATTTCTTTCCTGAAACCACGCCTTGACGGTCATCATTTGTAATGGGAAGCTGTGTCGAGTCATTCAAATACTGATATTGCATCACAATAACTGAAGTACTAGAGTCATGATCCAAGGAACATGGAAATATTTTATGACCTTTGCATGAATCAGTTGCATGGGATGAATCATGATCATGACAATTCATATGATCAACAGGAATTTTAGATTCCCTATGCTCAGAGATGACCCCCTCTCCTTCCTCATTCAATGATAATGAATTAGGTGATATAGATTTTCCCTCAAACATACAATTGACTGCAGTCGCTTCTGAATGTTTGCCTTGTACAGGTTTAAGACCATGAGGAATACCAACACCAGCAGATCCAGCAAAATCGTTACTTAGGTCACTTCTATCAGTTACCACTATCATCGGCCTTGAAGGAATTCTGGGAAGAGTCGCACCTTCATCAGCAAAGAATGATGTTTCAAGAGAGAGGTGATAAGCTGCAAACACTGCAAGTTGCAGAACACGCTTAATTTTCTTTAGTTCCTCTCGACAGGATCCTCTCAGTAGAACCTGCATAAGTTGAGGCACATTGATTAGAAATATATATACATTTAAAAGAATGCAATGGTGATGGTGAATCTGCCACCCTCCCCCTACATTATACTTTTAGGAATTGCCCATTGAAGTTCTTCAATATTGCACACTAGTTCTTCCACATATAAGTATCTTCTTATTGACATTCTAAAATACAAGTTTAGAATGGAAAGGTCTAATGTTGATCAAATTGTCACATATACACCTTCCCCTACATTATACTTTTAGGAATTGCCCATTGAAGTTCAATATTACACACTAGTTCTTCCACATATTATTATCTTCTTATTGACATTCTAAAATACAAATTTAGGATGGAAAGGTCTAATGTTGATAAATTGTCACATATACATCTACAGAAGCTAATTTTACAATTTGAATTGTGAAAATGAGTCCAAGTGCCCGTTTTAACAAAAATATGATTATGTTAGTGTATTCAACGGAAAAATCGTTTCGTTTTAACAGGAATGATTCAATTTTTTTTTCGTAGCAAACAAACAGGCATTTAACTAGTGTAAGAAAAGGTGTAAAAGGTAAAATAAGATATTCAATTGAAAACTAATTACAGGACTAGTACTACTACTGTGTATGATGGAATATACAAGCAAGTACTTATCAATTTATGTTAGTGACATGAATCCAAACGAACTGTTTAGAGAACAGAAAATAGATTATTACCGTGCAACCTAAACGCCTCGGGCAGCCTTCAAAGAACATCAGGGTCTTCATTGACCTCCTGTTTGTCAGTTTTCCTGACGAGAATTCCGGAACTTTCTGCACCTTGAACAATTCACATTGACCTAGTCTTGCTGAAGCAATATTATCAATTGATGAGGCAATTTGTGCTCCTGAGCATCTTGATATCCTATCCAAAAGCGGTCTCTTAACATTCAGAACTAAAGAGATATCTTTTGCCAATAGTTCCTGAGCATAAGACGAGACACTTTTCTCAACTAGCAGCACATTTGGACGCCTAGACTCAATCTTTGCAACAATTGCCCTCAGGTGCTCCTTTTCCTGCATCAAGGGCATTTCTTTCAGCAAAAAAAGAAACAACAAATAATATGCAACAGAACTACGAACAAACACAAACCTGTTCAAGTATAGTATCAATGGATGCTAGTTTGTTTGTAACCTTCTGATACTCAAGTGCTCCCCCTACAATTAGCAATTTCGCTTTCACATGCTCAGAGACCATGCGTTTGTGTTTTACATTCTTAGTGCAAACAACTCCTCTAACAAGATTGCTGCACAAAAGGAACACCCGTCAGTTTGACATGATGGGAAGTCCAAACATGTAAAAAACAGTCAAATGACAAAGCTAAGAACATACCTGTCACTTGGATCCCCTGATGCTAAACATTTGACTTTCACATAATCAGTAGGATCCATGCTGCCACCTTTCTTGGTATCTGGTCTCACATAGCCAGCAGCAAGCCAAGCTAAGGAGGACACTATGTCAAGCCAACTTTTGGATCTATTGTCATTTTCCAGATCGATACACTCTCCCTTAAGCAATTGAGCCACAAGAGCCCGGAAATGCCCAAGTACAGCATTCCTCAGACCCTCTTTGTGAGCTATGTCTGTGATTGTGTGAACACCAGCTATTTGGTTAGTGCTAAAACTACCAAGACCAAGAAGCTTGCCCGAGTCTCCAGCCTCATCATCCTCATCGTTGAATCCAAATAATCTCAATTCAGCATCATCCCCCTCATCTTCTGGAGGCGGTGGGAGCCAAATATTGGCATCAAAATCAACAGGATAACGAGCCATGTCACCTCCACTCCTGTCTGTGAAGCTATAATTCAGCTTCGTATCACAACCAAGAGAATCCAGGCTGATGCGTTCGTTCCTCTTGGATGTCGGTGAGCCGTCGTTCTGCCCCACCATCCAAGTAGGGCTTTCCAAAGGGCTCGGTGTCAAGGACCTGATGATCCCGTTAGGAGTACTGACACTAAGAGAGTCTGTATCTGAAAAGTCATGTAAGTAGTCATTCCCTGGGGTGAAAAACTGAACCCCGGGCTCATCATCATCTTCCTCGCCATCCCCTCGCCTGCATCCATGAAAACAAGCGGTTTAGATTACAAAGCGCCAGGTTACCAATAACAAACATATATGAACATCCATAAGAGTTACCTGCATGTTGCATAATCCACCACACCTAAACTAGTCATAGGTAGTATTACTAACACCACCGAAAAAGTTAAGGCCTTGATTTGAAAGTGATTAATTACTTAATAATAAAATCCTAATACCAAGCAATCTGTACCTCGCTTTTCCCTTTTCCTTCATAGCAAGTCAAGGAAGAGGAAAGGGAAAAAAACACTTGTAGCGTAAGTAGCACATCAGAAGGCGATGGAAATGGAATCGGGGGCACCGTACCTGACAGCGTGGCAGCGGAGCAGCTGCGGCGAGGAGATCTGGCGGCGCAGGGCGATGGCGCGCCTGCCACCGGATCTCGCGAGGAGCGGCGGCGTGTCCATGGGGGACGCGGCGGCGGTGCTCCGCGATCTCGTCGGGGTCGCGGGCGACGGCGGCCCGCTCGCCCGGCGGGCGTCCTCGTCAGCGGCGGCGGCGGCTGGGGGCGTGGGGCCGGCGATGAGGGATCTGAACTTCTGCACCGCCCCAAGCACCGAGAAGTCCACCACTCCCATCGCCACCGGCGCGCCGTGAAACCCACTCCAAAACCACCAAAAAAAATAAAAATATAAAAGCAGTATAGAGACCACGCCTCCGCGGCCGCCGCCGAGGCTAAAATTCCTCTCCGGCGGCGGGAAGGCAGCTGCGGCGGCGACCCGGCTCGTAAAACGCGCGGGGATATGGATTCCCGTCTCCTTCGTCGACTTGCTTCAGCGGCGTGTCTATGTACAAGCTAGTCAGTGCGAGGCATTTGGGGGTCAGCCAATGCCGGACTGGTCAGGGGGCATAGGTCAGGTAGCCCGGCGGCCGTCCTGCGGTGCGGCTTGCGCTACGAGCGCGCGGAGGCGACCAGGGCCGAGGCGACGACGACGCCGCGGAGGCTCTCGTGGGAGGCGGAGGAGAGCATCGCCGGAGAAAAGGTGGAGGCGCGCGCGCGAGGAGAGAGAGAGAGAGAGAGAGTAGAGTAGTAAGAGGGGAGGGGAGTGGAGAGAGGTCGCTGCAATGGCGGAAAGTCGGAGGGAGGGAAGGTGGCGGTGGGGCTTTTAATTGCGGATAAAGGACAAGGACGGAATTTTTAAGGCATCACGGAAAAATGGGCGGTATTTATTGCTGCATAAATATTATTTAAAAAAAATATATTAGTGTCCAATCGTCTACCACTGAAAAAATAATTAATTATAAATGTAAAAACCAGTGTCAAATCTATAACCTTAAAAGAATATTCAACGGGTAGGTTGTCTAACATTAAAATAATAATTAGCTATAAATACGAGCACGCGTATTAAATCCAAAACTTAAATCTCGATGGGTAAGTCATTTACCATTGAAAAACTAATTAATTGTCAAGTTTAAGACTTGAATTCACAAGTTGCACCACAAGTAACCAGCTGCTCAGTTAGCTACATACATATTATGTTTTTACATGTATAAACACAATTACTCCAAAATTATATCATTAAATCTTTTTATCATGGTTACACTATAATTTTATTTATATTGGAATATCTTCTTTTCCTTACATAAAAATAGTTACAAATAATATTTACAATTAAACTCTTTTCCTCACATACAAAATGTTAACAATGAAGGCCTCCCTCCTTGTTGTTCGTTTGTTAAAAAATAACATGGTGACATCTAGTGTCTCACAAAATATAAAGCTTAAATTCATTCCACGTGAAAACACGAAAAAAAATCTAGATATGAATTCTATAAATTGTAAGTCACAATAAAAGCAATTATTTACTGGTGGATTTTACTTGTCAATGTGTGATCACATTTTCGGGTTTGAAAATGTGTACAATACTCAGTTTATTCAGATTTTTAACTATTTTCAGCATTAACACATTATGTAGAGTACCAAGGGTGCAATGCAATGTGCTCTTAATTGTACGCCTGAAATTACTTAACTAATGAAGATTTATTAGTGAAAATTGTATATTCTGATCGTACATGTTGCTGCATATCTTTTGGTGTGTTTTCAAGTCGCATTGCGCTGCCCTCAAAAGCGGGGGCGACGGCCACCTACGCATACGTATTGCGCACGTTTAAAAGGGATTGTATCGTGCTAGGATTTGGGAGAGCAAAGATTAATAAATACGAGTTGTTGACACAAAGTAAATATTACCAAAACTCTCTAGAACCCATACTACTTGAGAATATAGAAAATGGGTCCCATAATTTCTGGGGGCCACCTGTCAGTGTGGTGCAACTCAATCATGTTTAGTAGATATACCAGGAGGATTTCAGTATTTACCAGTGAAGCCGAAAGTTTGATGCGGTGTGTCATGGTCGGATAGTCGGAGGACCACGTCAATCTTCTGTGGCTAAATCATGGATTGTCGGCTAACGGTTGTGTGGTATGAAGTTAGCAATTTTATTAGGGCTTAGTAGTAATAAATACTAACTCCTGTCTTCTTAAATTTCTGGAGCACTTATCAGCAGTTCGAACTTAAAATCACTACTATTAAAATTTATATAATTCCTTGCAAAGAAATTATATAATTAAAATTGGATATTAAAAAATAATATAGTTTATCGTTAAAAATAATTTTTATGTGGTTATATTCTTAATATTTTTATTAATAGATGATTAAAAAAGGATAATTATAAACATATGAATTAAAGACTATATTGCACAGAGGGTACACAATAAATTTAATTAATATTTGGTCTAAAATTAATTAAAATAAAAATGGCACACACAAGTTTAAAAATTTTAATTTAAATATTAATTAACTAAAATCAGCATTACATATTTTAAAAAGTTTATGAAGTTAATCTTCCAGTACCATGCAAAAAAAATTGCATGCATCTTCCAGTAACTTAGCACACCCGGTCGATCACTATGTTTTGAGTTTTTCTTTTTTTTTTTATCAAAGTGTTAATTTACCTAGGTATATACGACGTAGAAAATAATGGAAGCACTCATGTATTCAGTTAGTAAAAAAGAATCAAAATTAAGCTAGGACAATGATTTCAGATATGTGTCGGCAGTGGTGGGAGTAGACGATGGCAGATTTATTACTTATTATCAAAACTTAAATTTTTAAGGAGTATAGATTCTTATGCATAAATATGAAATATCTTATATTCAGAATCAGAACGAGTACTTTACCATGTGAGACGTGGGCTTACGTAATCTACGTGTAGCAGTTAATTGCCCACATTTCTAGCAACTCATAAGTACAGTGGTTATATCCACAGGTCACCTTGACGCTTTGCTGACGATTGCAACCAATCGAGCTAAACTTGATCTTTTTTTTTCCTGTCTGGTAGAGTTTAACTGTTAGAGTTGAAGGTAAAGTTGTAGAACTATCCAAATACTATTTTACTCATAGTTTAATATTTTAGAGCAGCTCTAATTTAGTTTACTTTAATTTTTAGTGAAGTGAACTATTTGATATAGTTTTAGCTCCACTGTGAAAGCTCTAACAAACGTGTCTTACACCCTGTTCGGCAATCAGTGGTTTATTTTCTCGTTTCTAGTGAGGACGCTTTTCAAATTATTAAACGGTGTGTTTTTTTAAAATTTTTTTATATGAAAATATTTTTTAAAAATTAAATAGATTTATTTTTTAAATTTTTAATATTTAATACTTAATTAATTATATATTAATAATGTTCTTCGTTTTAGATGTGACTTATAAATAAAAAAATAAACCAATTTAAACACCATCACTACGCACTGCACGCCACAAGAGGGACTATTAGCGATAAATTTATGGCATTGTCGTCTCGAGTGCCGCTGTTATACACATTACACACGCGCGCGGCGGCCCCAACTTTATTAACCATCTAGCTGTTGTTAATTTGTCTCGTCAGTCAAAGAGATCACGAACTGGAAGACTGTACACTAGACTGGATTTTCTTAAGGGTACAGGAAGGCGAATGTGACCAGCGTGCCCACATATGTACAGTAGTGCGCGTGCTCACTACACATGCATGCTGTTACGACCTTTGAGGTTCAGATCCCGAATATAATATTTACAGATGTGGAAGTCTAGTATCAAGATATTTATCAATATGTGAAAATAAAATAAGATATAAGATTATACTAGTTTAGGTCCCTGGATTGGATAATAGCGTTACTCTAGTTTATATGTATTGAATACGATTTTTACCAAGTATAAATATATGAATTATCTACCAAATCTACCAACTTAAAATGATGGGATGTAGTAGTCGACGACTTGGCTAAAAAGGCTATTTTTGGCTTGGTGTTTCTGGATTTGTAGGCTTATGATTTGATATCCTCTGGGCGGCGTTGGATTTATACCAATAGGTAACCACTTCTTTAAGTAGATTTCAGAGACTCCTGAATATGACACAGGCAGAGTAAACCTTGTCATAATCGAGTCGGACTACGGAGTCCACCTTTATCCTAAGTATGTTTCCTTCTCTGTTTTGACTTTATCCATATTCGGTCTTCACCTTCCGTATCTTATTAGGTATGCGGTATTCCTGGTGGCCTATGTTCATGTTCGTGGGGTATGCCATATCTACTACATTGACAATAGCCTCCCGAACTTTATTCAAATGCATGAACTGACTATGTTATTTTTCCTGTTGCAAGAGCGGAGTAGTTGAGACATGTAACGTTATCAGGTAACTACCTGAACATATTAAATCCGATTACCTAGTCTTTTTTTTATAGTAAGGACATGGACGAAGTTGGTTTTCATAATTTAGATAAAGTTCTATTATTAAATCTTATTAAAAAATTAAGAGTAACTTCACATGGAATGTCACAAGTTTCCTCGACATGCGAAACCGTTGCCCTAAACTTTGAATTCTAGTGGCAAGATTGGTTTCGGTTTCGTACCCTCTCGTTTCCGACACACTGTTCATCGTCTTCCCAATTTTCTTAGCACCCAAACCAAACCCTAGATTTCCTTCGTCACCCTCCATTCCACTGCCATGGACTTTGAACCTTTCACCATTGGCCATGCAGAGATGAAGAAGATCCAGGTCGAGGGTGCCCTCTCTGGCATATTGGCCCAAGGCCATCATCCAGGAGGTACCGAACCTCACCCTCATCTAGGCAGATGGTCGTTTTTTCTTCTTTCATATACAACAGATTCTTGCCTCCTTCTTCCGAATTCCTCTCCTTGGTTGTGAACCACTATGGTATCCGCCTTCTCCATCTTAATCCCAATTCCATAGTATTCCTAAGCATCTCATACATTTGTGCAAGGCATTTTTAGGAATGTTTCCCTTCCTTGACCTCTTTAGGTACTTCTACGAACTTCAGGCCATGGACAGGTTGAGAAACATAGGATATTGTGGCCATCGACTTCGAGATGGCCTGAAGGACGAATATATCGGTTGCGCTAAACAACACGCAGCGTGTAACTTAATAAACATCGCACCTCACAGAACGTTCTTATCCCGGTTTTTCTTTTTTTCTCTCTCTTAACCTGTCCCGGTTTTTCCTTTTTCTCTCTCTCATAATCCCGTCCGCTTTTCTCTCAATCCACACCAGACGTGCAAGATAAAACAATTACTCCTACTCATCTGGCTTGCCATCTAAACAGCATAAAACAATTACTACTCCTATCTAGCCCATTAGACACCATAGAACTCTCGTTTTCCTTCAGTAAAAATATTACTATCCATTCTCTTCCTCCCCTGTCAATTAGTTTCATCGCATAGTTATAATTTTACTAGATTTATTTTTGGGAGATTTGTACATGTACTTAGTAATAGATTTACTAAACTATGCTAGGATAAAACGGTAGTAGTAATTATCCACCCTGTCGATAGATAATTTTTTTATAAATCTATACTGCTGCATTGAATCACACTACTTTGCACCATTTGCACTAAATAAAAAAATTACACATTGCTTTACATGCCACGGCACCAAATAAAAAAATTACGCGCTAATGAATGGGCAGACTCCGATGGTGGCAATGTCAACATGGGCTCAAGCTCTGCCAGCGGGAAAGTGAGCAACGGAGAAGGCAGATCAAGGACGCCACGGGGGAGGCAGTGACAGCGGAGCCACGGAGAGGCACGAGCGGAGGTAACGCCGTTGCGGCACCACGCTCTCTCGGGTACAGAGGACGGGATCGGCGGCAGCCGACCGACCTGGCGGCATGGAGGTCCACTCTCCTAGATTAGACAACCTCGACCTTAGCACCACATGCTTGCTTTGCTGGCTCTCCTTCCCAACCCATCTCTGCCTATCTCGGCCGCCGGATGTAGGAATGCGTGGCATGAGGACCAAATGGTGTCGGAGAGCAGCTGTAGCAGATCCTAGGACGTGGCCTGATGTCATGCTCGACGACACCCCTTCCATGTGTGTGACGCTGCACCCAAGTGCCGCTTGATTCCGTCGCCGCCTCCTCTCCGGATCCCGCTGCTGTCACCCGATTTTGCACTGCCGACCTTGCTCATGCTAGATCCATCCCTCCGGGCGGCAGATCTGTTGACAATGAGCACGGCGCCACTTGGGGCGATCGAATCTAGAGCCCGACCACCCTCCCGTTGCACTGATAGCCACCACGGCTCCTTCACCGCACCCCCACCGGCCCTCGATCGATCTAGAGCCTTGACGACATCCATTAACCATCAACAGATATGGGACGCCGTCTTTGGATCACCTTCTTCTACCACGGATGTCACAGGAACCACTAGCAGTTGGCGCGGACGCATGGTGGAGGCCAGCATGTCGTCGCTTTTCCCGCTCCAGATTTGGTCAGCGTCCTTCTCCCTCCCTCGCTCGCCAGATGCCGTGGCCGATGGTGGTGAGGACGCCACCCTACAGGCACGGGGCAGATCTGGGCGCCGGCGGAAATGAAGGTCGCCGTCATCGTCTCATCATGGGCGGATCGATGCCGATGAGCCTTCCGGATTGACGCAAAGAACCCACACCAGCTAAGTCGGCCACCACGGTGGTTCCTCTACCACTCCTTGGTCCGGAACTGCCATCGGCTCGTCGCATTTGCCATGGTTCCCTCTGAAAGTGCATCTAGCCCCTAAATGGGTTTTGGTGGATTAATGACAAAGCGGTTAAGGGACTAATGAGTTTATCGAGAATTGTGTAGAGATTAGTCCTAGGTTTCTTGGTGTGGTGCATGGAGACCCTCTACAAGAACATGACGCAAAGCGGCGAAGCGACTCGGAGTTTATTTTAAATTCTTTTGAGTCGTAGAAAAGCCGTACTATCAAGAGAAGTTACAAACAATGTTCCAAGACCACTCAAATGCTTAAGATCCAAATAGCTAAGAGTCCATCACTTTGGCACAATACATACACTTGGGATAGGCTAGTTTCAGTGTCAGGATTGAATGTTACTACCTCTGGGGTCGGAGACTCCGACCAACCTTCTCGGCCAGAGACTAAGTGTTGGCCGGAGGTTCTTACCTCTAGAGTCGGAACCTCCTAGTCAAAATCTGTGAGTAACGACTAAGTGACATATGGCAATGTCTATAAAGCCCAAACCTTATTTCTAGTCGTTGCTTGGCCATTCCACTTCTATTGCACTGTCTCCTAACCTCTCCTAAGGTCTTTTGAGCTCTCCCAACTAATTCTAGTGTCACCTTTGTGATTCTTGTGAGGATCTAGTGGGGAATTGAGTGAGTTTTATTGAGAGAAGGCTAGGAGGATCTTGTACACTTAAAGCTGCTTGGATGCGGATCAGCTGCTTAGAGCTTATTTCTCTTGGAGGAAAACCTCCTAGACGGTTAGGCGCCACCAATGAGCTTCCTCAAGTTATGGATTGTCCCGAAAAGAGTTTGTGAAGGTAAACCTCGCCTCTGCAAGGAAAAGAGGTAAATTCTAGTAGATACTAAGATGATCTTTGTAGTCGCTTGGTGAGGCAAGGGGTCGATCGAGACCCAGCTCTTTTGAGCTCTTCAACGGAGACGTAGGATCTTTGTGATTCGAACTTCGGGAAAAAAAATCTCTGTGTCTCCGTTGTGCTTGCTTGTTATTGCCTTAATTTGTCTCTACATTTGGCTGCATTTATCTCCTACCCTATTATTTGCACTACACTTGATCTCTGTCAATTTATCCATTATTGAAGTGTCTTCGTAGAGTCAGAACATCAGGGTCGGAACCTCCGGTATTCTTGGCCGGAACCTCCGGCCAGCCCAACAGAGCCGGTCGGAGCCTCCTACCATTTTGGTCGGAGGTTCCTACCAGAATTTTACCGCTGTATTTTGAGAATTTCTTTCAGGAACGCCTATTCACCCCCTCTAGGTGACATCAACGGGTTTTTAATTGGTATTAGAGCCTAAACTCCTAAGAAGCTTAACCGCTTGGAGTTGATCCGAGGATGTCGACCGAGAAGGTGGTTGATTCTACCGGAGTTCAAGAAGACGGAGATGGCTCGACTAGCAAATTGGGTGGAAGGAAGGGAGCTGATTTTGATCTTGATTACAATAAGTTTATCCCTCCCCCTCAGCAATTCGTCTCCGTGCCTTCTGGACGCGCTCCCCATTTTGACAGGACCTTCTATAATGCGTGGAAGCACAAGATGAAATTGCATCTAATCTCGTTGCATCCAAGTGTTTGGAAAATTGTGTGCACAGGTGTGGGGATGCTCCGGAGGAAGGAGAGGAACCTACACCGGCTCAAGAGGCTCTTATCCACCGCAATGCTTAAGCCGCAAGCGTCATCCTCAACTCCTTGAGCCCCGAGGAATTTAACAAGGTGGACCAACTTGAGGAGGCCAAGGAAATTTGGGATACACTTCAATTGGCACATGAAGGATCCCCCGGTGTGTGAGTCCAAGATCGAGTTGCTTGAGGTGCAACTTGGGTGGTTCGTGATGGAAGATGATGAGACGCCGCAAGAGATGTACGATCATATGATGGTCATTGTCAACAAGATCCGTGATCTTGGTGGTGAAGACATGACCGATCATGTGGTGGTCAAGAGCCTTCTCCGCGCGATCGTCCCAAGAAATCCCACCTTGATGATCCTCATCCGAGAGATGAAGAACTTCAAGAAACTCACCCCAAGCGACGTTCTCTCGAGGATCATCTCACATAAGCTACTAGAAGAGAAAGCCAAGAAGGTCAAACAACTTGCCAGGAACCCCGCAATTGCCAACAACAAAGAAATTGCCTTGAAGGCCAAGAAAGAGCAAGCCTCAAGCGACTTAGAGAGTGAAGATGAAGACTTCGCTCTTGTTATGAGAAAGTTTAAGCACTTTCTTCGTCAAGGCGGTTTCGGCAAGAACAAGAAAGAAGACGACAAAGGAATGAGGTAATCCAAGCGGACGTGCTACGAATGCAAGCAATACGGTCATTTCATCGCCGATTGCCCCAAACTCAAGAACAAGGCCAGTAAGTCCAAGTTGGTCAAGAAAAAGACCGGGCGTGCTCACATTGGAGAGGAGTGGTTCTCCAATGGTGAGGACGACGACAAGAAAGAAGGCGATGAAGGAGGGGTTGCTACAATTGCTATCAAGTCTTCGTTGCCGTTCGAGAAGCGCCTCTTCGACAACTTGTGCGACGACGACCATTATAAGCCCACTTGCCTCATGGCACAAGGGCGAAAGGTAATCTCGTTATCCAAATCTCCTCAAATTAATGACGATGATCTTAGTGTTATGAAAGTGAGGATGATATGGATGAGATGTTTAAGAGTTTTAGCAAACCGGCCATGTTACAATTGGCAAAACTTATGAAGGCATTGGAGGGTAAAAAAAAGTCACTCGAAAGGTAAGAGGACTTGCTCATCCTTGAGAAGAAGAGAAATCTTACCCTAGAGGAAAACTTGACTAAGAAGAAGGAGAGGGTTGAGGAGTTGATCAAAGAGTTCTCTTTGATCAATAACTCAATGGCTAACCTAAAGAGTGTGAATGAAACACTTCAAGAAAACTTTGTGAAATTGGACTAAAATCACAAGACTCTTGAAGTGCAATTTGACACTCTTTGGAATAACACTTCTACCTCCAATAAGGCCACCAAGACCTCTAATACCTTCATAAGCAACGGTTATGCTAAATGCTATAAATATGATTTGGATGCATATACTACTAATCTTGAAGTTTTGGAGGCACTCAAAAAGGAGAATAAGCGATTGGGTACATTGGTGAAGTTTGGATATTTGAAAACATACCAATCCAAGGATGCCCTCTACAAAACCCTTACTACCCACTCTTACAAGAACGACCATGGTCTTGGCTTCTCTCCTCATGAAAGCAGGCCATCGAGAAGGGCCATGATGAATGGGAAGTAATACCTGAAGTTTGTAAAAGAAGGCAGTTCATCGCAAACCAAAAAGGTAAAAAGTTCCTTGGTCAGCCTAGGGGCTGGAAGCTCTGACCATACAGGCCGGAGGTTTCGGCCTGGCCTCTCGGATTGGCCAAGAAGTCCAGTCGGAGGTTCCGACCAGTTCTTTCAGGTAGACAGAGAGGGCTAGTAGGAGGCTCCGACCAAAATGGTAGGAGATTCCAACCAGCCAACCCAGGCAGATAGAGAGGGCTGGTAGGAGGCTCCGGCCCAAATGGTATATAAAAACTGTACTATGAGTCATATAAGATCACCAAGGATCACCGTGGTAAAGTGATTGCTCATTTCATAGGTGATTGCTATGAGGAGTACAGAGCTTGTGTGTGGGTGCCCAAGGCGTTTGTGACTAATGCTCAAGGACCCAAACTTAGACAAGTTTGGATACCTAAATCCCAAACTTGATTTTTTTTGTAGGCATACTCTTCCAGCGGATCGAGTTGGGTTGTTGACAGCGGATGCACCAACCACATGAAGGGAGAGAGGAGTATGTTTACAACTCTTGACAAGAATGGAGGAGATCACAACAATATTCTCTTTAGTGATGATGGCAAGGGCAAGGTAATCGGTATAGGTAAAATTGTCATTTCCAACAATCTATCTCTCTCTAATGTTCTTCTCGTCAAGTCTTTAAGCTACAATTTATTATCGGTATCTCAATTGTGCAAATTGGGCTATAATTGCTTGTTTACCGACGAGGATGTTATCGCCTTTAGAAGAGATGATAATTCTATCGCATTCAAGAGAAGATTGAAGGGAGATCTTTATCTAGTGGATTTTGACCTAGATAAAGTGAACCCGAAAGCTTGCTTGATTGCAAAATCCTTATTGGGGTGGTTTTGGCATCGAAGGCTAGCCCATGCGAAAATGAGGAACTTATCGAATCTTCTAAAGGGGAAACATATCCTTGGGCTATCTAACGTCACATTTGAGAAAGACCGTGTGTGTAGTGCTTGTCAAGCCGGAAAGCAAGTTGGGAACCCACATCCTGTAAAGAATATCATGACTACCTCAAGACCATTGAAATTACTTCACATGGATCTCTTCGGTCCTGTGGCCTACCTAAACATCGGAGGTAACAAATATGGGTTTGTAATTGTTGATGACTTTTCTCGCTTCACTTGGGTGTTCTTTTTGCAAGATAAGAGTGAAACCCAAGAAATTTTCAAGAAATTCGTAAAGCAAGCCCAAAACGAGTTCAAACTCAAGATCAAGAAAGTTAGGAGTGACAATGGGGAGAGTTCAAGAATACTTAAGTGGAGGAATTCCTTGATGACAAGGGAATTAAGCACGAGTTCTCCACTCCATATGATCCACCTCAAAATGGAGTGGTAGAGAGGAAGAACCGGTCTCTTGTCGAGATGGCAAGGACTATGTTAGATGAATAGAAGACCCCGGACATCTTTTGGGCGGAGGCGGTGAACTCCGCGTGTCACGCGCTAAATCGCCTCTATCTCCACAAACTCCTCAAAAAGACGGTATATGAACTCACCGGTAACAAACCCAATGTCTCCTACTTTTGTGTCTTTGGTTGCAGATGTCTTATTTTGAGTAAGAGACCTCGCTCATCCAAGTTTGTTCCCAAAGTGGATGAAGAATTCTTACTCAGGTATGAGTCAAATGCTCACACATACCTTGTTTTCAACAAAGTCTCCGAAATTGTTGAAACCACGAGAGATGTGACGTTTGATGAAACTAATAGCTCCCAACTAGAGCAAGTTGAGCTTGAGATGCTAGGTGAAGGAGTCACGGGACACGACATCAACAAAAAGGCAATTGGAGAGGTGAGGCCACTAGAAGGGTTGGAGGAGCAAAGAGGCACCGAACATGCTCATTCCACTCAATCGGCGCCTCCAAGCACAAGAGTTGTTTAAGAGGATGATCTAGCACGAGTGGATGGGATCGATACCGAGGATTCTTGTGAGCCAAGAGACACCGTGCGAACTCAAGTCCCCTCGGTGCACCATCCAAGAATTCACCAAACCATGCAAAGAGATCATTCCGTCGATAACATTCTTAGTGATATCCAAAGAGGGGTAACCACTCGCTCTCGGGTCGCTAACTTTTATGAGAATTACTCTTTTGTCTCGTCTTTGGAGCCAATTAGGGTGGAGGACGCACTTGATGATCCGGATTGGGTGATGGCCATGCAAGAGAAGTTGAACAATCACCCGCAATCAAGTGTAGTCATAGTGGAGAGACCCAAGCAAAATGTCATTGGCACCAAGTGGGTATTCTGCAATAAGCAAGACAAGAATGGAGTGGTTACTCGCAACAAAGCATGGTTAGTGGCTCAAGGGTTCACTCATGTCGAGGGTCTCGACTTCGGTGAAACCTTTGCGCCAGTTGCTCGCCTTGAGTCCATTCTAATTTTGTTAGCTTATGCCGCTAACCATGATTTCAAGTTTTATCAAATGGACGTCAAGAGTGCTTTTCTCAATGGACCAATCTCAGAGTTGGTATCTGTGGAGTAACCGTCCGGGTTTGAAGATCCCAAATATCCAAATCACGTCTACAAGCCTCACAAAACGCTCTACGGACTCAAGCAAGCTCCTAGAGCTTGGTATGAAAGCATAGGCAAAACCGATAGTACTCTCTTCACTAAGAAATTCAAGAATGATCTACTTGTGTGCCAAATTTATGCCGACGATATAATCTTTGGCTCTACTAATCCTTCTTTTAGTAATAAATTTAGTAAGATCATGACTAAGAGGTTCGAGATGTCGATGATGGGGAGCTCACTTTCTTCCTCGGGCTTCAAGTCAAGCAACAAAAGGATGAAACTTTCATCTCGCAATCAAAGTATCTCAAGGACATTTTCAAGAAGTTTGAGATGGAGGGAGCCAAGCCCATCAAGACTCCTATGTCAACAAATGGGCATCTCGACCTCGACGACAGCGGCAAACCGGTGGATTAAAAGGTATATCGCTCCATGATTGGATCTCTTCTTTACCTTTGTGCATTTAGACCGGATATTGTGCTTAGTGTGTGCATGTGTGCTCGCTTTCAAGCGGCGCCTAAAGAATGTCATCTTGTTGCCGTTAAGAGAATTCTAAGATATTTGGTGTACACTCCAAATTTTGGTCTTTGGACCCTAAGGGTTGTGATTTTGAGCTAATTGGATATTCTGATTCCGATTATGCCGGGTGTAAAGTTGACCGTAAGAGCACAATGGGGACTTATCAATTCCTTGGACGGTCTCTATTTTCTTGGGATTCCAAGAAGCAAAACTCCATTGCCCTATCCACCGCCGAGGCGAAGTACATAGCCACCAGCTTATGTTGTGCTCAACTCCTCTGGATGAAACAAACTCTTCAAGATTATGGCTACACAATGACCAAAATCCCACTCCTTTGTGACAATGAGAGTGCCATCAAAATAGCCAATAATCCCGTCCAACACTCAAGAACCAAACACATTGACATAAGACACCACTTCTTAAGAGACCACAAAGCTAAAGGAAATATCGCCATTACCCATGTGAGAATCGAACACCAATTTGCTGATATCTTCACCAAGCCCTTAGACGAGAAAATGTTTTGTGAGCTTAGGAGTGAGCTCAATATCTTAGATTCTCGAAACATTGCATGACTATGTGCTTGACTAATCAATAGTCAAGTATGGGTCAAAAGGATGTTAATCAAAGTGAGCTCCTGTGTAGCGCCTCGCTTTCAGCGAGATGTTAAACAATATTTCGCTAAAATTTACCTGTGAAAATTTTGATCTTGCGTGCTGTGTTGTATGTCGTGCCTGGATCTCAATCTGTCTCTCCGCCTTGATCTCGACAAATCCCTCCCCTCAAAATCTTATGTTCCAAAATAATCTTCGATCCCGACTCACCATATCCGAGCATCGCTCCTAAAACCCTAATGGCAAAGTCCTACAATCATCTCCTCCAAATATCCGCTTCGATTTCCATCACGAAGATCCGATATTGAAACCCTGAACATTTCCCTCTTTCAAGTTCCCCATTGAATCTCCCCGTAAATGCCTTTGTTTCCTCTCTCCCTTGAAATCCACCTCTACTCGATGATCTACCCCAACATGCATACATACACACATGGATCAACTCTCCTACTCAACTCCACCAACTTATATATATACATACATGTATGTATACATCTATTTACCCCTCTCTCTCTATATATATATATGTATACATAAACCCTCCCTAAACATACCCATGTATGTGTGTGTGTGTGTGTGTGTGTGTGTATATATCCCTAAGCATACACCCACATATATGAACTTGTGTATATATGTGTATCCACCCTTCTCAAATCTCCCTTGAACATTCCCCCAAAATTCAAATTAAACTTTGTAATTTGAATTTAATTCCCCCTTCTTGAATTTTTCTCTCCATGGATTTTTACTGTAAAAATCCTCGGAAAGTCCCAATATAAAACCCCTATAAATACCAATGTCATCCCTTGTCTTACCCCCCTTGATTCCCTGTTTTTCCAAGAATTCAAACATGCCTTTGAATTCAAATTCCAAAATCAAAATCTCCCAAAACTCCTCTAGAAAATCTCAGAGAAAAAGAGAAACAATACTGTAACTACTGGGCCGCACTTCTCCCAGTCCACGGCCCAGCAACGCAGCGCATTGCCGGCGTCATGCATGGATGGCTGCCACCTGTCCCGAGCCGCCCGCCGCCATCCGATCTCCCTCGCCCACACGGGCAGTCGATGGCTGCCATGTGCCCCGCGCCTTCCTTGGCCGCCGTCCGATCCGCATACGGACGCGCGTGCCCCTCCCGCCGATCGTCACCACACGTCCTCTTCCTCAGCCGTCGATCTCTCCGCTCTCTCGCCCACGCGTGAGCCTGGCTACCGCCGCTCGATGCTTGCCGCGTGGCCCGCACGCAGCCGTTGATCTCGCCGCCCTATTTATCTTCTACCTCGCTCCGTCCCCGCCCTCGCCCTGATCACGCACCGCAGCCGTTCGGCAAAATACCGAAGCCAACGCCCGCGCCACACTGGTCCCCGCTCAGCCCCATGTTCGTCGCCGCTAGCCGCCAAGGGCTAGACAGCCACGACCGCGCTCCGCCACCCCGTGTCCCGTCTCTTTTCCCCTTCTTTCGCCTCTCTCTCGCCCGAGCCAAGCCAGTGAAAAGGGGCCTCGCCGCTCTCGTCACAGCCGCCCCCACCTTGACCGCTCCCTGCCGCTCGGCCGTGTAAAGATTTCAAGTTCCATCGCCTGAGACACCGCCTCCACCACCAGACGCATCCCGACCGCCAATTCAAATCCGCCGCCGCTCGCAAACTTCCGCCACGGCACCAATTTCCCCCGTCCCTCAATAATTGAGCTCCATTATTGGGAGGCCGTAGCCGAGCTCTCCCCTTGCCTATAAATGCCCCCTGATAACCCCCCTTACTCCTGTTCTCCTTTTGCCGCCGCCGTAGTTGGCCTCCGCTCGGTCGCCACTGCCACCGCGTCGTCTTCCCCGAGCTCGGTCGTCCTCCGAAGCCCGGCCGTCTCCCTCGCCGCCACTGGAACGCCCCGGAGCTTCTTCTCCCTCGGACCACCGGAGGCGCCACCTCTTCCCTCGGCCCCGAGTTCTTCCCCTACTCGGCACTGAGCCACTACCAACGCCCGTCTCCCCCGAGTGTGCTCTTTCCCGTGTTTGAATGTGCCCTTGCTGCTTCGGACGGACGCTAGGTCGCCGATGCAGTGCAAGTTGCCCCCTTGTACTCCATCATGCCGCCACCACGCGCAGCCACGCGCTGTCGCGGCCGTGACCTTTTCGTCATCGCGCGTCGGCCCTTCCTACCCCTTCCTCTTTCCGTTGCTCTCGGATTCCCCTCGGTGCCACCATAGTCGCCACCCCTCACCGTTCCGCCCTGCTCGCTCTCGGGCTCTCGCCGCCGTGGCCATCACCGCCTTCCTTCCCCTTTCTCTCTCCGCCGTCTCTCCCCTCTCGTCGCTAGCCGCCGTCGCTTGGCCTCTCGACGATCCAAACCACTCGAAAGACTCCCTGCGGTCTCCTCTTCCCACTGGTGGACGCCGTTTGCCGCCATTCGCTGTCGTTCACCGTTTTGCTTCCGCCGCCCTCGGCCGTCCAATCCCTCGCTCCTGGGTACACCGAGGATGACAAACCACGTGGGCGCCAGCTTGGCCGAGCCAATCCCATGCGCCAACCCACGTGGACTCCCTCTCACCGTGCGTGCACCCGGACCATAGACCAACGACCTCTGACGTGTGGGCCCACAATACCCCGGCGCACCATACACCACCCCGTGCACCCCATTCTCTCTCTCTCTCCTCGTACCTCGATGGATCCGGTCCATGGGCCTAGCGTCTCTGACGTGTGGGCCTGGCCTTCCTCAGTCCACCGCGGACCGTGCCCACACCCCTCCCTGGTCCACTGCCACCTGGGCCCCGCCCCTTTGACTCCTGCCACTCGGGCCCGGCAGCAGTGAGGCATACTCCCTCTGTTCCCCTGCCTCGTGGGCCCCATGTGCAGTATGCCCCACCTGGTAATGACACGATGGAAAGATTCCAGAGAATATTCCCAGCCAAGAATTTCCAAATAATCTTTTCAGCTATCCAGAAATTCAATTAACCTTCCAAAAATCATATCTTTTCCTTCGTTCGTCCGATTGACTCCGTTCCAGTTCCAAAAAATTTCTAAAATTGAGATCTATTTAATGGCACTATTATTAGTACTAAATAGGGACTTTTTACTGGTCTTTGTATAGATTTTTGTGTGTTTACGTATAGTAACGGTCGTCGGAAATTTCGTTTCGGAGCGGATCTCGCGACGATTCCTCGAAGACCAGTGAAGACTTAGAGCAAGGCAAGTCACCTTTGATCATCTCGAACACATAATTATGGAACTAAGTATTTTATTTGACAAATCGCATACGCTAGGTTACACTGTTATAATTTCTTGGTCGCGGTCGCAAGGCGACCAACGAGCCGCCAACCCATTTGCTGCATGACCCCCTTGATTGATTGTGATTCCCTTATACCTCCTTGTCACCTCTCGTGACAGATCCCGGTATCCGTGTCGATGGGCATGGTACTGGTGATCGTCTATCGAATTTAAAAATGTCTACGATGGGTAAAAATTGGGTTTATGAAACTTTGAAAAACCCGACACCTAGGTCGGAGCCTTGAAAATAAAATGGTTTGTGAAAACCGCGGTATGGGGATCGTGCCATCGGGACGAGTCTCCCGCACTGCAGCTAAGGACTGATTCCTCTGGAATTTCATCCGAACATATGGCAGTACAACCACATGGGTGATATGGGATAACTCCTGGCTGAGTAACTAGTCTCCCATGAACGCCTTGTGTGCCATTGGACTGTGGATCGTGTGGGAGGGCGTCGGGGGTGCCTCCTGGGTTCCTAGCACAGCATGGTCTCGGACCTACCTTGTTGTTGGTCTGAGGACCCCTCTAGTTGGCATGGGGTAACCTGGGAGGGTTTGGAAAATGTCTTGTCGCAAAAACCTCTACGTCACCAAATCGTACCCAATGCGTGTAATCTGGTGACTAGAGTGA
Organism: Oryza meyeriana var. granulata; assembly: GCA_003991445.1. NCBI lineage: Eukaryota > Viridiplantae > Streptophyta > Magnoliopsida > Poales > Poaceae > Oryza > Oryza meyeriana. The sequence continues at coordinate 372,195 of RYFJ01001452.1, read as the reverse complement.
GTCGCGTCGTATGGATAAAGTGTACCCCCTCTGCAGAGGTTTAAACTGTTTGAACAGCCGTGCCCACGGTCATGGGCGGATGTGAGGTGATTCCTTAGCGTAGTTTTGTTTGACAACTGCTTGTGAAATGATGTTTGTGGATTGGGAATCTGATTTCGAAAAATATTGTGAAGTTGTCAATGACGGCAGGGCTGTGGGCCCGATGAAGTTGGATCAGCTGATGGCGCTAGATCCTAGAGGCCAACTCTTGAGAGTTGCGTTGATTTAAAGATTGATACAACTCACTCCGATCGGGCGAGACTCACCTCGCCCTGATTGTTGAGAAGCACACACTAGTGGATTTAAAAAGGTTTAAACAAAGCAGATTGCAAAATAACCAGCCTCTCTTTGATGCTTGCAAAAACCACCTAAGTTCCCCTGGCTTGCTGAGTACGTAAGTACTCACCCTTGCTCTATATATATAGAGTTCTCCGCCGGGAGCTAGATGCTGGAGTTACAGTGAAGAGAAGAGTAGGATTTCGTCCTGGTTCCCAGCCGTTGCCTGTGTGTTGGGACTTAGTCCGCTGTTCCACTGCTGCCGCTGCCTCTGTGTTGATCGTTGCTGTCTCTGGCTTACTCCGAAGCTGTAACGTAAGTTAAGGTATACGTTTATTTAATTATTTATTTATTTAAGGTACTGCAATGATGCATTTCTAATTGCTTGGATACCAGCGCTGTGTCCTGGGATTGGTATCTGTATCACGGTTTCGCGGGAAGGCAGTTCACGCTGCAATCCTGCGGCACACCCTAATTGGTACTGTTGTACAGCAGTGCCAGATCGGGGTGTGACATCCTGTGTTTTTGAGGCATCTTCTTGTGTAGAATATGGTCTTAACACCAGGAACGGAGCTCCAACATTCCCCCTATCCCATTAAAACTCATTTTCTCAAAATATTTGTAAAAATCCTTGTGTGCTAATTTTTATTGTGAAAATTTGGTTCTTTTCGTTGTTGACCTACATTTGTGACTATTGTTATGTGCTGATTGATTGCTGCTGGTCACATATGGGTCAACGGAAAATCATATCCACTTCCTTGTGCCAAAAAACTCTTGTTTCCCCCTTTCTAGAAAAATCTGGTCAGAGGTTCCGGCCATAGGGCCAGAGGCTCCAACCCTTCCTCCTTGCTCAAAAACTGGGCCGGAAGCTCTGGCTCCCCAGCCCGGAGGTTCCGGCCGACCGACGATTTATTCTCTCCTGTGCACGGCTGGGAGTCTTCTCTCTCCTTATTTCATCTCTTCTCAGCCCTAACTCGCCCTCATCCCCTCCTTAGGCGATATTTCAGTCCAACTGTCAAAAACCTTCGGGCATTCACGTTTCCCTCTTCTTTGGTGGTTGGAGACTCTGTCCCGTCGACGTTTTTGCGATTCCTCATCTCAAGGTATTGGTTTCGATCTCATTTCTTAGGTTTTTCCTATTTTTGACCCGATCTCTTAAAAGGTGAACCTAGCACTAGTTCCCCTTGGTTAGAAACCTTCATGCACATCCCTATAACATCGATCTATAGTCTTGCATCAAATACATTGGCTAGTTTTGAAGATCAAAGTTTCAGCCATGTGCTAGCCAGAGGTTCCGGCCCTCAAGGCCGGAGGCTCCGACCGGCACTCTCGGCCCGGCCGGAGGCTCCAACCCTATGGTCGGACTCTCCGACTGGATTTTTTTGCTAGCCCCTGTAACCTTGTTTCTTCCAATGAAATCGTGACCTCAGTTCTTTCCTTAATTCCTGGTTGTATTTCAGTGTCAATGGCTCGTGAGAAACGTCAGAAGGCAAGACAAGATATTTTCACCTCCGGTACCCAAAGTGATCAGAAGTCACCTCCTAGGAAAGCTGACAAAGAAAAGGAACCGGCTCGTGCTAGCAGCAGCAGGAGGGCAGGCGGAGGCAAAAGGGCCGCTACATAGCCTCCCTCTACTCGACAGACTCGCAGCTCTGCCTTAGTGATCAGGGATCCCGATGCATCACCGCCACCAAGGCGTGGTGGATCTCGCCGTGGTGGTGCTCGCAGTACTGGCAGTGGTACTTTCGATGATCCAATCCGAGTGATCAAGCACAGGGCAGTCACCACTACTCCTTTTGGCCACATTGCAAGGCAACATTTTGATTATCTGCATGATGTGACAAGGGAAGGCCGAGATAGGAAGCAGAACCTAGATTCTCTCCCTCAGGAGTTGTCAGACCCCCGTTTTGTCATTGCTGTCCAGGTGGATTGGTACAACTCAGTCTTTATGAGTCGACCCAAGCCGGTCATTAAGATAAAGTATATTGACTGGGAGTACATGCAGCGCCAAAAGGGGTGGATCTTCAAGGATGTGATTAAGCTTTGCCTGGACAAGGACATTCGAGGAATCATGGGCTTACAGTATGACTAGAGTTAGGAGGTGATCAGTCAGTTCTACGCGAATGTGTTCTTTGATGAGAGTCCACAGCATGAGCTTCAGATGAGATGGTAGATTCAGGGAGTGGAGTACACTGTCACCATCTCTCAATTCGCGGCCATTTTGGGGTTGGACCCCGATGATCTCAATAGGCCGAACCTGCACAGTGAGAAGACACTGCCCATTCAGAGGACTATGTTTCTGTATGCCGATGGGGCACCCAGGAACTGCACGGGCACTACAAAGGGGCTTTTTCCTCCTTACAAGATTCTTCTGAATACGATTAGGGCAACTCTCTCTCCCAAGGCTGGCAATGCCACAGCTCTCCTCGCTCGCCACTACACACTGTTTGCAAGGTTGAGGAGAAATCAGCCGCCTGTCAGTGTAATGAAGTATATCTAGTTTGAGATCTTTAACATTGTGGTAGAGCCCAAAAGAGAATGTCCCTATGCTCCCTATATCATGAAGATGATTGAGGAAGTGTCCGGATTGGTATTCGAGAAGGAGGTGAAGCACAAGTCTTACCATCCACCAGGCCCTCCTGAAGTGAAGTTTCCTTCAGCTCCCTCTCGGTCTGGCTCTTCTTCTCAAACTTCCGAGTCACCTATCAAGAAGGCACTCAAGGGCATCTTCAACATCTATTCTAAGAACGCCGTGAAGATCAAGAAGATGGAGCGCCGGCAGAAGGAGATGTTGAGGGATGCCAGAAGACAGTTTCTGATGATTCTGAGGATAAGATATTTGAGGACCCCTTTGCCGCCTATGAGTCTGCTCAGCACATCACCAGTGGCGCAGGTCCTTGCACTAGACCCTTTGGAGATTCAGAGTCTGAGGCAGCTCTTGATGAAGACACAGAGGAGGAATCTTACCACAATGACGATAATGGGAAGGATGATGAGGAGGATGAGGACATTGGTGATGAGGATGATGACTTTGTACTAGCTCCTCCATCGGTTCAGCCTGACTTTGTGCCAGATGTTTCACCTTTCCAGCTTGGCTTTGTACCAGCAGTTCCACCTTTTCAGCCTATCTACGATATTCCTCCCATTGTTAAGAGGGATGATGATGCCGCCAGTGGAAATACAGAGATAATTGCTCCTGATGATGAGACCAGCACTGCAGGCAGTACAGCGTCTAGCGACACTGAGATCATCCTCTCCAATGATGATTGAATCCCTTCTTCTCTTGTTTTTCCCCTCTTTTTGGTGCCTTGATGCCAAAGGGGGAGAAAATTCAGAATGAAGGGGCATCTTCTCACCATTTTTGACTGCTGTTGCAGTATGGTCAGAGGTTCCGGCTCTGGCAGCCGGAAGCTCCGCCCCCTCCTGTTTTAGGATTCCTAGATCTCCTATCAGCTTGTGGACATATATTGACAATATGCTGGGATGTAATGACTGTTTAATTATGGTTCTAGTTTAATTTCAGTATTTAGATCTATTCTTATGATGCCGTGCAATGTGATGTGATGTTATTTTTTCTTTTTGTGTGCTTGCCATGTCATACGCATTTTATATACTATTTATCATGTCACACATTGCACCCCACAGATGAAAAGAGATGAATGAGGCTTTTCATATTTTCTCCAATACTCAATATGCATATATACTTCACGTTCACTAATATATGCATATTTCTAGGGGGAGCCAAATTCATCTCCTTTCATTCAAAATCAAATTTATATATTCATTCTGTTGTAAGTTTTAAGCGTGTTGTCATCAATCACCAAAAATGGGGAGATTCAAAGTGCATCTAGCCCCTAAATAGGTTTTGATGAATTAATGATAAAGCGGTTAAGGGACTAATGAGTTTATTGAGAATTGTGCAGAGATTAGTCCTAGGTTCCTTGGTGTGGTGCATGGAGATCCCCCACATGATCATGACGCAAAGTGGCGAAGCGACTTGAAGTTTATTTTAAATTCTTTTGAATTTTCTTTTGAGTTGTAGGAAAGCCGTACTATCAAGAGGGGTTACAAATAGTGTTCCAAGACCACTCAAGTGCTTAAGATCCAAATAGCTGAGAGTCCATCACTTTGGCACAATACATACACTTGGGATGGGCTAGTTTCAGTGTCAGGGTCGGAGGTTCCTACCCCTGGGGTCGGAGGCTCTGACCAACCTTCTCGGCCAGAGACTAAGTGTTGGCTGGAGGTTCCTACCCCTGGGGTCGGAACCTCCTAGCCAAAATCTATGAGTAACGACTAAATGACGTATGCCAATGCCTATAAAGCCTAAACCTTGTTTCTAGCCGTTGCTTGGCCATTCCACTTCTATTTCACTGTCTCCTAGCTTCTCCTAAGGTTTTTTGAGCTCTCCTGACTAGTTCTAGTGCCACCTTTGTGATTCTTGTGAGGATCTAGTGGGGAATTGAGTGAGTTTTGTTGAGAGAAGGTTAGGAGGATCTTGTACACTTGAGGAGGATGTGGATCAGCTGCTTGGAGCTTATTTCTCTTGGAGGGAAACCTCCTAGACGGTTAGGCGTCGCCAGCGGCGAGCTTCCTCGAGTTGTGGATTGTCCCGGGAAGAGTTTGTGAAGATTAACCTCGCCTCCGCAAGGAAAAGAGGTAAATTCTAATAGATACCAAACTGATCTTCATGATTGCTTGGTGAGGTAAGGGGTCGATCGAGACCCGGCTCTTTGGAGCTCCTCAACGGAGACGTAGGATCTTTGTGATCCGAACTTCGGGAAAAATATTTGTGTCTCCGTTGTACTTGCTCGTTATTGCCTTAATTTGTCTCTACACTTGGTTGTATTTATCTCCTACCCTATTATTTGCACTACACTTGATCTCTGTCAATTTATTTATTATTGAAGTATCTTGGTAGAGTCAGAATATCAGGGTCGGAACCTTCGGCGTTCTTGGCCGAAACCTCCAGCCAGCCTTCTCAGCTAGCCCGAGAGAACCGGTCGGAGCCTCATACCATTTTGGTCAAAGGTTCCTACCAGAATTTTACCGCTGTATTTTGAGAATTTTTTTCAGGAACGCCTATTCACCCCCCTCTAGGTGACATCAATGGGCTTTCAACCTCGAATGAACTGGAAGAGCCCGATCCAGAAAAATCGGAATCGGAACCATAGGAAAAAAAGTGCGATGGTTCGGTATTTTTTTGTAATGGAGATATAAACACGTGGTGCGGGAGGAGTTGTAAAAAAATTATGCTGGTTGGAAAGGTATCTTTGCGCACAGGGGTGGAGGAAACATATCTGTGTGGCATGTTGTTTAGCTAAACCACACGCTGGGTGTTCTATAGTAGTTCTCCGAATATATAATAGTAAACGCCCTCTTGTCACGGAAAGGGTGGAGGGAGAAATGGTTGTACTTGGATGTAGAATCATTCCAAACTCCTCCAGATCCTAACCATTCCTCACACATGTACCAAAGCGTGGTCTTCCTCCCCCGTCCTATCCGACTCCCTCTGGGTTTTTGTTGAGGAGATTAGGAACTTAAGGGATCATGATCTAATGGCTCACGAGGTCATTCATGTTCGTCAGTCGTCGGATCCAGCCCCTACAAGAACGATAGCACCCCGCATATGAGTATACGGGTCCCGATGATGTCACCCGAATATCACGACGAGGTATGACATTGTTGTTCTGTCAAGATTTGCACACCGTAAGTTGACATAACTTCTAATCTTCAACTGTATTGGTGCAGACCTCGACGAGAGCGTCATCATCACCCAGGTTGAAGCGGTGGTGACCACCCCTCCCAGCACAACTAACAACATCCCCCTCGCACTGTGCGACCAGGCCGTCCAAGACCAGGCGGTCAATGTAAGTGCTGGATCATTACTCCCTTTTTCATTTATCAATATCGTAGGGTTGTAATGCTGAACACCTTAGGAGCTGCCTCTGACCGACATCATCGCCCTCTTCTCGACCACCAGACTGACGTTGCTGAGGCAGCACCCGGAGGTGGAGATCTTGGCCGGCAGCGTGGCCACAGCACCTCCTCCCAAGAAGGAGGCTACTGACAAGCCCGGCTTCAACAGCACCACTCGGTTGGGGAAGAAGAAACTTGTCCTCGGTGAGGCAGCCGTTGCAGGCTTTATCAAGCCTTCGGAGGCCCTCACTCCTCCTTGGTAACCTTCCCACTCCCACTATCTTATCATTAGTCGAGATCACTTTAGTGGGAGATGGAATCTGATCACGTCTTTTATCTTTTAATTATAGACAACCGCCTCCCCTAGGGCTGGTGGCCTCAAGCTGACAACACTTCAGCTCTCCTCCAAGCGCAGGTAATTAAGCCAACTTTTTTTTAGCTCACTGTAACCTTCACTGATCATCGTACTCAAGCTCCTTTTTCGTATCACAGTGCCACCCACGCCTCTTCCGACTAGAGCACAAGGAAGAAAGGCTAGGCTAGCTCCAGCTCGCTCACTGCCACGCCTACTACTCCAACTTCTCCCTCCTCTGGTATCGACATCGTTGGCGTCGTCGCCAGCACTATCTTTGACATGACGGTGCTGACCAGCGCCCTTGGGCAACTCACAGCCCAAGTAAGCTCCGCCGGCTCCTAGATCGATCATCTCCGCACCAAGCTGAGAGGCTTAACACTGCTCTTGATGTTGCCAAGGCTAACAACAAATCCTTGCGTGCCTAGGTCCAAGACAACACCGAAATCAGGTGGTAAGCGCAGGCCCAGGTCAACGACGAGATCCAAAAGAGGGTGGCACTCCGGACCGCCCTCCACAAGAACTTCACCGCCTTGAATGAGGCGGCGAAGGGGGTTGGCCGAGGCGTACCCGTCCTGCCCTTTGATGACGAGTGGGCCGTGCTCGGCGCCATCGGCTCCTTGGCAAGGGAGATGGAGTCACTGCCGACCGACGTCCAAGTGCAGGTGGGAAAGGATGTGTGGTCGGCCACGCAAGCGGGCCCAGCCATGCCCTGGCTTGCGTTTTGTTCAGCCATCCAGAGGTGGATGTGGACAACGTAGTAAGCCAGGACATGCCACCGGAGGAGAGGGACGTGCTCGTTGAGAAGACAGAAGCTGCCGACTTGACAATCACCAATCTCTTTGAGCTAAGCGAGTAATAAACTTAATCTTATGTATTTTGGGGGGGGGGGGGTGAAGACCTGTTGTCAGACTTGTTTTTTGGTCTGTAACTATATTTTCCTAACTTCCTTTATATCGATGTTTTATCGTAGTGAGAAAGACATTGGCGAGGCATCCGACCAGCAATGTGGTCAGGACGTCTTGCTTATCATCGTGCCTGACTCGCCTCGTCCCATCCTCCAACCCGACGACCTTATCCAACGGAAGATTGCTTCCCTTGAGGTGTTGGCCGATTCATCATCTAGCTTGGTGTTTCTGGACTTATAGGCTTCGATGCCCTCCCCTCCTAGAAGGTGTTATATTTATACCAATAAGTGACCTCTTCTCCAAGTAGATCTCGGAGACTCCTGAATAGGACACGGGCAAAGTAAACCTTATCGTAACCGAGTCGGACTATGGAGTCCTCCTCTATCATGAGTATATTTCAGTCTCTGTCCTGACTTTATCCATATTCAGTCTTCACCTTCCGTATCTTATTAGGTATGCGATATTTCTGGTGACCTATGTCTATATACGTGGGTATGCCATATCTACTACACTGACAACTACCTCTATCTCAAAAAAGTTCACTTTTCGACACTAATCTAGACAGTTATCTGTCTAGATTCGTGTAAAAATAAACACTTGTTTAAGACGGAGGAAAAATATGTTCAAGGTTATTGGTGCATCAGATCATCGAAATATACTGTGAACAAAATGTACGTGTATGTTTGGGCTACTTTGTTACCGCTTTCAATCCTAACAAAATTTGGTAACATAAAATTTTAGCAATTTTTGGTGTTACCAAATTTTGGTAGCGATGGATGTCTTTGGTTTAAGTCTTACCAAATTTTGGTAGAGTCTTTAAGAGTGAAAATTTTTGGAATTACCGAAATTCGATAGGGTAGCAATGATAAGAATATGTTGGGTTTGCTGCACTAAAAAATTTGGTAAGATTAAAAATGACAACAAAATAAATAAACCATATATTCGTGGGTTCCCTTTAGTTGCACTTGGTGAGGTAGACTAAGATCAATAGTGAGGATAGATCACAAGGTGGGCTGGCTGAGCTAGGTAGGTTGGTTTTCTCTGTATTGTCTTTATCTCAAAATATATTTTTGTTTCTACAATGTTAAATAAATTTTTACTCGTTCTATCCATAAATATAAGTACTTTGAACAGTGCTAAGTCAAACTTTTTTAACTTTTATTGTCAATAGCAAAAAAAGTTTGCATGGATTGACGACGTAAGAATGATGTTACTAGATTTATTATAATTTATATTTATAGATATTATCAGTCAAAGTAGAATATTGGAGACCATATCGATGTCCTAAATTGCTTACATTTGTGGACGGATGGAGTATTAGATTAGACGGGCAATATTGCTATATGTTTTATCTAGAATTTATCCAAGTCAATGCTAATTTAGTGGAATTGTTGCAGCCATATGGGGGACTACCACCCCACCGCTACCCTGTCCCTCTCTCATCGCCCCTAATGTCGATACCCTCTGTTGCCATCGTAATGTACCAACAATCTTATCATCCAACAAGAGAAAACAAAGCTATTTTCAACATTTATTTCAATATTTTGGACATGAAAGTTTTGATGTGCCACAGCGTGTTGGAGCAAAACATGTTTATAAGCCGTCCAATTTTCTTTCAAAATCTTATTTTTATCTGGAAGCAAGGTATGAATGTGGAAAACTCTACTAAGGCACCAGTGTTCCAATATAAAGATACTCCATACACTAGGGATTGAAATGACAATTGTGATGTTTGTGTTATTGGAATTTTGATTAAAAAATTATGAAAATAAAACTCAGAGCATGACGACCAACCGTGAATCTTAGTATGATACTGTTGTGCAAAAATAATTGAAAGTTTCTGAAATAGTAGGGACCTCTAAATTAAGTTGAATTGGCATATTTAACATTTCAATTTAATCGTAGTAAAGTTCAATTCAAAGGTACAGCATTTTCTTAAATTCTTTAGTGTGATGAGCATGTCGCAGATATATGAGTTTTCACAGTTAAATGACCAGGCAAAAATTTCTTCATTATTTCAATAACAAAAAACCTCCTCGGTGAAAGATCTCCGGTTTGTTATTGAAATAAGCTGTAAAATGTTGTTTAGTAAATTTTTCTCCATTAATTCTAGTATGCATACACATATCACGTTGCCTGCTCCAGTTTTCTTTATTCACACAGTTTATCTAGAACAAATTTAATGGGGCTGACTGCTGATTTCTGAATAAGAAAAACCCTAATTAGGCCGTTACGGTGTTCTGGAGGAAAGACGCCAGGAAGCTTCTCACATTTTGACCATAATTAAAACAAGCTATATGCTCCTATTGTTCATATTTTTGTTTTTCAAAAAAGAGTCAGGGCCTTTTCAAATGGTCCTCTGCGTGTTCTTCGAGCCACCTGATCGGTACAGCGCAGCACACATTTTCATGAGCCGTGGCGTGCCCATTTACCAGAAGTCATTAAAATAAATTATTAAGTTTGTACACTTATATATATGCAGTATTGCAATTAATATTTTTTATTTATTATCAAGTCAAAATTCAATCTCTCGATCGATCAATGTGTCTTGCATGCATGTAGCCGCGTTAGCTAGCTAGCTAGCTGAAAAGACAGAAAAATACACTCAGTTTTTTATCCAGTGTACAGCTATATATATATATATATATATATATATATATATATATATATATATATATATATATATATATATATATATATATATATTGTGAACAGTAACCTAATTGTTGTGAACAGTAAAATTAATTGTGAAGAGTAATATACAAGTCTGTAAAAGCCCAAATATCTGTGAAAGTAAAGTGGTATCAGAGCCCGGTCATTATTGAAAAGCTAAAATATTTAAATTTAGAAGTTAATATTGAAAAGGTAATTAATACAAAGAAAAATATTAGTTTAAGGTGTAGATTGAATCATACTGAAGACCATAGTTGGTAGTCTAATAATAATCAACTAAATCTAATTGTCAATTTAATATATAATTTTTATCTAAATTGGAGCAAAAGACAAAACGATTTGGAGCTAAAATTTGAAACTTCACTGATCTCTCAAATTCTCTTCTCATATGAATATTCTTCTCTTTCTGGAGGCCATTTCCCTGCTGCCCTTGTTGATCTCTCTCTTTCTCTTTCATTTTTTACAGAGTCCTTACCATATCTTTTTCTCCTTCCTGTTCCTAAGTCTACTTCCATAGCTTCCATTGTATTGATCCTAGAAAAATACAACATGAGCTTAGTGAAAATATAGAAGAATACTATATATCAAATTCTAATATAGAATGCATAGGACTACAATCATTCGCTCCAAATTAGTATAAAGATATAAAGTCTAAAAGAGATATTGAAAGGTTATTCAAAGACTAGAAGACATTCAAATAATAGGAGAAATCCTTATGAAATACTGGGAGAAAAATTCAATTAGTTGCAAAATTAATATAATAAATCCGGACTATATAATTAAGACATGCCTAATAGAAGCAACTCCAAAGAATATAGAGGAATTTAAAATGTATATAGAAGAATTGTTAAAATTAGGAGCAATAAGGGAAAGCAGGAGTCTACATAGATCAGCAGCTTTTACAGTAAGAAACCATGCAGAAGAAGTTACAGGTAAATTCAGGATGGTCATCAATTATAAAAGGTTAAATGATAATACTATAGAAGATGCCTATAATATCCCAAATAAACAAGAATGGATCAATAGAATACAAGGTAGTAAATATTTCTTTAAATTTGACTTGAAAGTTGGGTTTTGGCAAGTAAAGATAGCAGAAGAATCCATAGAATAGACCGCGTTCACCTGTCCTCAGGGACAGTATGAATGGCTTGTAATGCCATTAGGCTTAAAAAATGTGCCTGTCTTATTCCAAAGAAAAATACAAAATATATTTAACAAAAACCAAGATTTTATATTAGTCTATATAGATGACTTACTGGTGTTTTCAAAAACGTATAAGGAGCATATTGCTCACCTTAAAATGTTTTTTAGAAAGGTAGAACAAAATGGGTTAATTTTATCTAAGAAGAAAATAGAAATATACAAGGAGAAAATCAACTTCCTTGATCACGAAATAGGAGAAGGCAAAATACATTTACAAGATCGTATTGCCAAGAAAATTTTACAGTTCCCTGATATCATGAATGATAAAAAAGAACTACAGTAATTTTTGGGAATTATAAATTATGCTAGAAATCACATAGATAATTTAGCAAAACTAGCAGGATCTTTATACGCGAAATTAAGAAAAAATGGCCAAAAATATTTTAACTCTGAAGACATTAGACTGGTAAGGGTAATAAAAGAAAGAGTTAGAGGTTTAACACCCTTAGAATTATCATTGGATGATAATTACTTTATTATTAAAATAGATGCATCTCAGCAAGGGTGGGGTGCAGTGTTAAAGCAAAGACCCACTAAATACTCATCCAAGACAGAAGAAAAAATATGTAGATATGCTTCTGGAAGCTATAAATTAAAAACTGTAAACAATACAGATCAAGAAATCGTAGCAATAATCAACACAATAAATGCTTTCAGGCTATATTTGGGATTTAAAGAGTTTACAGTTAGAATAGATTGTGAAGCAATTTGTAGATACTACAATTAACTTAATAGTAAAAAAAGTTCTACTAGAAGATGGATTTTGTTTGAAGATATTATCACTGGAAATGGCTATAAAGTTATTTTTGAACATATTAAAGAAAAGGATAATAATTTTCCTGATTTACTTTTTCGTCTACCTATCTTGCAGGTATGAAGAGGTCAATGAATTATAGTGGAGTTGAATTCTTCACTTTCGGAGATGATAGTAAGCTAAAAATATTTCCATACAATACCTATAAATTTAAACCAAAAAACCATATAGTTATAGACGAGGTACAAGAATGCATCTTGGACAATTTCTGGTATCAATATAATAACAAGAGAGAAAAAAAGAATATATGTTATCAATATTAAATAATCTTTCTGAATATTTTTATCAAATAAATGAATTAATGCCTATTACTCAAAATATTGAAACCATAGATAAAAACCCATATATGTGGTTTTTGAAGGAAAAGTTCCAGGAATATATATATCATTTGAACAAATAATAGCCCAGAAGATAGATTCAAAATTAACGGGTGGAATATCATGGAAAAAATATAAAGATATTAATGAAATATTAAGTCAAGCAAGAAAAATATTAGGAGTAAACTACTATATAGAGCTAGCCGCCAAGGAATACATTCAAAAATACAAGAGATTGAAGAATAAGAAGACTCCAGAATCCATTCATTATATAAATATAAAAGAAGAAGTGCCATCTAAAAAACCCACATATAAAGAATGCTTAACAAAGGGAATTGACCCTTTAGATGGTGAATATATAGATTGGAAAGTAATAGAAAAATTTGAAGAAGTTTCTCCCCAGTGGAAGAAGGAATTAAAAGAAGAAATACTTAAAGAATTAAAACAAGAAATAAATGAGAAGTTTAAAGAAATGAAAAAAGCTTATGCTGAAAATTTTGAAGTATCTCTCTCAGATATAGATACCATAGATATTGATGGTCATGGGCAACCAGACAACTAAGATTATTAGCTAAAGATTAAAATAAATATTAAATTGATAAAGTATTATCAATCATTCGGGCATGACCAATGAGCTAATTTGTAGGCTAATAATGTCCCTAATAATGAAAGTTAATGTGTAGGCTAATAATGCCCCTGATAATGAAAGATTGAAAAATGTCTCTCACAGAAGGCTTGCTTTCGGCGAAGTGACATAAAGAAGAGTGAAGAATCTTACTTTCGGCGGAAAAGTGAATAAAAGACGCCCGTGAATAAAGAAAGGAAGAAGCAACGGTATGAAGATGGCGTACTCGTGAAGCCACAGTGCTGTGAAGATAAGTACGAAGTCTCTAATGAGCCTCCCTCCCGGAGCATCTATAAAAGGAGAGGTCTGCCCAGTGGGAGGACACATATCGAAGAAGAAAGATTTCCTCCGAGCAGAGCTCACATCCACTCTCTAGCCTTAGTAGTACTAGCTTGATAAGAAGATACCTTGCAAGTATATAAAATCAAGGGGTGTGAAATACATCAGTATAAGGTAAGCTAGCTAAACTTATTCGTATCATCCTCCGGGGTTCCCGAAAGGAAAAACCATATGTAAACTTATTTGTTTAATTATGAAGTAGTTTTCTTTAAGTTTTCCTGTCTGTTTATTTCTGGAAGAGTGTTTATGCTAGGAGCCCTATAGGAGAAACATATTCGATAGTTCTCGTTTATAGCCTGCATCTCGTGTAGGCATCAGGAGAACCATTATCGGTAGAGAAGTGTTCCCTTCGGGTGAAACTACCTGGGGAGAAGATAAACTCTCTATCAGAAAAAATATGACTAGGAATAACTAAGAAAGTTGCTTCTAAAAACAAATAGGTGATAAATATGGTGAGTACCGAGTAGGATAACATAAATTAATTGTATTACATCTGGCTGTAACAGTGGTTTCGCCAGCCATAAAAGATCCTGAGAATTTGAAAGTAAGTATCTAAAAACGATTTGTGAACAGTAACCTGATTGCTATGAACAGTGAAATTAATTGTGAACAGTAACCTAAAGGCTGTGAACAGTAATATACAAGTCTATAAAAATCCAAATATCTGTGAAAGTAAAAAGTGTGTGTGTGTGTATATATATATATATATATATATATATTCCGCTTTGGATTTTGTCCACATTACATGAATTATGATTATTCTGCCCGGAGAATTCTCTTGTCTATTTGGACATTAGTTGGATAAGGAAATGATCACTCGATACCCATGTCGTCACTAGCATAAATAAATAAATAAATACTCTCTCAATTTAAAAATATAAAGCCTATTAAATTTCGTTAAGATAGGACTTTAACTAACGATTACTACCTCGATCCCAAAATAGTTATCTTTCTAGAATTGGACATTTATCTTAAAATAGTTATCACTCTAAGTACCACTTATCATATCAATCAGCTCCCATTTAAGTTTCTTCTCATTGTACCCTAGCAACGGTCCCACTCCCAATTATACATCATTTAGAAAGGGGTGTTGTGGTCTTTTCTTCTCGAATCTTAATCTATTTAAATAACCTAGAATGATAACTATTTTGAGACAGATGAAGTATTAGGATATAATTTTTATGACATGAATTCATATTATTAGATTCATATTCAAAAGCGCTTACTTATTATTATGATTATGCTTTTATTGCATAAATAAAATCCTAATAAAATAATTTTTTTCAAAACCTTATCCTAACGAAATGTAATACACCTTACATTTGTTAAACAAGGGAGTAAATAAATAAATGGAGCTGCATCCCTAAAATTATTGTTGTTTTAAATTCATGGCAGAAACGAGTCTAGTTATTGGGCAGTTGGTGAAGTCATCCTCAGTGTGCAGGAGCATTGCAGGCAATGCAACTAATTATACAAAAATTTAGTTGATGAATCAATTTGTTGATGATTCTATAAGAGTTAGGTACCCGAGCAGAGTCAGGGCCGAAATAATTAGCATGTGAAATCGCAGGCTTTTTGCATGCTTTGGCTGCAGGATTATTAATTTTGTTTGTTGAAGAGCAAAGATCCCATTTAAATTGGAAAAAATAAATACGGGAATCAGCTACAAACATCAAGGAGGACACATCAGTAGGAAAAGGGAGTATTAGCAGGTTGTGTTAAGAGAATGTGAGCATGTGTTAGGAGGAAAAGTGTGTTATATGTGTGGGATTAAAAATTGACTCTTGGGACCACTTTTAATTGGATGCACTCGTACCATGTGCCCTCCTGAAAAGCGCGTGAATATAAATATAATTAAACCATTATTCTGAAAATTTAACACTAGTACATGAATATGAAGAAAATATTTTTCACGTTGAAACAACATTAAAATATCTAGATAATTTATCATCAACATTCATTTAGTGTATTTTTTACATTCTACATCATAGGACTCGAAAAGGAAATGGTTAAGAAAAGACACTTACTAGAGTTTGTACTTACATATTGTTGCTCTATACAACGAGAAGAAGACTAGAGGGAGTGGAGTTGAAGAGCTATGTATCTTTAGCCAATAATCATGCCATGCGAGATTAATTTTGAAGAATTCAAATAACATAATTTTCCATTAATTTTGCACATCATGGAGGAGATATATGGACCTAGACATATCGTCTTGTGTCATCAACAATATTATATGCTAAGTGTATACTTTATCCGTCTTAAAATAAAAAATACAGTAATAGATATGTCACATGCTGGTAAAACGAATCTAAACAGAGGGCCTCTATACTATGAATTTAGATAACCTCTGTCCAGATTTATACAGATGGTTTTTTTATTTTAACACGGAGGAGTAACTATGTTTGTCATATTGTACCTTTATCAATTCTCCATTCCTTCATCGGTTTTCTATCGGGTGACGCCTACAGCATGGTATCATACCACTAGGAGTGCTTGGCGAGAAGGAGGTGCCTACGTGGCTAGCCGGGTTTATTGACTATGAAAAAAAAAGGGGGAAAATGGATGGCCACTAATGGTTGGAAAAATGCAAGGTCAATGTGCCCGATCTGTACAGGGCAGCCAACCCATTCTGCTTGGTCCAAACGATCACTCTTGCTGCACAGCCAACCCTGGACGCACGAACCAGCAAAAATGAAAAAAAAAGGCAAAGCACTTATCCGTTCTCAAATATAGTTATCTTTATACTATTTTTAAAAAGATTAAAAATTAAGATAAAATATTTAATGCTCCTTATTGAAGTGAAGTGGGTGGAGTGTGAGGACTATAAGTTATTAGTGTGATAGAATACTAGAAATAGTATAAACACACACTTTAGGAGTAAAAATCACTTTTTATATATTTCGACTTGTTATATTTAATACAAAATTTAAATATAAATAATATTTATATTTTAAAACGGATAGAGTTGATAGCATCGATGAGCGGACGGGTGCTCGGCGGCGCAAGCGGCCAAGTTTTGCCTGCATCAAAAGCTACCTTTCCACCTGCGACCGCCCGCACCAGCAGCGGCTGGCTGCTGCCTTTTGCATCTCCGGCCTCTGGCCGGTGGCGCAGCGGCCAACTGTTCGCCTACAAATTACGCCACCCTCGTACTGTTCTTTCGGTCTGAGGATGCGTGCTAAGACGAACCATGTATAATATTTGTGTCAGTATAGTTCAACTAAATATAAAGTAGAGTATATTTAATCTATAGTCTAAGGATTATCCTTCGGTCAGTGTTCGCTATTTCTTTTTAATTATTGCTCTGTGTACCATATGTCTTTTCTCATTATGTTAAGCTTCTAGATTAAATTGATAACATGGTATTATGATAAAAGGTCTCGAGTTCAAATAAGGCATATTAGCAAAAGTTTTTGAGTTAAAATTATAACTCAATATTTATCACATATGAAGATCACCATAAAAGTTCTCTTTCAATTTTTCTTAGTGTGTTGGTCATGCCAAATTAGAACTTCTCAACTCTCTTCTAAATGCAATAAACTTCGACTGAAAAAATTCCACATAGATATCTAATATCTTTATATCAAGAAATCAACAAACCTTTTCTGTAAACTTTTGGAGACATTATGTAAAATCCACCGAGGTGGGTCTAGTTTTAAGTTAGGACTAACTCCTTAAAAAAAAAGTTTATATTTAACATATCTCACACGTACCAATATAAAAATAAAAGACTAAAATGCTTTCTACTTTAATAAACTCTAATGTATTTGTTTTCTATTTTAACAGACTATAATGTGTTTGTTTTCCATTTTAGCAAATTCGATTATATTTGTTTCTTATTTTTACAAACTTTAATACATTGATGGTTTTAAAGATAAAATTTTTATTGGATAAATAAGATGAAGTAAAGATAAAAATTATTTAGAACGAAAAGAGTACGCATTTAACACATGACATTTCCCTTCTCCTACATTAGATGTTCACGTTCTCTGAGAATCCCTACGACAATGGCAGACATGCCGTGACCTAGTCAGATCCTAACCTTTACAGCTCGATCGATCTCCCCACTAAAGTCTCCTGACAAGCATGAACCTTTTCACAGTACTTACTATCAATCTCCTCTCAGATCACTCAGTTAATCATGCATGCATGTTTGCCTCTCACACACACCAGGCAGCTGGTACAATAATCACCTCTCACTCACAGAGCTCATCCTGTCAGAATTAATGGAAAATCCAGATCCTTCAGGTGGGCCCCACAAAGCATCCTAGTCAGATCAAAGATCAGCAATTCAGCATCACCCCCCATGAAAAGCCTCTTTCCATCATTCCATGAGAGGGACAAGTATATAGATGCAGGTTGGGTTAATTAGTTACTAGTACTAGTTTCTTCCTTATCTGCTTCGTCTGACTAATGCATGACTAGTTACCATTTTTACTATCAGTAGGGACTATGTAAAACTTGTTCTTATCACTGTGCACTCACTTTGCAGTATGCACTCTCACCACCACACAGCACATACCTTGGTTGTGGATAGATGCACTGTCCATCCAAGTTGTCATTGCATCAAGTTTCATGAGCTGCAGGAAACCAAATGGAGCCATGCACTGAATTTGAGCCTATTTATGGCCTGATGCTTAAGCTCAAGCAACTGTGTGATTGGAATTGGTTTGAGTGACAATTTTCATGGCCAGTGTTGCTGGAGCATGGGTGGTGCTGAACTGTTGATATTAACTTGTGCCCTAGGTGTAGGGTTACTCAGTGGATTATTTGAATCAAAATTGGTCAGGTTGCCTGAGTTGTCAGGATCATCTACGGCCATATCTTTACTGCTTGGGGTCACCTCAACCCAAATTGTGGATGTCAGGGTCATCAGCTGGGGATTTACTCCGTATTTTATATATATTGTAGGGCTCAAATAATGTTCCTGGATTAGACATGGATAACTCTGTGGTTTGTCATTTTCGTTGAATTCAGGATATGATCAATTTGTTGTGGAATTAAATTCTTTTTGCCAACCTTGTGTGGTGCAATGTCAGCTTGTCAAGAAATGATTTTGCATGCGAATGCGGGCATCGGAAATAGGAATTTGTATGATCTAAGGGCATATACAGCATGTTGACAAGTTGAAGAATGCGCCATTTCAACTTGGGAATAACATGTATAAATTCCTATTTCAATTCCAGGTTTGTGGTGATATCAGGATTTGGCTTGTGTGTGAGGGCAGCAAAATTCTGGATTTGATCTGCCAACAGTACAGCAAGTTGATGAACATCTTTTCAATCTCAGACCAGCAAGTGGTTTAAGAGCAGTGTATCTTAGTACAGCTCATTTACACAGTACAAGACGACATTAAATTGCAATTTGCAATGCTAACTAACAAAGTGTGCACAAAGTTAAGATTCAGGGTAACTAAGAGAAATTTAAGCATTTGACCTGCAGGATAAACTAGCCAGATTTGATATATGCATTATCAATAACAAGCAAAAGTGTAGATGTGAGTAGCTCGCTGCAAATACCCAATGAATTACAAATGTGCTTCTTGCATCCTGATTTTGCAGATGGTACAAATTTTCTTGGTCCAATAAAATCGGCAACTAAGCATGCAAAATATGCACAGAACATCAGGTGCCATTTAAGAAAAAAGATCAAAAGAAGTTAGGTACACATAATGTCACTCAGAAAACAATGTTATCTTGGGAGCTCTGATACATGTTTGAACAAGAAAGAAAATGACAAGGCAATGAGGTGTTCAAAAAAGGAGGAGCAAGCAGTGCAAGGTAGCCATTCAGAGGTTCTATGGCCGAAACCTGGAGGAGACAACAGTAAATCACCCCAGCTGCTAGCTAGCTTTTCATAGAACAACAAGATCACATTAAACTATGATGTAGAGTCATCTCAAAAGAGATAAATTATCTCCAGAAGCAATATGGATCAGCAGTGCTCTGGTCTCACCTTTTCTTATGAAAAAAAATTAGTTCCTAGTCACATCACAATTCACAAGTCACCCACCAGAGATAGTCCCTTTTTTAGGTTATATGAAATGTTCACAAGCTCAATCAAGACCATGATTACTTGACCCTGAAACACTATTATGCACGTCTTATTGTAAACTGAAAAAAATGGAGAGATCTACACATGTACAGGTGTAAAACTTTCTACTTCCCTTGGGGCATAAAACCAAAAAACTAGAGCAATGTAAAGGAAACTTTGGAAAGAAAATGTTGGAAGACAGCAACATGGTTATCCATCCCTTTACATCCATTTTCAAACATGGGTTGTCATTAGGTTTCATGTCACCAAGAAAAGTGAAAAAAGAAGTTCTGTTTCTCGACACGATAAATCGCTATCAGAAGAAGCTTAGCAGGACTCTTAGAAACCTACAAGTCATCAGAAATGATGGAAGCAAGGAATCTTCTGATTGTGTGATGACAACATATTCTTCTGAAAGATCACACAATGTGAGATGGTGGGAGGAGCTGTATCTGCCAATGTTGGCCCCAATTATTCCTGGAAAAGTGGTGGAAGAGACAACAAATGATGAAGCGAAAAAGGAAGAAAGATGCTGTGGCATTGCTGCCTTGATTACTAGCTTTTTGTACATGATGGTTTAATCATGGGCAGAGTTATCTTTGTTTTGGCTGTGTAAATCCAATGTAGGAAGAATGTTCAGCTTCCTTAGTAGCCAAGATACTTGTGATTCAGTAAAGTAGACAAGCTTTTTTTTTTTCCTGTAAGGTTACTTGGGATCTTGGCAAGAACTTTCTTGTGAGCTGCGCTGTTGCTTGAGAGTAGTTCAGTTGCTGCATCATTCAATGGTTGGTTAATACCAGGTACTTTTATAGTACAAAGTTTGGTGCACATATTCCTCTATCTCTCACACACGCATACACGTAGTTCTTATGTTTCCAGTTGGAAGGTCAAAACTATCTTTGGAATATAATAATTTTGCTCCGATATAAGTAAGTTGGTGGTTCAACATTTGATTCACTGATGAACCAACGTAGGAGCTTAATCCAAATGCCTATGTTTGTTCAAGTGTACGTAGTTCCTGCGCTTGAAGTTTGAGCAAGATGAATTGTGAAACTAATTTAGATAAAAGAAAGCAAACAACGTTTTCACTTGGAGGTTTTGTGGGCTTTCATCAGTACTATTGGGGGTTAGCTATATGGGCCTTAAGTGTCAACACAAGATAAATGGGCCCACAGAGGATGGATTTGTAAACCAAGTATAGAAATTATTAGGCCCAGATGAGCACATTGACGAAAATTTTTTATTTTTATATTTATTTATTAAAAGATTTGTAAAAGTAGATTTTTGTTTGAAAAAATTGCAAAAATAGACTCCCACCGCCCTCTGGGAGGGCGATTTTTAAAAATCGCCCTTCCAGAGGCCGTCAGCCATTTTGCAGGCGGCCTCCTTGCCGCCCTCTGAGTGAGCAGTTTTTGGGAGGGCGGCAAGGGGGCCGCCTGCAAAATCCCAAAAACCGCCCATTTCCAGGGCGGTTTTTTGCAGGCGGCCCCCTTGCCGCCCTCTGGGTGGGCAGTTTTTAGCCCCCCAAGAATAAAACCCCCTCCCAGACTCAAAAAATATCATAAAATTCACTCAAATTAGAAAAAAAAATAGGAGAGAGCTGAGAGCGAGGCTGAACGAAAGCAGCGAAGCTCTGCCCGTTTGCTGATTTGCCTGCAGGTAAAATCCATTGTTCCTTTGCAATTTCTATTTGTATGTAAGAATTGATGTAGTAATGTACTAGTTACGTGTATAGTACTATATAGATCTGTAGGTTTTAGTTAATCTGTTAGATGACTTACTTTTTGTACAGATGGTACTTATAAAATCTGGAATACACAGTTTTAGATGTTAGGAGGATGTTGGTACCTTGTTTAACTGTATTTTTCATCAACAGATATGTTAAATAAGGTGATATTTTAGTTATTTCACGGGCAAGGGAATGTGAGATATGGTCCAGACGGTGTAGATCTGTCAGAGTTTAGTTCAACAGCTAAGGGTATTGATAGGCCAGCTGACATAAGTTTTGGGTCAGTATACAACTGGCTGATGCGAGGGTTTCGACTGGACCCCCAGCTCAGCGCAATAACCTTATATGTAGTAGTCAGTCGTGCAGTTGAAGGTTTTTTTTGGGAACTGATGCCGGTGGATTGCACTGCCACTTGGAAATGGTATGTGGAGAATGCATTCCAACGTGGCTGGCCACTGGGCATACTTGTGTCCATATATGAGAAAGATAACACCGCTGGTGCAATGCCCGTACAAGATGATGAGGGTCCAAGTACGGCGGGAGATGATAGCGAAACAATGGAAGAAAATGAAGGAGAGAATGAAGGAGGGAATGAAGAAGATAGACAGGCAACAGGTGTGGCAGATAAGGGAGAACAAATCGACACGATCGTCCAAGAAATGGATAGGAAAGATTCTGAAAATGAGCATGCAGAGCATGATGATTCGTCTGATAAGGACAACGTGATACCTGCAGAATGGAGCAACGAAGACTTCTCTGCGCTTGCTATCTCCGAGCGGCATCATGTGCCATGGGAGTATAAGCAGAATGAGGTCATTCAGGGGACTAAGTACGCATATGTAGAAGATTTAAATGAGGCAGTCAAACAATGGGCGGTGTCACTTCAGAGAGAGTTCTTGGTCGTGAAGTCAAACAAATCAGTGTATGAAGTGAAGTGCATGAAGGATAGGTGTCCATGGCGGGTGCACGCATTCAAGGGTAAATGGAAAGATTATTGGCAAGTTTCAATTGTGACCGAGCATTCATGTTACTTATCAGGTGTCGAAAAATATCATAGAAACATGACCTCTGTATTTGTTGCAACAGAGATGTACTCCCATATTGTCAACAATCTGGGGTACGAATCAAGGTTAATTGTTAGCCATATTGAAGAGAAAATTTAAATATACAATTAGCTATGATAAGGCTTGGAGGGCAAAACAGAAGGTTGTAGAGATGAGGTTTGGCACATTTGAAGCATCTTATGATAATTTGCCTCGTCTGTTAGGCTGTATTCTTCAGAGAAATCCGGAGACGTACTACGACTTGAAAGCCTTTTCATCAATTGACCATGGTAATAAAAGTGTGTTGCAACGAGTATTCTTTGCACTAGGTGCTTGCATTCAGGCATTTATCCATTGTCGTCCTATCCTCTGCATCGATGGGACATTTCTGACTGGAAAATATAGAGAACAGATATTAACAGCAATTGGAGTTGATGAAAATAACCAAGTTCTACTGGTGGCTTTTGCTTTTTTTGAGAGTAAGAACAGTGATAGCTGGTATTGGTTCCTAGAAAGGGTTAAGACAGCAGTTGTACGGATGAGACCAGACGTATGCCTCATACATGACCGTCACGCCGGCTTGCTGCGTGCAATTGAGGAATTGAGATATGGATGTGTTGAGAAGGGATACCCACCAAGGTGGTCTGATGTCCAAAGCAGATGGTGCATGCGTCATATGGGTGCTAATTTCTACAGACAGTTTAGAAATAAGCACCTTATGAATCTTTTCAAGAGGCTTTGCGCCCAGAATCAAGAGAAGAAGTTCAAGGAGCTTTGGAGGAGGTTGGATGAGCTGACCTCTAAACAAACAGATGAACAGTCTAGGAGGGCTACCATCGGGTGGGACGAGGCTCCGGAAGCTCTTGGACCTCTATCAAGCGATGGACCTCGTATGAGAAGAAGGTATGCATCCTCAGTTAGAAAATTTTCAGAGTGGATTGAGAATGAGCCAAAGGAGAAATGGGCATTGTTGTATGACAAGGATGGTTCTCGATTTGGCATAATGACCACAAATTTGGCAGAGGTCTATAACTGGGTGATGCGTGGTGTTCGAGGGCTTCCACTTGTTGGAATAGTTGAATTTATCTTGCATGGGACATGCAAGTACTTTAGAGATCGGTTCAGAGCAGTTGGCCCCTCAATGACGGATAATAATCTTTTCTTTAGAACACTGCTCACTAAGTACCTGCAAGATAAAAGTAATAAGCCCCGAAGACATCGTGCTCTACCTCAAGGCACACAAGAACACAGATTTGAAATATTGTGTGTCGACAAGGGCATGCGCGGAATCTACCGCAAAAGAGTTGTGCAGGAGTGTGTGCTCAAAGAAGACGGGACCTGCAAGTGCTCATGCCGAAAACCTACTCTGCTCCACAAGCCATGTTCCCATGTGATTGTCGCGAGCGGTGAGTGTGGAATCGAAGCACGTTATTTTGTCTTACCTTATTTCAGAAAAGAAGCAATCTATAATACCTGGAGTGGAGAGATATACGGTTTCGGTATAGCGGAGACATTTACTACGGAGAATCCTCAAGCTATCTACATTCCTGACCCAACAAAATTAAGGGATAAAGTAGGTCGCCGCAAGACAAGACGCATCCGTAATGACATGGATGAGTCAGAAGCCGGTGGAAGACTTAAACGTTGTTCAAAGTGTGACCAAACATGTCATACATATAAGAAATGTCCAAAGGATGCAGCCGGGCCAAGTGCGGCGGAAGCTGGACCGTCGGGTTCAGCCGCTGATAGTAGTCGTCCTACGGGTGAAGGCACAACTTCAAGACGACCCCGTCTTAGACGTTCTCGAACAATTGGTAGTGCTGGGGTGTAGTGTAAGTCTATACTTGATCTTTGTTGTAGAATGACATGTATCTTACTGTTGTTTTTTATTGTCATGTAACAATGCTATAAACATTAAAACTAATTTACGCTAACTCTCTATTTGTATGCAGGTATGGCGTACCCTACACCAGAGCTGCTCGACCGGGGTCTCGACCAGTCCTATCGGTCTTACCTGTCAGCTGTCGAGGGTGGCCAGCTAGGCACCTTTTGTCCACGGCCTTCACGTCAGCTCCTGCGGATAGACCCCCGGTTCCGTCAGAGGTAAGAGCTATACGAATATTCATTCACATCAGTTGTGCATATCTATGTTTTCCCCGATATTGAATACAGTGCTATATTTGGCAGGTTGTGTGAGGCTGGACTTCTTCCGCTGTGCAGGCTAGTTGAGCCCGCACCGGACGAGAGAGACCCCGCCAGGTGATGGGACGCTGACCAGTCACTTCTGGCAGCGCTGGTGGATCGCTAGAGACCGGAGACCCACACGTTCCACCTACCGTGTGGCGAGATGACTCCCACACTCCAGGACGTGTCCTACCTGTTGGGACTTCCCCTCGCAGGGGACGCAGTCGGTCCGGTTGACAGGGGGCACGGTTGGGCGCAGGACATATCTGCTCGGTTCGAGGCTGTGCACCGTCGACCTGGCCTTGGTATGCCGGGTTCGCTACCGCCTTACGCCACGAGTGGCCCCTCGCAGGTGTGGGTGCTACAGTTCACCGTAAGTCGCGGATTCATTTGATTCACAATCATCCGACCTATAAAGGAATAGTGATGTTGACTATGATCTTCCTTTACAGCCTGACAAGCTAGACGACGACGCCGATGAATACTCGGTACGGCGGAGCATGGGGGCCTACCTGTTGTGGCTGTTCAGGTGGGTGATGTTCATCAACACTCACAGGCACGCGGTGGACAAGGGACTAATCCACTACGCTCGTGCGATCGCCGACAGCGAGGACGGCTGCGTACCGCAGTGGAGCTGGGGATCTGCTGTGCTAACGGCGACGTACCGTGCTCTTTGTGATGTGTGCACAAAGACCGATCCAGGTGCGATTCTCGCCGGTTGCTCTCTTCTTCTGCAGTTATGGGCGGCCGAGCGTTTCGCGATAGGCCGTCCTCTCATTGAGCTCTCTTCCTACGAGGGCGGCCCTGGAGGCTTATACGAGCAGTGGCCCAAGGACCGCCCGACTATGGGGACGGTATGGTGTCGCCGTGAGGTACGTAATGTGAAATTCTATGTTTACCACTTATGCACAAACACTGACGTGTAATCTTTTCTTATTTTGCAGCGTCGTTACGCCCACAACCAGGTTAGGAGGGCCTACTCCGAGTTCGTTATGGAGTTCGACCGCCTGCTGCCCAACGACGTCGTCTGGGAGCCCTATAGTCCGCAGGCCATCGTGGCCCGTGCACCGCTCGGACTCTGTACTCTTTGCACACGCGACCAGGCGTACTGGTTGACGAAAGTGCCGTTGGTGTTCGACATCTTCGTCGAGCCCCACTGTCCGCAGCGCGTGATGCGACAGTTCGGCCTACGTTAGATCTTCCCTATGCCCATAGAGGTCGTTGTGCTGCGCGATGTGCACCGGTAAGTACAACTGCGATCTTTGTTTAGGAGTACCACTCTTTAATGTACTCTAATGCACTCTCTGCAAATAGGTATAATCGTAGGGGACAGGCAGCCGGTGCTCAGTGATATCCCCGACTGCAGCAGTACGTGGAGGACTGATTGTTGGCGACGGAGGATGTCATCGAGGAGATACGTGCACACACTGAGGAGCATTACCTAGCATACCTTAGGTGGTATCAGCCCCGGACCCGCATACACGTAACGTTCACCCCAGGTGATCCACAACCACACGTCGCCGCTACGACGGACACGTATCCTAGACACCGTGACCAGGACTACTTTCGCGCGGTAAGTCACATTATCTTTACACTTTGCCATTCCCTTTGTAGGTAGCCACGGTTCTAACACATAATCAAGTCACATTTGAAATAGGCCGATGCAGCGCGACATATTCAGGGTGATGTAAACGCGGCGTTCGGACGGTTGGACACTGGGATCGTGCTGACTACGGACGAGCAGAGGACGACCTTTGGGAGGATTTGTCAGGCGTTGCACACAGTGCTTCGTGCGCTCTCTTGTCGTGCGACTGACGCGGTACCTCCCATCTATATACAGCAGCAGCAGCCACGGCCAGCAGGAACAGGAGGACGAGCAGGAGTGCGCCCGCAGGGTTCCAGTCAGCCATCTGGCCCCTCCAGAGGTAAATTCTACTAACCTTCCGTTCATAATATGTTTCCTTGTACGACATGCACCGTTGTACATCAATATGCTTCCCTGCAGCTTTCGCTACACTGTACCTACATCCCTCTGGAGCTAGCACGTCGACGCATGGAGTGTACCACACACGACCACACGCGCAGCTGGGCATGACAAGTGCCCCTGGTGCCACCACAGGAGGTCCTTCAGGTTATATCAAAGTTTACTTTTGTCTTGCAAAATTTCGATTTGCAATAATCAATAATTTAGTGTACATTGTTCCACTCTACAGCGCCAGCGATGTTTGCTGGCGCTGGCTCCTCCACGTAGGGCGCACGCGGCAGCGGTTGGGCACCGGGTCCTTTTAAGGAGGACGACTTGGAGGACGAGGGCGAGGAGATACTAGCTGCCTCGCAGCTCGAAGGAGCTCCTCCACCACAGACACAGGACCCACCGGTTGCCATACCCATGCAGACGACCCACGCTGGCCGTGCCGTACCACCAGACCGATTGACGTACTTCCAGGGGCAGGTGCGAGCGCAGGGTAGAAAGTCGAAGAGAGCTAGAGGTTATGGTCAGGACCCGTAGTACTTTGTGTCTGTAATAGTTTGCCTGTTGTGTATCATGTTTTATTAATTCTACGTTTCCTAAAGAAACCACTTTACTTCGTTTACGCTTATCGATCAAACGACATATTCCTCACGATTTACGTTTCTGACGAACCTAATAAAACCATGAATTTTCAAGTGTCAACTTCACTACGAAAGTACATTCCGAGCGGTGACAACCAAACATACGTTAACTACCATACAAACCTACTGATATCTAACTAGCGATGCAACTACTGTGTGAGGACGGCGCGGCCAGAGAGCGGCGACGGTGCGCGCCCAGGAGTAGTGACAGCAGCCGGTACTCATCGGTCTCCTCCCAGTCCATCCTCCCTCTCCCTCTTTCTCTCTCTCCAGATATATGCCTGTCCGGACGGTCCGGACTATATTAATGCTAAATACCGCCCTCTAGGAGGGCGGCAAGACCAAAAACCGCCCTCCCAGAGGGCGGCAAGGGGGCCGCCTGTAAAATGGCCGGCCCTCGGGTGCATTTTGCAGGCGGCCCCCTTGCCGCCCTCTGAGAGGGCGGTTTTTGGGAGGCCGGGGGGCCGCCTACAAAATGGCTGACGGCCGTCGGCCGGCCACGTCATCAAATCGCCCTCTGGAAGGACGATTTTTAAAAAATCACCCTCGCAGAGGACGATTTTCCCAGAGGGCGGTGGGAGTCTATTTTTACAATTTTTTCAAACAAAAATCTACTTTTGCAAATCTTTTAATAAATAAATATAAAAATAAAAAATTTTCCACATTGACGCCCCCAAATAGTAAGTTGATCAATCTGAATGTGTTATTGGTTTTATAATGTAAACCAGCATAGCTGATATTGATTTAAATTTCATCGGAAATTAAATATAGAATTATTGAATAACTGTCCTCTTGAAACACATCCATGCCCAGGGTTGAAAATGGTTGGAATTGACCGCTGACTAGCATTGACCCATTCCCTAAAATTACATTTTTTTTCTCAAAAATTGATATGGTATCGGAATTACTGGAAAATTGGAAAAAGAACTATCAAAGCTGAAACAATTCCGTTATTGATCGATCAAAAACCGATAACTCACACCAATAGCACCAAACCGTAAAACTTAGGATCACACAAACAACTGCAGACCTCACATAAGTACTTAAAAAATTCTTACCAACAAACATCCCAGCCCGTTAAGTGGTAATTATGGAAAAACAAGGTACACTCACAGCATACCACATCAGTTTTTGTTTTTTAAGAAGTTTGAGAGTTTTTTTTTTGTGTAGTGTACCATCTTCCTAACCTAATCATATCACCTTTTATCAAAGGTGCTAATAGAGATAGAGTGTATACTCACGTTCATATATATAAATGTGCACGTGTTTATATGAGCATCTGTTTGTGTTTCTAAAAAAAATTACAAAGAGGATTTAAAAGAGATTCCATTGTGCACGTATATTCTCGTCTATCAGCCATCAAAATCAGATCGATAGCCCACTGAATTTGGCCTGCCAACGATCCAGGCATTGAATCAACCAACAATTAGCCATTTGGGGGCCAATGGGCTTGATGGCCTCGTGCAGCCTTTTGGGATGCGGAGATTGCCAATATACCAAAATCGAGGAAAAGGGCCAATAAGATAGTGAAATCATTCGCGACACCATTTCCGTCTTTGAGAATTTCCGTTTCCTGTTTTGGAGGGTAGAAATTGAAACAAACGCTAGTTGGTTGAGAATTTCTGCGACCATTTGACCATTTTCGCTCCTATTTATGTCCTTCTCTTCTTTCTTAACGGTAAATGGAATTTTCGCTAAACACGTAGCTTTGTCACCTCTATTATGTCTAATGGAGTTGCCCAAGAGAGTGGGCATGTTCAGCAGCCGCCTATTTTCAACACGACTAGCCAACTTTCTTTTTAAGCTACTCCACTGAATTATCACTGTGGATTATTTATTTCACACCTCTAAAAATAGGTTTTCTAAAAAAAACTTTTTTCTATTGTATTTCTTGACCATTTGTTCTATATTATTTGTTAAGTTTATTTCTTAAAATATTTAATTTATCCTATATTCATGTTTAAATTATTATGGTGTTAAACTAGTCATAAGCATAGTACCGGTGCCACGGGCATAGAGGTGTCCTATGTACCTCCTTTATCTTGGAAAGGGCAGGATTGTGGCGCTGTCATAAGGACCATCATGTAACGCAGCCCACGCAGTCATGAGCCATAGCCGGGCCCCACCGTGGGAGTGCTCTGTAGGGTTGCTTCCGTGCCTTCACCTCGAGCACGACCATGACCACCTAGGAGTGGTCACAGAGCGACCACCCCACGAGCACGGTGGCGGTGTGATCAGGGAGCAGGTAGTGATATCACCAGTGAATAGGGTTGCAATGTGACTAGAGAGCAGGCTGAGTCTACATGGAGCCCTGTGACCACCTCCCTAGTCATGAGATTGGTCTCTATGGGCCTCCCAGTCTAGGCGTGCGCAAGGGTGTAACATGTGCCCTCACGACTAGTCATTCCACATTAAATGCGCATGCCTGTTGTGGGTCATTCTTATTAAATGTTATTGATTCGACGTATCTAGTCTACCCTGATCATGCATCATCACCTGCCCCGTTCCATCAAGCAGAAAGCAAATGTTCCATCCAACGTGGCTCGAGGGGCTATCCGATAGGCGTGTTAGGAGCTGCAGGCTTGACAGTATGGTGGAAAGTAGGGTAGATGGAACAATGTCAACAATGATGTATGTAATAGTAGAGGATGACAAACATCCCAATATGAACCTGATGTATATAAGGGGACAGCAGATATGCACGGAAAAAAGAGGCAACCAAACAACCCAAAGTGCTAGAGCATCCAGACCATACAGGCACGCTCACATAGCACAAGTGTAACAAGTTCCCATTTCCACTCAACACAATTTAGTATGAGTAAAGTTGTTATCCACCGGGAGCCCGAACCTAGGTAAATCTCTATGTTTCATCAGTGAGACTAGAGTGACTTGTAATCCTTCAACCCTACTGCTGAAATCATTCGCGACACCATTTCTGTCTTTGAGAATTTCCATTTCCTGTTTTGGAGGTAGAAATTGAAACAAATGCTAGTTGGTTGGGAATTTCTGCGACCATTTAACCATTTTCGCTCCTATTCATCCCTTCTCTTCTTCCTCAACAGTAAATGAATTTTTGCTAAGCATGTAGCTTTGTCACCTATATTGTGTCTAATAGAGTTGCCCAAGAGTGAGCATGTTCAACAGCCACCTATTTTCAACACTACTATGTGATGTTCTTTTTTAGCTATTTTATCGGATTATCACCATAGGTTATTTTTTTCACACCTCTAAAAGTAGGTAGTCTATAAAGAAACACTTTATTCTATTGTATTTCTTAGATCATTTGTTTGATGTTATTTGTTGAGTTTATTTCTCAAAATATTTAATTTACACATTTGTTCATGTTTAAATTATTGTCATATTAAAATAAACGTAAACATAGTGTCAGTGCCATGTACACTGGGTGTCCTATGCACCTCTCCTTTATCTTGGAGCGGGCAGGATTGCGCTCCTGTCATAGGGATCATCGTGCAATACAGCCCAGTGGTCATGGGCCATAGCTGACCCCACCGTGGGAGTGCTCCGTCAGGTTTTTTATGTGGCTTTACCCTGAGCACGGCCGTGACCAAGCTGGGAGTGGCCACAGAGAGACCAGTGAGCAAGGTGGCGATGCGACCATAGAGCAGGCGAGTCCATGTGGGGCCCCGTGACCACCTCCTTGGTCGTGAGGCTGGTCTTCGTGGGCCCTCCGGTCCAGGCATGCGTATGGGTGTAACGTGTGCCCTCACGTCCGATCATTCCACATTAAATGTATGTGCTTGCCGCTGGTTATTTTACTGACGTATCCAGTCTACCCCAATCGTGTATCATCATCTGGCCCCTGTTCCATTAGGCGGAAAGCAAATGCCTCGTCCAACGTGGCTCGAGGGGCTATCTAGTCGGGCATGTCAGGAGCTACAGGCCTGATAGCATGGTGGAAAGTAGAGTAGATGAAATGATGTGAGCAATGAGGCAGGTAACAGTAGAAGATGACCGAGGACACACGGAAAAAAGAGGGGACGAAGACAACCCAAGTGCTAGAGCATCCAGACCACGCGAGCACGCTAGTCTCTTACACAGCACAAGTGTAACATGTTCTCACTTCCACTCAATACGATTTAGCATGAGTAAGACTGTTATCCTCCGAGAGCCCGAACCTGGGCAAATCTCTACGTTTCATTGGTGAGACTAGATTTCAACCTCACATATTTCGGGCCGTTAGATTTCAATTAAGATATTTAATCCTTCTCTTGCGTTAGATAAATAGGGGAGATCGACAAGCTTACGTTCTGCATGCATCGCCCTTCACGGATGCCTCTCCCGAGCCCTAGCGCTCATACTCATTTGCCGTCGCCCTAGATTCGCCATCTGCACCGCCTACTCCAACCACCACTGCCATTGTTGCTTTCTGTAGCCGTCCTCGTGTCGCAGCCGGCCGCTACTACCGTCCCGTGCAGCAGCTTTGCTTCTGTGCTACTACCCATCTGTTCCAAGGAAGACAACATTGGAGGACAGAAGATCCTGCTACCCGTTTGTGTTGCTGTTGCTTCTATGCGTTTTCTTGCTGGTGTGTTGGAGTTAATTTCAAATAAAGGCTAACTAACCGATAGAGATAAGGGGAGAGGAGTCCAACGACTCTCTCCCATGACCGATTCAAGCCCGCCATGATTGAAGGCGCTCCAACAAACTTTGGGATCGGCCCCCGATCGCGCAGCGCACATTAAAAGGGCCACCGGCACTTGGAAAGGACCCCCATCTCTCTTAATTTCGGCAAAGCCCTAAAATTCTCTAAACCACCGATCCTTAGAGCGTTGCAACAATTGGAAGGCCGACTCTCGTACCCGTTGGCTAGTGCAGGTGGAGACCCGAGGGCTGGTGTCATCCTCAGCCTCACTGTGCGACTACACCAAGTCGTAGTACTACTTCAACGAACATCAAAGCCATGGCTTCATCCTCCAACCCCGGTTTGATCTCTAGCCTGTATAATTTTCTGCATCAGTGGGTATTCATGTTTTAGATCAAGTTTTATGTTCAAGTACTTAACTAACTTACATTTGGTATCAGAGCAACTTGATCTAATCATGAATCCATTAGAATTGGCTAGAATCCTATGGTCTGTTGTTTAAGGTGTAGTCTCATTCGGGTCCTGCACTCCTTCATATTTATTTTGATCAATTAATCCCTAATTAGTTCTTATAGCCTCGGATTCAAGTTAGGATTTAAACTATGCACCCTAATTTAATCCTTATTGGCTTCGGGCTAGCATGTAGAAGGAGGGGAATTGGGAGAAATCGGCATAAGGCAGTTGGATCAAGACCCAGAAAGAAATTCCCCAATTTGCAAAACCCTAAAAGTTGAAATCTCACCAATTCAGTTCCAAAATCCAAGAGTTCAAGAACCCTAGACTAAGAAATCCCCAAATTCGGGCTAACCCTTTTCTCCGATTGGATCCCCATTGCCGTGAGCCTCGCGAGGCATGATTTGTTGCCGCGTGCGTCCTTCGGTGCTCCCCACCGGCCATGCTCCCCGCCGACCTCACTTCTTCTCGGCATCAGTACCGTCGCAACCCACAATCTCGGACCGGTGCCACACCTACATCATCCGCCACGTGACACCGAGGCTCGCCTCGCCATGGCCCCACGCCACTTCGAGGAGGAGAACCAAGAAAGGGGAGCGGTTGCACGGCATCAGTGCGCCGCATGTCCTGGCCACCGTGTACCCTGGCCATCGTTGCCGCCGCATCAAACGGCGCCGCCGTTGCCAATCCCTAAGAAATCGAGAGGAGAAAGAAGGGGATCTAGGGTTAGGGTTTGGGAGCTAGTAGCATTATTCCCAGCGTGATTAATCTCGGCCGTCCGATGAGATTGGATAGCCCTTGCTACGCCATCGGTTTTAATGGGCCGTCTCCGCCTTATTGGGCCACGGGGACCGGCTGCGCGCGTGCCGTGTTTGATTACTATTAAAAAAATTAAGGGGGCCTATAAATTTACACCTAAAGTCAAAATTAAACCAACGAGATATTTTGATTTTATTAGGCCTAGTTCCTATTATAGGAGATGATTATTTTATTTATTTGCTCATGGATAGTTTTTTGATCAATGTTGATAATTTCTAAGTTTAAATTCATGCAATTATGTTATTCTCTAATGTGCTTATGGTTTCACGTTAATTTCTACTTCAAGTGTTGCCCATGCCATTGAAGGTATTGAGCAACTCACTAGGAACAACTTTCCTGCTTGGAAGGACAAGCTGATGTTGGTGCTTGGTGTACATGTCACGTCCGAAAATTCACCAAAATTTTCAAAGCTAATTTGTGCATTAAATCCTCGTCCAGGAACCAGCCGAGGTACACAAATCGATAATTTGATAAACATAACCAAACACGATAAATGATAAATACTTACAAAAGAGGCACTTAGTCCTCACATAGAAGAAAACTGCAGCGGAATGACAACTAGCATAGCTTTAGCACCAAGTCACAGGTAGCTCAACTGGGGTATAAGCCAAATACTAAATTTCTCCTCCAAAGCTTCACTCTGATGATAGTAATATAGCAAGACTGAGCACCACCCACCGTACTCAACAAGTCACACATGAAATGTAAAATAATACAACATGATTCCAAAGGAAAGGCATAGTATGACTCTTTTGCATAAATAACATTTAAAACTTTTGCATTTAAAAGCAATGAAAAACAATATAGTTTAATTATTAATCAACATTGAACCAATCACCGAACAACACTCCAATGCAGTTCGGGCCCAAATCATAACCCTCCAAACTGGAGCTATCAAGTTCCATTATTTATCACCATCATTGAATAGTATGGGACTAATCACAAAAATATTGCTAGGCCCGCCCATAACCGTGGCCACGGCTATTCGAATAGTTTTACTCTGGCCAGAGATGTACCAATTTACCCATAAGATACAATCTCAACATCATGTCAGCTATGTGTCGCAATACCTGAAAGTATCCAAATAGAGACTGTGACAATATCCTTTGCATAACATGCCCAACAGAATGGCCACCGGCCAAGTCCCCATTAGAGGTGGCCCAACCTCTAGGCTAGAGCAACTCTTGGCTCCTAAAGATGGACTTATTGGCACTGCCATAGTGGATTTATTAATACTACTACCTATCAACTAAACACACCATGGTGCATCTTGCTGGGGCATGCTAGTTAGTATGGTAAATGCTTCGCAACAAGTAGTCCACGAATCGGTCCTTAATTGTCATGAGCACCACTAGCAACATCATCATTCCATGTACTCATAGCCCACTATTTAGTCAAGTTTTAGTTGTCACATTTAATTAACTAACCACGACCAACTGCCGTGAAAATATAGCCATTAATCATTAATTAATCGTAATTGAATCAATAGTTATCCCACATAAAATGACGCTAAAGTTTACTAGGCATTGGCTAAGCAAACCTAAAATAATCTAGCTAGATAATTAATTAAACATCTAGCTAGTCAATATTAATCACACAGGTATCAAGGTAAATGCATCAATACCAAAGTGGCCGTAATTAAAGCATATAGGAATAATTATAAATACCCGTATAATGACATTCCAAAACTTTGCATGCAATAACGTTAAAATAAAATAATTTTCACAAATGGAATCAACATGCTCAAGGGAATTGTTGTGTGACTTGCCTTGTAATCGAAAAGTCTTCAGACGATCTTCCGAATCTCTTCCTCGAACTTCGTGATCCTCCGAAACGGCGAAATCTACGCGACAACACGAAAATCCGAAAAGAATTGGAAAAGAATATTCTCGAGAATATTCCCTGGATTTTCAGATTTAAAAGAATTATTTTGGAAAATAATCTGACATGTGGGATCCACTGTCAGTGACTGGGTTTATGGTGGACTAAGTCCATGGAACTGAGGGAAGGGACTTTGGTAGACTGGCTGAGGTGGCGATGATGTGGTGGTGAGGTGGCAAGATGACGTAGCATCCTAGGGCTGACTTGGCTTCGTGATAGGTTAAAGAAATCCAGCGGCCAAGATCGATCTGAGGAGATTGGACGGCCTAGATTGATTCGAGGTTTTATGAGGATCCGAGGGCATAGATTGATCGGTATGATCTGACGGCTTGGATATCTTGGGGATCAGAGCGTGGGGCCTGCTTGTCACCCAGAGAGGAGCTTCAGTGGGGCCCACATGGCTGTCACCGAGGGGAGGAGGTGCCGGTGGGGCCTACCTGTCAGTGCAACAGGGGCCGGGCCAGCATTCCCGTGCGTGACACAGTGCGGCAAGGCCGAGGCAGGGCAATGGCAGCGACGACTAGCGGAGCAAGGGCGGGGCGGAGGCGATTCACTGGCGCGGTGGACGACGGTTCGACGGTGACGCCCAACGGAGGCATGCCGGAGATGAAGGCGGGCGGCGACGATGGGGAAAGACAGAGGGCGGTGCGGCGTGCGGTAGTGTGCTCACCGGTTGCGGACTGAGGCGCAGAGGCGACGACGACGGTGGCGACCTCCGGCGGCGACACAGGGTAGCTGAGCGGCGGCGCGGGTGGGCAACGGCGAGCTGGGCATGGGCGGCGCGAGGCGAGCAGAGGCGGCGGCAGTTAGGGCTTCTAGGGGCAGCGTAGCTAGGGCTTCCAGGGGCGGCATGGCTAGGGCTTCCAGGGGTGGTGCAGCTATTTATAGAGGAGGGAGGCGAAGCAGGCGGCGGCGAGGTTGGAGTCCGGTGGCGCCACGGGTGGCAGTAGGCCAAGGCGCGGCAGCGGTGGA
This sequence comes from Oryza meyeriana var. granulata, assembly GCA_003991445.1. NCBI lineage: Eukaryota > Viridiplantae > Streptophyta > Magnoliopsida > Poales > Poaceae > Oryza > Oryza meyeriana. The sequence goes on along the minus strand of RYFJ01001452.1, from coordinate 336,397 downwards.
CTGGGCCGAGAGGAGACGGTGTTGGCCAGGGCCGGGAGCTGGCCGGGCCAGGCCCTGGCTTGGCCGAAGGAAGAGAGAGAGAGGAAGGAAGGGAGGAGGAAGAAGAAGGCAAGGAGGAAGAAGATAGAAAAAGAAAAGAGAAAGGGGAAAAATACAAAAGAGAAAAAAGGAGAAAAGAAGAAAAAAAGGAGGGGTTTTCTGGAGTTTTCCTAAATTTGGAAATTTGGTAATTTGTGGGAGATTTAGATTTAAAGGGAGTTTTGGAATATTCAGAATATTTTCATATAGAATATTGGAATATTTTTGGATCCCAAAATTTGTGGAATTTTGGGGATTTTTTTTTGAATACTCTAGGATTATTGAAATATAGGGAACATTTTTTGAGTTGGAACTTGTGGAAGTATTCGGAATTACGGAATATTCCGAATATCGGGATACACACACATATATATATTGGGAATCGGAAGAATGGGAATATTTGAGGAATCGAAGGGTTATTCTAGAATATTGGAATTTGGGGAAATATTCGGAATATTTTGAATATTTGGATATTGCTTTTGGGAATCAAAAACTCAGAAATATTTTATGAAATCCGAAAATTGAAAAAAATCAAAATATTAGGAGATTTGTATTACTTTCAGCGGAATTTAGAATATTAGAATATTGGAGTCAATGGAATTTTAGGATGATTCTATTTTGGGAATGGAGGAAATCAAAGGAATTGGACCAGGAACGACCCGAGAAAAGGACTTTGGAATTTGTTTAAATAATTATTGAAAATGATCTTTGTAATGTTAAAATTAATTCTGGAGCTCTAAAAATCCGAGAAAATTTCAGAGAGGTTATTTACACACAACGAATTTATTAAAAATGGATTTGATTATGATTTATTAAAGAAATTTTTATTTCCTATTTTTACTTTACTTAATTAATTTACTTTACAATTTTATATAAATTATAAAAAAATCCATTATTAATTAATTATTTAATTTCTAAAAAATCGGGCTATGACTGTACATGAACTTGACTACGCCTTTCGCCATGCCGCCCCCACTGCTTCTGTTTCAACTCATGAGAATTATGCTGAGTTGAAAAAGGCGTATGATGTTGCAAGCGAAAAGTGGGAGCGGTCTAACAGGATATCGCTCATGATGATGAAGAGCACTATCTCTGTGGGCATCAGGGGAGAAATTCCCAACTCTGAGAAGGCTACTGTGTACTTAGCTTCCATTGAGGAGCAATTTAAGTTATCGTCAAAGGCATATGCTAGCACTCATTATGAAGATGCTCACAACTAAGCATGATGGTTCTTGTAGCATAAGGGAGCATGTCCTTAAGATGAAAGACATGTCCATCAAGCTCAAGGACATAGACATGTCAATATCCGATGGATTCTTAATTCACTTCATCATGACCTCTTTGCCTCCTGCGTATGGGCCTTTCAAGATAAACTATAACACGCAAAAGGAAAAGTGGTCAATGAATGAGATAATTGCTCAGCTTGTTCAAGAAGAGAAAATAATCAAGAGTAAAGAAAAGGATGTGGCCCTCATGGTTGGCAATGGAAAAAGGAAAAGGAAACACCCTAATGGAGGGGAACCAAAGTCTATGAAAAGGCTGCAATTTTCTCCCCCTGTGGAGTTAAGCAAATCTGCACCTAGGGAGAAAAAGCTCCTGCTGCACCTAAGGACGTAAAGTGTCGTTTCTGTAAGAAGGAAGGACATGTGCAGAAAGAGTGTGCTGGTTTCTGCCAGTGGCTCGCTAAGAATGTTAACTACGATATAATTTCCTTTGTAGATGAGTCACTTTACATCTATTTTCCTCATAATTCTGGTGCTACTATGCATGTCTGTAACTCCTTGTAGGCATTCCATTTGATAAAGACCATAAGAGAGGGAACCCGAAGGCTTAGAGTGGCCAACGGTGAAGAGACTGAAATGAAGGGCATTGGATCGCTCTCTTTGAGATTAGAGAGCGGCTTCATCCTTCATTTGAATAATGTTCTATATGTCCCTTCCATGAGGAGGAATTTAATTTTAGCCCTCTATTAGATGACAATGGTTTTTATTGTGTTAATGGAAACGGCAAGTGTGTTATTCAATTTGGATGTAACAATGTTGGATTAGCCATTAAACATGATCAACTCTACATGCTATTATTTCAAGATTTCTCCTTATTATTTAATGTTTGTGATGCTTCTAATAAATGTAAATGCAACGTTAGCGATGTGACTTCGTCGAAATTATGGCGCTGTCGTCTTGGCCATATTTCGAGGGGGAGAATGGAACGTCTCATTAAAGAAAAGATACTCCATCCATTAGATTTTTCTGACTCTGACGTTTGCACTGATTGTATTAAGGGAAAATATGTTAAACAAATTAAGAAGGGTGCAACACGCAGCTCACACCCCTTAGAAATAATTCACATGACATATGTGGACCTTTTCCCATTATGTCAGTGGATGGCTATGACTCATTTATTACATTTACTGATGGTTACTCACGTTATGGTTATATCTACCCTATTAAGGAACGATCTGAGTCACTAAATAAATTTAAGATATTTAGAGCTGAGGTTGAGAACCAACACGACTCCAAAAATTAAGATAGTAAGATCAGATCATGGGGTAGAGTATTATGATAGGCATGCAACTTATGGATAAATTCCTAGTCCCTTTGCTAAATATCTTGAAGAAAATGGGATAGTGGCTCAATATTCCATGCTCGGTGAACCACAGCAAAATGAAGTTACTGAGCAACATAACCGTACCCTTATGGACATGGCACGAAGCCTGCTGACACACTCCAATTTGCCAATTAATTTATGGATGGAAGCTCTAAAGACAGCCGCACACATATTAAACCGGGTTCCTAGTAAATCAATGTCAAAGACACCTTACCAATTATGGATTGGTAGAACACCAACATTAAATTATTTGCACGTGTGGGGCTATCCAGCTGAATCCAAATTATTTAACCCACATATTGGAAAATTAGATCCTAAGATAGTAAGTTGCCACTTTATTGGATACCCTGAAAGATCAAAGGAATATCGCTTTTATTGTCCTGATAGGACTACTAAATTTGTTGAAACTAGACATACTGTATTCTTAGAGAATAGTGAATTCAGTGGGAGTACTAAAGTCAGGAATATAGACCTTGAAGAAAAAAGGGTTTACGCGCCTCTACCGATAATAAAAGAGGTCAATGTTCTTGTGCCTGAAATAAACAACTCCAACTGAAAATGAAGAACACACTGAAATACAGCACCTAATGATCAACCCGTGGAACCCACTGTGACTACTGACGCACCCATAAGAAGATCACAATGGGAAAGGACATCTGCTATCCCAAATAATTTTGTTGTGTACATGAACGAGGACATACATGATATTGGGAAAGTGGACGACCCCACCTCATATAAAGAAGCCATGATGAGTGCTAAATCATCTGAATGGATAAGTGCCATGGAAGATGAAATGAAGTCTGAGTCAGAATGACGTCTGGGACTTATTAGAAATCCTTAAAGGAGTAAAAACAGTAGGCTGTAAATGGGTCTACAAAACTAAACACGACTCCATGGGAAACATCGAACGATTCAAGGCTAGACTTGTAGCGAAAGGGTTTACACAGAGAGAAGGGATTGACTATGTTGATAGCTTTTCTCCCGTGTCTAAGAAGGACTCACTAAGGATAGTCATGGCTTTAGTGGCTCATTATGATTTAGAGCTTCATTAGATGGACGTCAAAACGACATTCCTTAATGGTGAACTACAGGAGGATGTTTACATGACTCAACTAGAAAGTTTTGTTGTGGAAGACAGTGAACATATGGGATGTCATCTTAAGAAATCCATTTATGGGTTGAAACAAGCGTCCAGATAATGGTACCTTAAATTCGATAAAATAATTAAAGGATTCGGATTTAGGGAAAATAGAATGGATAATTGCATATACTTTAAGTTTAAAGGTGGCAAATTTACTATCTTGTTGCTTTATGTGGATGACAATCTTTTGGCTAGCAGTGATAAGGATACGCTGCTAGAGACCAAGGATTTTCTATCCTCTAACTTTGAGATGAAAGATCTTGGTGATGTCTCTTATGTTTTGGGCATTGAGATATACCGAGATAGGTCCAAAGGGGTATTAGGATTATTTCAGAGGGCATACATTAATAGAGTGCTCAAGAGGTACAACATAGAAAATTGCTCTATCACGCCTGTTCCAATTGTCAAGAGCGATAAATTTGGACAATTCCAATGTCCAAGGAATCAATTAGAAACTGATCAGATAAAGTCGATTCTGTATGCTTCAGCTGTCGGAAGCATTATGTACGCTCAAGTTTGCACGTGCCCTGACTTAGTATTTATAACTGGGTTGCTTGGCAGATATCAGTCAAATCTAGGTATGGACCACTGGAAGGCTGTTAAGAAAGTATTACGTTACCTACAAGGTACTAAAGATTATATGCTCACACATGAGAAGTCTGACAACCTTGAAGTCATAGGTTATTCAGACGCTGATTTTGTGGGATGCGTTGATAGTAAAAAGTTGACATCAGGTTACATCTTCATTCTCGCAGGATGAGCTATTTCATGGAAAAGCTCGAAACAAACGCTTATAGCATCGTCTATGATGCAAGTAGAATTTGTGGCATGTTATGAAGCTACAGGACAGACAGTATGGCTAAAGAATTTCATCCCAGATTTAAAGGTGGTGGATAGCATTAATAAACCACTTAATTTATACTGCGATAATAAGGCTATAGTATTCTATTCTAGTAACAACAAGTCGAGTTGTACTGCCAAACACATCGATGTAAAATATCATGTTGTGAAAGATAGAATCCAGGATCAGACTATTACTTTACAGCATATAAGCATTAATTCTATGCTTGCGGATCCACTAACTAAAGCCTTACCACCCAATCTCTTTAGAGAGCACGTTGTCGGCATGGGTTTAAGGGGCAACCTCTAATTCTGGAACTAACGGGCCATAATGAATAGGCAAATTTTACTACAGGACACACAAAATTCGTGTAATTGGCTGAGGGACACCCCAAAATTGTGTTTCTACTGGTGGACACCACAAAAATCGTGTAATTGGCTATAGGGCACCAGAGTGATTATTTTATAATATCTGGGCAAAGATTGGAGAAAGAATTTGAAAAATGCCATTTTGCCCCTGGTGCGCCGTGCCTAGCCCTAGTCTTGGTCTAGTTCAACCAGACTCAGGCCACACACTCGTTTCCTCAGCCGGTCGCGAAATCCCTAGGTAGGCGGCGGCGGCGGCCACGGCTGGCGGCGAGGGGTCGTGCGAGGTAGCGGAAGGCGGGCCCAAGCGGAAGGAGCGGTTGAGCGACAGCGCAAGGCGATGGCGGCCACGTCCGGCGACGGCGGCGGGTCACCGAGGATGAAGTCACCTGGGAAGGAGTCACCGGGGAAGGAAGTGGCGGTCCGTTTGGTGGGCACTAAAGCACCATTGAAGACAATCAACATGTCATGGGTTCCTGATTGGTAAGTTGAGCTTGTCTTGTGGCATTCTAGGGTTCGATTTGTAGTTGTATGTCTTGATTGAAATAGGGCTTGTTTGAAGGCATAGCTTGTTTGAAATGTGTGTTATTTCTGTTGTTTTTTGCCGCATAGGATGAACGATAGGTCAGCTTGCAGAGTTGTTGTTCGGGTTGGGCCATATGTTAAGTTTGATGAGCAGAGTAGACTGCATTTTCATGTGTCTCGTGATGTTGATTGGGTTGTAGACAAGAATACAGTTTGTTGGATTGATTTTATGAAGGATCTTGATGACGAGATAACACATAGTCGTGAACAAGAGCTAAGTGTAACCTTTTGGGACAAAAATGCCAAGAGGTATGCAGAGATTGCATCTGATAGTTCTTTGCTTGCTGCATTTGACATGTATTGGGAAGTGAGGAGGCTTCCATTGACTGTTCTTGTGAGCAATGACCCACGAAATAGGACATAGGCTAGTGTGGAGTAGGAGAATATTGGAGGGTCAGATAGTAATGAAGGGGAGGGACAAGAAGTTGCTTGTACAGACATTGTATTGGCAACTCAAGGGAGCGAAATAAGACTAACAATTTCTCATGAGGCGAAATAATACACTATGGGTAATGGAGTTCAGTGGCGACACATAAGCTGCTGCAACACATTAGCTTGGTTATTGCTCTGCTGAATGGAGACTATTGAATCCTTCAATTAAGTGGGAGAATGTTGGAGTTAATTTTGGATTAAGGCTAACTAACCGATTGTGATAAGAGGAGAGAAGTCCAACGACTCTCTCCCACAACCGATTCAAGCCCGCCATGATCGGAGGTGCCCCAACAAACTTTGGGATCGGCTCCTGATCGTGCAACGCACATTAAAAGGGCCACCAACACTTGGAGAGGACCCCCCCATCTCTCTCAAGTTTGGATAAACCCTAAAATTCTCTAAACCACCGATCCTTAGAGCGCTGCAGCGATTGGAAGGCCGACTCTCGCACATGTCGGGCAGTGCAGGTGGAGACCCGAGGATCGGCGTCATCCTCAGCCTCACCGTGCAACTACACCAAATCGGAGAACTACTCCAACGAACATCAAAGTCATGGCTTCATCCTGCAACCCCGGTTTGATCTCTAGCCTCTATAATTTTCCGCATCAGTGGGTATTCATGTTTTAGATCAAGTTTTATGTTCTAGTACTTAACTAACTTACATGGTGGAGGCTGAAGCACAGGAGAATCACAGTAGGATAAAAGGAAAAGGAAGAAGGGGAAGAGAAGAGGAAATTGGGGATTCCTATGGAGTTAATTGGATTCATCGAAACTGAGGTTCTTCACTGTAAGGGTAACGTCTTTGCCCAAAAGGTTAATCCTAGAATCCCATCTGTCTTCTGGATTTGGAGAAGTTAACCCTCTGGTCAGTCCTTAAGGTAGCAATCGAGATTAGTTGCGCGTGATTACTATTTATCTTTTGGATCGGTAGGCTGAAACATTAATTCAAAAACTGGAATTTATTCATAGGGAATCAAGTGTTGTGGCCTAAAAAAAGTATGTAGGTATCGTCTGTTTCATTTAATTCGGATTAGTGGTTTAGGAGATAGAGGAATAATTGTGTTGCTGCCTGCGTTGGAAAGCCGGCGCAACAGTTTTTCTTTTAAATCTAGGAGCAATAGATATATAATTAGAGTTTTTGCTTAACATAAAAGTTATAGATAATTTTCTGTAGACAATGGCATAGCCAGGAATTTTTAGCTGGGTGGTCCTAGCTCATAAGTTCACATCACATACAAAATTTTTTTAACACCATAAATCCCACATACAAGTACAAATTTTGTTAAAAGATGATACAAATATGCAAATAGTATCTTATAACATCAATAATCGACTATTCTAACTAGGAAGTTCAAAATGTGTAAACATTACAACATAGATAGTTCAAAATGTACAACGATGTTACACATACATAAAGATTACAATGCCGCTACCGAAATCTTTGCTTGGTCTTAGCCATGAACATATTAATTATATCTTCCTCACAAACTTGGGAGAAAATATCTCGTTCAATATATGTGACTAAGGTGGTGTTCGGCAGCACTTATAGCGGTGGCTTATTTTCTCGTTTTCCGTGAGCACGCTTCTCGAACTGCTAAACAGTGCGGTTTTTTGCAAAAATTTTCTATATGAAAGTATATCTAAAAATCAAATAGATCAATTTTTTAAGTTTCTAATAGTTAATACTTAATTAATCACATGCTAATGATGTTTTTCGTTTTACGTGCGGCTTATAAGCCAGGACAATAAGCTAATTCAAACACCACCTAAGCAATGATTCAATAAATCATCACATATAGTGTTTCTCAACTTGGTCTTCACTAGACTCAATATAGGAAATACCCTCTCAACACTTGCAGTTGCCACCAGTAAGATCAATACTAACTTAAGAAGCAAATACACCAAATCATAAAGAACATAATAGATAGCTCACTAAGTGCTTCTAGTCCTTCAAATCTGTCATCTTTTCTCATATCATCAATAAAAGTATCAATTTGGAATTCAAGCCTTCTCAAGTCCATGCTTGAAAAGCTCTTAGGATAAAACTTGGCAAGTCAAAGTACCTTTTGTGTATCATAAGAAACAAATGAATTAGAGGGATTCAAGGCTAACATATAACCAAGTAGCTCCATATTAAACTCAGCAAACCTAATATCAAGTTCCTGACTATTTGTATCAATGATACCAAGATATACTTCTCTTCTAAAATGATCATCATTTGTTTGGTCAGGACCGTGCAGATCTTTCATGAGGCATATATTTATCATCCTTACTTGGAACTTTAATGCTATGTTTGGTGCAAAATGAAACAACTTTTTTTTGATAGAAATCTTCCCACCCACTAGATCTCATTTTCCGTATTATTTCCTTTGCTAAACTTACAAGTGACATTGCATTAACAATATCTTGGTCTCACTTTTGCAAAGACTGAGACAACTCATTTGTATATCCAAGAATGACAAGCATCAAGTGAGCACTAAAAACAAAGTCAAATGACTCAAAAGCTCCAACCACAACATGTATCCTCGGCCAATCATTCCTTTGTGTGGGATCTTTTCCAAGATTTATAAGTACCTCATGAATTGTGGAATACATATCAATAATATGCAATGTAGTTTTGAAATGAGAACTCCATCGAGTGTCACCGGGCGTAACTAACCACATCTCTTGATTCAAGCCGCTCCTACTTTCTATTTCACCCAATTCAAGTGCTTCCATAACTTTTAGAGCTCTAACATCTCTAAGCATGTCATGGTGCTTACAAGAAGATCCAATAATATTCAGCAAGTGAGAAACTTGAGCAAAAAACCATATACAATCATCATTTTCCTTAACAACAGAAACAAGAACCAATTGGAGTTGATGTGCAAAGAAATGGATGTAATAAGCATAAGGAGACTTTTTCATAATCAATGTTTTCAGCCCATTAATCTCTCCTTTCATGTTACTAGCCCCATCATATCCTTGGCCACGAATTTGAGTAAGAGTAAGGTGGTGATCACTAAGTAAAGACTCAATTATTGCCTTAAGGGACAAAGAAATAGTACTAGATACATAAACTACTTTAAGAAACCGCTCACGCAACCTTCCAAGTTTGTCAACATAACGCAACCAAAGATCTAGTCATATGTAGATCATGATTCATAGCATCAGGCCACAATAATCAATAATCATCATCACTTCATCATATTATCAAGTAAAACAGCTGGTCGGGGACAGGCCATCAAGCCATCAGGGAATCGGGTGGTCAGGGTTAGGGCATCAGGGCATCGGACCCTTGGCCAGCTCGGCAAGACGGCGAGAGGGCGCCGCGCCTTCACGGGCCGTGACTCTGTGAGGTGGTCGTCTGGCACTGGCCTGGCCGAGACGCCAATGGCCAGGGACTCCAACCTCTAGGACCAGGAGTAGGAGGGCGGAGGCTGGAGCTTGTAGGGTTGGAGGCTGCGACACGTCGGGAGGCGGGAGGCGGAGGCGCGTCAGGAGACGGTGCGTCAACCATCACCCGTCGGGAGCCGATAGGCAGAGGGTAGACGTGGCGGCCGGGTGGCGCATCAGGAGACGGGAAGGCAGCTGTGCGTCGGGAGGCAGGCAGGACGGCAGGGGGCTCATCGGGGCAGCAGGAGGGGGAGGAGGCGGTGTGTTGGGAGGAACCGAGGAAGAGGAATGCCAGCCGAACCCTAGCCGTCTTCTTCCTTCTTCTTGGGCTTCCTTATTGGGCCTGTTTGTCACTTGTTGGGCTTGAAGTTTGAGGGGCTGAGGGGTGTCTCTGGGCCAAAATTAGGGGTAGTCCTGAGCCCACCAGGACTACCCCCAGGCTACGCCCCTATCTGTAGATGTTCTACTTGGTTAAACGGTTCAAATGTTACAATTAAAACAGTGAGGACATATTTTTATCTAGTTTATTAAAAAAAAATCCAGATTTCAGGTTTTTAGAGTTTATTCGATGACTTAGTGGCAAAATTTATTTAGTAGCTTTATGGTTGTTAGATTTTGAGTATTATTTTTTTCTCTAGGTTTGGAGAGTTCCGGTGACACCGTGTTATTGATGAGGTTAAGGCAAGTACATGACGAACTGTTGTGAACTCATGCGATTAACGTGTGGTGAATGGATGCTTTTCGCTGCTTACATTACTTTCAAAATACCATTATACTCATGTGGTTCTGTATACTATATTATTTGTATTCATGTTTCAACTTAACAGTTGAATTCTTGATGTTATTCAAGTTTCATGATTATGGTTATTTTTTGGCTAAATAATTCAAGCATCATACGTAGCCATGGAGTGTTAATTGGTTATTTATTCACGATCCTTGAGTAGTGCTGGTCCAGCTTACTTGACTTACCGGTAATGCTAAAAGAATGTCCATGTCTGTCCGAGAGGGGAACTACTATTTCTTTGAATCTGGTGTTTATATTCATCTCTACCTGGGATGGGAACTACTGTTTAATGTAATCTGGTGTTTCTTTTTTAAGGAAAGATAATTGTTTTCATAATCATTTTTATTACTAACTGTGTGTACCTTTTTCTAGTTCCAGATTGTGGTTGCTAAGTATTTTCATACTCACTCTTGTCTTTTATTTGGTGTTTAGGTATCAAATGAGACCAGCATCTATAGGCACAAAGTAGTACTCCTTAACTTTACACTTTGGCACACACTTAAATCGCATTCCATAGTTTTATAATAATAGTGTCGCAATTATCATGATTAGACTTGTTACAGTTGCTTTACCCCTATGCGTGGTTTCTCATAATTTATTATGATATGATGTTCATTGATGTTGATGTGTTGTTTTTCTTATAAATTGTTTCTCATGGATATCTGTAAATACAATGGAAACTCTGTCGAAATTGTTTTAAATTTAGAAGTTAGTGGTTTTTTATGTGTGTAGTACTTCGGATATCTGGATACCTGTGGTGTTACAGCCACCCTAAAAAATGATTTCTTTTTTACGGTTATACGGAAGACGCATATGCACATACTATGTTCACACACCCGTGAATCCCCTAAGAGACATGCTTAAAGAGACAGACACAAGCGGCAAATCCCTGATCTTACTAAAATTCTATTAATATCACAACCGGGTGTGCATAGTATCAGTGGATATTGGTATTTAAATCCTAGTGGGTGGAGTCATGTATTCATGATTCCACCACCACACCATTGATTCTTTCAGTGCACTTTCGAATTTACTAGACCAGTTCTTTCTTTACAATTTGGGAGGTAGGTAACCAACATTGAAAAAAAATCATAGCACTTGTTTGGTTCGAAATCCTACCAAAATATATGTAGTGTTAAAATCTAGGCAAATTCTGGTACTACTAAATTTGGTAGGGTAGAATTGTACAAGCTACACAAAAAATTGGTTTTAATCCAAATACCACAAAGTACTATTGAAGCTACTGAAACATTGGTAGAGATACAAATTAGCACCAATCCAAACCTGCCCATAATCTTTAAAAAAGCAAAATCAATTATGCAAAACTCTCGTTAGCTACCAACAAATTAAGCAGTGATTAATCCTACTAACCAACCGTGCTTGGTCCCCATGAGAGGCCTCTCTCCATCATCACAAATTCATCCTGGGCTCCTGGAAACATCACCCCTAACTGTACTGCTAGTGTACCGTGCAATCATGTTAAGATTCTAGTCCAATTAATTAAGGGACAAATCAAGTTTATCAATTCGATTGCACACTGCATGTTGCAACACCAACCACGTATAGAAGCACGACTAAACTTCCCTACGAAGTTGACGTGGCATGCATGGAAAAGTCAATATTCATAGAAACCGGCACGTGTTAGGGCTGGAGATAGACCAGAGCAATGATTAGTGACGCTAGCTAATCATATTTGAACTTTGCACTGGATGCGACTAATTAGTCAACCAAATTTCCTATTACCACACTTCAATTCCAATTCCCTCAAAGAAAATCTTAATAAGCCCAAAAATCACGTCTCGAATATCTACTATTATAAAATTTCATAGTGTTTCTGCTCGTCCATCGCTGATGTCATGCTGACATCAGGACTGTACAGCGAGAAATAACTGGAGCATACGAACAAGGAACAACCATGGCAAACAAGAGCACCAAACGCTCCATCAGATCGAGCCGACCGTGGGGATGCCACTCCTCGAGCCCTAGATGAGTATTATTTTACAGTTAATAGCACAAAAACCCTACAGGGCCTTGTTAGGATGGGCTGAGATCGGCAGGGATTTCAGCCCAATCCCCAGTGTGTCAATCCAAGATGGGTTTCGCCCTAGAGATTACATGGGCCATGATTCCGTCACCGCGTGGCCCAGTAAGGTTGTCCCGTCATGCCCAGTGGGCCTAAACACGCTACCATTGGTTACGATCTAAGGTGAGGGTGCTGGATTTGGGTGAAATTTATCATCTTGGGCCAATGAGGATGTGCGGCGAGTAGGTCCATGAGAACCAATGGAGATTAAATGGGCTGCTTGAGGCCCAAGAAAAGTTTGCTCATCAAGTCAAGTACAGCCCATCGCTGGATGCCTCGATATAGAAATTAGTAGTAGCTTGGGGCCAAAAACAAAATTAGTAGTAGCTTTTATCTGTACTTGATTTCTCGAAGATTTAAAGACCTAGAGCAAGGCAAGCCACTCTTCGCCCCAGGATCATTTCCAAGTTCTCCTATTGAACACACACTCTCTTTCCTCAACAAACTCGCCATTAATTCCCGTTGCAACGCACGGGCACGTTGCTAGTTACAAAGAAGCATGGAAACCAAGTCATGAATGTCTTCACTATTTAATTTAAAAAGAAAAAAATCTATTGTACTCCTTCAAACTATTTCATTGGATCACTTAGACCGTGTTCTTTTCTGCTTTCTCTTCAAACTTTTGAAACGGATTATTTGCTCCATGCCTCTAAGAATACGATTTCTTAAAAAACTTTCTTATACTGCATAGATTAGACCACATATTCTAAACTATTTCTGAAATTTATTTTTTAAAATATTAATTTATCCCATTAATCAAAAAACAATCCGCATCAACCATTTAAAGAAAAAACTATCTCAAACACAGCCTTATGACTTGTTTGGATTGAAGGAATTCCAAAGGAAATTAGGAGGGTTTTAATCCTTAGGAAAATTTTCCTATTAGCTGCTCTGGAACAAAGGAATGTGATTAGAAAGACTCATATGGATTTGATTCCAATGCCCTAAGTACATAGGAATATAAGTAGGAGCAACTACCTCATGTTTTCATTCTCCTTTGACAAGTCCCATACTCTCTCCATTTCTCTCTCTACTATCTCACTTGCACAAAACAACTTCCTCCCAAATTCCTATGTTTTATTTCTTACAAACCATTCAAATACACAAAATCTAAAATTCCCACGTTTCAAAACTATGCAGGAATTCCAAAGTGTGTGAAATCCTATTCCTACATTTTTCATGTTCTTGCATTTTGAAAATCATGCGTTCCAAAGGAGCCCCTAACCCGCTAAGCTATTTTTTGGCTTATTTTACCCCTAAACTATTAAAAATGGTTTATTTTACTACTTAATAATATTTCTCTTTTTTATTCTCTTTATATAAGTCATATTTTAAGATGAAAATTCTCCAAGGCATAGATGACACCATTACCAAAGTTCTAAATTATTTTCATTATTTTCTTGACTATTTGCTTGAACTTTAAAATCTCGATGTTTAAATCGGTCTTAGGTGCTTTCAATCTATGCAAACAAGGATAAAAAATCGTAAAAAAATGTTGAGAGGTAAGTTGTAATGTGTCTATCGATCATACCAAATTCAGTGCAAAATATAGAGAGGAAATAAAAAATAGAAATACCGTTACAAAGTAAAGTGAACCGTTTTCGATAGTTCGTGGTGTAAAATGAGTCAAAAAATAGTTTGGGGGTTAAGTGATCTGGCGAAATAGTTCAGGGGAGAAAAATGGACTTTTTCATTTATAAATAAGATAGAGATCACTAGGTAAGAGGTTGTCAAAGTCAAGGTATGACATGGAGATAAATAGGAGGGAAGTTCACATTCTTTTCATTTTGAAACTTAACAGGGTACCTTGATCAGTTTTCCCAAGAACCACCTAAACATGGTTGAAATGGATTTTAAACGATCAAGGGTTGTGCTTTCATTTGTTGCTTACCATCTAAAGAGTTATGATCAATTTTGCAAAAAAAATCATAGATAACATAGATTATTGTGTTAGTTTGCGCCCTCGCTAAAAGGACCAACGGAGAAGAAACCACACATAATCAATTGTGACTTCCAACCGTCTATCAATCTTATCGATCACCATGAAATACACCACCTACTTAGTCCCTTTCACATTATTGCATCATATCCTTCACAAGCACGCATATTTATTGTTTCTTCACGTGTAGATTGAATTTACCATACATGTTTGTAAAGGACAATCAACATGGGGGCATGCTCTCCACGGCTTAAAATACTTAATAACATGTCCCCTGTTCATATCATATTCTTTTCGTGCCAACATTCAAAATTTCAAATTTTGACAGCATAACAACCCCGCTCTCAACAACATCCGCTTCTCTCCCTATAAAAGCATCTTCAATAGGGACCCTAAACATAACCCCAAACAGTTTTTGGATGGTGAGGTAAAAAAACCAGGTCCAGCAGGGACCCTACTAGGGTCTCCAAAATGGGAAGGCCCTCAAATCTTCCCCCAAGCCCCCAATCCTGGGGGCTCTATACCATAGCCCTTATCATCGTTATTTTTTTGTGTCTACGACAATTCATGTGCGTCGCCGTCTGGACGAAGAGGGAGATCGACAATTCCTCCCCGTTAGATTGATCGTTGGCCAGCCGTTGGCGCCTGCCCAGCCTCGCTGCCCCGCCACCTCGCCGCGCCATTGCCTGCGCTGCCCCGCCACCCCAACGCCTGCGCCGCCCCGACGCCGCTGCCCCGCCGCCTACGCTGTGCTGCCCCGCCGTCCCGACGCCTACACCGCGCCGCCCCGCCTCCCTGACACCCCGATGCCTGCATTGCCCTGCTACCTGCGCCGCCTCGCCACCCCGACACCTGCGCCGCCCTGCCGCCCCGCGTCTCTGCTTGCTCTCTGTCTCTGTGCGTCTGCGCTGCGTCTCTGCTTACTCTCTGTCTCACTGCTATACTGCTCCTTGGAAGTATATGGATGAATTCTATGTGTTATAAATATTTATGTTTTAATTATAATATCAAACTAGGCATATACATATAGTCTACGGTGAAATACAACGGAAAAAAAATAGGGGCTAAGAAATGGGGGCTGTTGCTAGAGTTCAGGGCATTTTTGGGTTCAAAAGAAATGGGGGTAGCCCCATTTAACATTTGGGGCTCTAAAATAGAGGTTATTGAAAGCCCGTTGATGTCGCCTAGAGGGGGGAGGGGGTGAATAGGCGTTCCTGAAAAATTCTCCAAAAGCAGCAGTAAAATACTGGTAGGAACCTCCGACCAAAATGGTAGGAGGTTCCGACCGGCTCTCTCGGTCTGGCCAAGAGGGCTAGTCGGAGGTTCCGGCCTAGAACGCCTGAAGTTCCGACCCTGGAGTTCAGACTCTACCAATATACTTCTATAAAGGATAAATCTGACAGAGATCAAGTAAAGTGCAATTAATGGAGTAAGAGATAAATGCTGGCAAGTTAATATACAAAATGAGGCAATAACGAGAAAAGACAACGGAGGCACAACGATTTTTCCTGAAGTTCGGATCACAAAGATCCTACGTCTCCGTTGAGGAGCTCCAAAGAGCTGGGTCTCAATTGACCTCTTTCCTCACCAAGTGACCACAAAGATCAAACTTGGTTTCCACTAGAATTTATCTCTTTTCCTTGCGGAGGTGAGATGAACCTTCACAAACATTCCCGGGACAATCCACAACAAGAGGAAGCTCGCGGGAGACGCCTAACCGTCTAGAAGGTTTCCCTCCAAGAGAAATAAGCCCCAAGCAGCCAATCCGCGACCTCCACAAGTGCACAAGATCCTCCTAGCCTTCTCTCAACAAAATTCACTCAATTTCCCACTAAATCCTCACAAGAATCACAAGGAATGCACTAGGATTAGTTGGGAGAGCTCAAAGCACCTTAGGAGAGGCTAGGGAACAGTTGGAACGAAGTGGAATGCGTCACAACGGCTAGAATCCAAGTTTGGGTTTTATAGGACATGGCTTACGTCACATAGCCGTTACTCACAGATTTTGGCCCGGAGGTTCCGACCCTGGGGATCGGAACCTCCGGCCAACACTTAGTCTGTGGCCGAAGGACCTGGTCGGAGCTTCCGGCCCTGGAGGTCGGAACCTCCGACCCTGACACTGAAAAAAGCCCACCCAAGTGTATGTGTTGTGCCAAAGTGATGAACTCTCAGCTATTTGGATCTTAAGCACTTGAGTGGTCTTGGAACACTGCTTGCAACCCCTCTTGATAGAACGGTTTTCCTACGACTCCAAAGAAAATTCAAAAGAATTTAAAATAAACTCCGAGTCACTTCGCCGTTTTGCATCATGTCTTTGTGGGGGGTCTCCATGCACCACACTAAGCAACCTGGGACTAATACTCTGCACAATTCTTGATAAACTCATTAGTCCCTTAACCGGTTTGTCATTAATCCACCAAAACCCACTTAGGGGATAGATGCACTTTCAATCTCCCCCTTTTTGGTGATTGATGACAACACGGTTAAAGCTTACAACAGAATGAATATATAAACTTGATTTTGAATGAATGTAGATGAATTTGGCTCCCCCTAGAAGTATGCATATATTAGTAAGAGTGAAGTATATATGCATATTGAGTTTTGTGAAACATGACAAGCCTTTTTCATCTATTTTCATCCGTGGGGTGCAGGGTGTGACATGATGAATAGAATATCAAGTGCATATGACATGGCAAACACATAAAACATGAGAAGTAACCATCACATCACATTGTATGGCATTACAAGAATAGATTTAAATGCTAAATTTTATCTAGATCCATAATTAAGCATTCATTACATCGCAAACAATTGGTCAATACATGTCCAATGGCCGAAAAGAAGTCTAGGAAACCTAAAGACAGGAGGGGGTCGGAACCTCCGGCCTCAGGGTCGGAGATTCTAGCCAAACTGCAGATCATGCCACAAAAGTGTAAGAGGAGGCCCCTTCATTCTGAATTTTCTCCCCCTTTGGCATCAAGGCACCAAAAAGAGAGGAAAGACAGGGGAAGAAAGGGCTCAATCGTCGTCGGAGGGGATAATCTCAGTGTCGCCGGACGCTGTACTGCCTGCAGTGCCAGTCTCATCATCCGGAGCAACAACCTCTGTATCGCCACTGGCGACATCATCATCTCTCTCAATGATAGGAGGAATGTCGTAGACTGGCTGAAAAGAGGGAGCAAGATGTGTAAAGCCAGGCTGTACTGGTGGAGGTGCTGCGATAGACTCATCATCCTCATCCCGATTTTCCTCACTGCTGTCCCCATGCTCCTCATCATCCTTCCCATTGTTATCATCATGATATGACTCCTCTTCTGTGTCATCCTCAGAAGCAACCTCAAACTCAGAATCTCCAAAAGGTCTTCTAGAAGGGCCAACCCCACTGGCAATGTGCTGAGCAGTCTCATAGGTGGCAAAAGGATCCTCAAAGACCTCATCTGAAGAATCATCTAAGACTGTCTTGCCAGCATCCCTCAACATCTCCTTCTGTCGGCGCTCCATCTTCTTTATCTTCACGGCATTCTTGGTGCAGATGTTGAAGATGGCCTTGAGTGCCTTCCTGATAGGTGACTCGGAAGAAGAGCTGGGCTGAGAAGTAGCGGAGGGAAACTTCACTGCCGGCGGAGCTGGTGGACGGTAAGCCTTGTGCTTCACCTCCTTCTCAAACACAAGACCAGATACTTCCTCTATCATCTTCATAATATATGGAGCATAGGCGCATCCTCTTTTGGGCTCCACCACAATGTTGAAGATCTCAAACCAAATGTACTTCATCACACTGATAGGAGGCTGATTTCTCCTCAGCCTGGCAAGCAAAGTGTAGTGGCGAGCGGGAAGAGGTGTGGCATCGCCAGCCTTAGGAGATAAAGTTGCCCTGATCATGTTCAGAAGAATCTTGTAAGGGGGAAAAAGACCCTTGGTGGTGACCATGCAGTTTCTTGGCGCTCCATCGGCATAGAGAAATATGGTCCTCTGAACGGGCAATGTCTTCTCACTGTGCAGGTTAGGCCGGTTCAGATCCTCGGGGTCCATTCCCAAGATGGTGGCGAACTGAGAGATAGTAACCGTATATTCCACGCCCTGAGTGCGCCACCTCATCTGATACTCATGTTGTGGGCTCTCCTTAAAGAATACGGTCGCATAAAACTGACCGATCACCTCCTCACTCCAATCATACTGTAACCCCATGATACCTCCAATATCCTTATCCAGGCAAAGCTTGATGACACCCTTGAATATCTGCCCTTTCTGGCGCTGTATGTACTCCCAGTCTATATACTTCATTTCCACGACCGGCTTGGGTCGACTCATGAAGACTGAGTTGTACTAGTCTACCTGGACGGCGGTGACAAAGCGAGGATCTGCCAACTCCTGAGGAAGGGTATCTGGGTTCAGCTTCCTGTCTCTGCCTCCTCTTGCCACATCGTGTAGATAATCAAAGCGCTGTCTGCCAATGTGGCCAAAAGGAGTAGTGCTGACAGCTCTGTGCTTCATTGCTCGGATTGGATCATTGACAGTCCCACTGCCAGAGCTGCGAGTGCCGCCACTACGAGATCCACCACGCCTTGGTGGCGGCGGTGGTGGTGCATCCGAATCCCGAATAATCAAAGCAGAGTTGCGAGTTCATCTTGTAGACGGAGGCTGTGTAGCAGGCCGCTTGCCTCCCCCTGCCCTCCTGCTGCTGCTAGCACGAGCCGGTGCCTTTCCCTTGTCAGCCCGTCTAGGAGGCGAGTCCTGATCACTTTGGGTACCGGAGGTGGAGACATCTTGTCTAACCTTTTGACGCTTCTCGCGACCCATTGACACTGAAACACAACCAAGGAATCAAAGGAAGTATTGAGGTCAAGGATATATTGGAAGATCCAAGGTTACAAAGGCTAGCAGTAAAAGCCGGTCGGAGGGTCCGACCCAGGGGCCGGAGCCTCCGGCCAAGAGGACCGGAACCTCCGGCCGACACATGGTTGCGACTTGATCTACAAAACTAGCCAATGCATTTCATTCAAAACTATAGATCGGTGTTCTAGGGATGTGCAGGAAGGTTTTTTACGAAGGGAAACTAGTCCTAGGTTTACATATTGAGAGATCGGGTCAAAAATATGAAAACCTAGGAGAAGAGATCGAAATCAATACCTTGAGACGAGGAAGCACAAAAACGTCGACGGGACGGAGTTTTCGACCACCAAGGAGGAGGAAAATGAGAATGCCCGAAGATTTTTGTTGGTTGGAGTTGAAAATCGCCCACAAGAGAAATGGGAACGAGTTAGGGCTGGGAGGGGATGAAATGAGGAGAGAGAGAGAGGAACTCCCAGCCGCCCAGGGGTTAAAACCGCTGGTGGGCCGGAACCTCCGGGATTGGAGGCCGGAGTTTCCGGAATGATTTTTTTTTTTGAGCAGGGAAAGTAGGTCGGAGCCTCCAGCCGTATGGTCGGAACCTCCGACAGTGTTTTTCTGGAAGGAAGGAAAACAAGGTATTTTGGCCGAAAGGAGATGGACATGATTTTCCGTTGACCCATATGTGACCAGCAGCAATCAATAATCACATAACAATGGTCACAAATAAAGATCAACAATGAAAAGAACCAAATTTTCGCAATGTAAAATTATCACACAAGTATTTTCGCAATATTTTTGGAAAATGAGTTTGGGAATGTTGGAGCTCCGTTCTCAGTGTTAAGAACAATTTCTATACGAGAAGTGGTCTTAAAAACACAGAAGCTCACTTTGATTGACATCCTTTTGACCATTTTCTTGACTATTGATTAGTCAAGCACTTAGTCATGCAATGTTTCAAAAATCTAAGATATTGAGCTCACTCCTAAGCTCGCAAAACCTCTTCTCATCTAAAGGCTTGGTGAAGATATCGGCAAGTTGGTGTTCGGTTCTCACATGGGTAATGGTGATATCTCCTTTGGCTTCGTGGTCTCTCAAGAAGTGGTGGCGTATGTCAATGTGTTTGGTTCTTGAGTGTTGGACAGGATTATTGGCTATTTTGATGGCACTCTCATTGTCACAAAGAAGTGGGATTTTGGTCATTTTGTAGCCATAATCTTGAAAGGTTTGTTTCATCCAAAGGAGTTGAGCACAACACGAGCCGGCGGCTATGTACTCCGCCTCGGCGGTGGAGAGGGCAATGGAGTTTTGCTTCTTGGAGGCCCAAGAAACTAGAGACCGTCCAAGGAATTGACAAGTCTCCGTTGTGCTCTTGCGGTCAACCTTACACCCGGCATAATCGGAATCGGAATATCCAATTAGCTCAAAATCACAATCCTTAGGGTACCAAAGACCGAAATTAGGAGTGTGCACGCAAATCTTAGAATTCTCTTAACGGCAAAAAATGACATTCTTTAGGTGCCGCTTGAAAACGAGCGCACATGCATACACTAAGCATAATATCCGGTCTAGATGCACAAAGGTAAAGAAGAGATCCAATCATGGAGCGATATATCTTTTGATCCACCGGTTTGCCGTTGTCGTCGAGGTCGAGATGCCCATTAGTTGGCATGGAGTCTTGATGGGCTTGCTCCTCCATCTCGAACTTTAAGATGTCCTTGAGATACTTGGATTGCGAGATGAAGGTTCCATCCTTTTGTTGCTTGACTTGAAGCCCGAGGAAGAACGTGAGCTCCCCTATCATTGACATCTCAAACCTCCTAGTCATTATCTTACTAAACTCTTCACTAAAAGAGGGATTAGTAGAGCCAAAGATTATGTCATCGAATAAATTTGGCACACACAATAAATCATTCTTGAATTTCTTAGTGAAGAGAGTAGTGTCGGCTTGCCTATTTCAAAGGCCATTCTTTAGTAGAAAGTCGCGAAGACATCATACCAAGCTCTAGGGGGGCTTGCTTGAGCCCGTAGAGCGCCTTATAAGCTTGTAGACATAGTTTGGATATTTGGGATCTTCAAACCGTCGGTGCTCCACATATACCAACTCAGAGATTGGTCCATTGAGAAACGCACTCTTGACGTCCATTTGATAAAGCTTGAAATCATGGTTAGCGGCATAATAATAAATTCGAATGGACTCAAGCGAGCAACCGGCGCAAGGTTTCACGAAGTCGAGGCCCTCGACTTGAGTGAAACCCTTGAGCCACTACCGTGCTTTGTTGCAAGTAGCTGACCCACTTTCGTCTTGCTTGTTGCGGAAGACCCATTGGTGCCGATTTTGATGAGCGTTTTACTTTGGTCTCTCCACTAATGACACCTCATACTTGATAGCGGTGAAGTTGTTCAACTCTTCTTGCATGGCCATCACCCAATCCGGATCACAAGTGCGTCTCTCACCTAATTGGCTCCAAAGACGAGACAAAGAGTAATTCTCACAAAAGTTAGCTACCCAAGAGCGAGTGGTTACCCCTCTTTGATATCACCAGAATGTTGTCGGACGGGATGATCTCTTTGCACGGTGTGGTGAATTCTTGGATGGTGCACCGAGGGGACTTGAGCTCGCACAGATTGTCTCTTGGCTCACTAGTGCCTCAGCATCGATCCATCCACTCGTGCTAGATCGTCCTCTTAATCAACTCTGTGCTTGGCGGCGTCGCTTGAGTGGAAGGAGCTTGTTTGGGTCTACCTCTTTGCTCCTCCGACTTTCTTCTGCGCTCACTTCTCCAATTGTCTTTTTTCTCGATGTCGTGTCCCGTGAACTCCTTCAGCTAGCATCTCAAGCTCAACTTGCTCACTATCTTGGGAGCCATTAGTTTTCATCAAATGTCACATCTCTCATGGTTTCAACAATTCCGGAGACTTTGCTGAAAACACGATAGGCGTGAGCATTTGACTCATATCCGAGTGAAATCCTTCATCCACTTAGAGCAAACTTGGATGAGCGAGGTCTCTTACTCAATAAAACATTTGCAATCAAAAAAACACGAAAGTAAGAACATTGAGTTTGTTACTGGTGAGGAGTTCATATGCTGTTTTTTAAGAGTTTGTGAGGTAGAGGCGATTTAGCGCATGACACTGCAGTGGATGTTCAACACGCTCCTCCGCCCAAAGATATCGGGTTTGTATCATCTAACATAGTCCTTGCCATCTCGACAAGAGACGTTTTTCCTCTCCACTATCCATTTTGAGGTGGATCATATGGAGCGGAGAACTCGTGCTAATCCCCTCATCATAAAAGGAATTCCTCCACTTGAGTATTCTTGAACTCCCCCATTGTCGCTCCTATACTTTCTTGATCTTTGAGCTGAACTCGTTTTGGGCCCGCTTTGCGAATTTCTTGAAAATTCCTTGGGTTTCACTCTTATCTTGCAAAAAGAACAACCAAGTGAAGCGAGAAAAATCATCAACAATTACGACCCATATTTGTTACCTCCGATGCTAGGTAGGCAGGGACCGAAGAGAATCCATATGAAGTAGTTCTAATGGCCTTGAGGTAGTCATGACTTTTTTCGGCCGGGGTGATCTTGGTGGGGTGTGGGTTCGCCAACCTTGCTTCCGGCTTGACAAGCGCTACACACCACGGTTTCTCAAATGTGACATTAGATAGTCCGGAGATGTGTTCACCTTTCAGAAGATTCGATAAGTTTTCCTCATCCCGCATGGGCTAGCCTTCGATGTCCAAAGCACCCATTGAGGATTTTGCTATCAAGCAAGCCTTCCGGGTTCACTTATCTAGGTCAAAGTCCACTAGATAAAGATCTCCTTCAACCTTCTTGAATGCGACGGAATTATCATCTCTTCTAAAGACGGTTACATCCTCGTCGGTAACAAACAATTGTAGCCCAATTTGCACAATTGAACACCGATAATAATTGTAGCTTAAGGACTTGACGAGAAGAACATTAGAGAGAGATAGATTGTTGGAAGATGGCAATTTTACCTAAATCCATTACCTTTCCTTTACATCGTCTCCAAGAGACAATATTGTCGTGATCTCCTCATTCTCATCAAGATTGCAACATACTCCTCTCTCCTGTCATGTGGTTGGTGCACCGCTGTCAACAACCCAACTCGATCCACCGGAGGAGTATGCCTATAAAAATGGATTAAGCTTGGATTTAGGTACCCAAACTTGTTTGAGTTTTGGGTCCTTTAACATTAGCCACGAGCGCGCTTGGGCACCACACACAAGCCCTGTACTCCTCATAATAATCACCAATAAAATGAGCAATCACTTTACCACGGTGATCCGTGGTAATCTCATATGACTCATAGTACAGTTTTTCTAGTCGGAGCCTCCTACCATTCCGGTCGGAGCCTCCTACCAGTCGTCTCGGTCTGTCTGGGTTAGCTGGTCGGAACCTCCTACCGTTAGGGTCGGAGCCTCCTACCGGACCTCTCGGTATGCCGGAGAGAGCCGGCCGGAACCTCCGGCCTGATCGGCCACTGGCCTTCTCGGTCTGGCCGAGAGGCATGGTCGGAACCTCCGGAAACTATGGTCGGAGCTTCCAGCCCCCAGACTGACCAAGGAATTTTTTACCTTCTTGGCTTGTGGCGTAGCTCCTTCTTTCACAAACTTCAAACATTGCTTCCCATTGACTATAGTCCTTCTGGATGGTCTACTTTCATGGAGAGAGAAGCCAAGACCATAGCCGTTCTTGTTGGAGTCGGTAGTAAGGGTTTTGTAGAGGGCATCCTTGGATTGAAAGGCTTTCAAATATCCAAACTTTTCCAAGGTGCCCAACCGCTCATTCTCCTTTTTGAGCGCTTCCAAAGCTCTAAGGTTAGTAGCATATGCATCCAAATCATAATTATAGCATTTCGCACAACCGTTGCTTGTGGAGGCATTGGAGATCTTGGTGGCCTCATTAGAGGTAGAGGCGCTATTCCAAAGAGTGTCAAATTGCACCTCAAGAGCCTTGTGATTTTGGTCCACTTTCACAAGATTCTCTTGAAATGATTCATTCATACTCTTTAGATTAGCCATTGAGTTATTGACCGAAGAGAGCTCTTTGGTCAATTCCTTAACCTTCTCCATCTCCTTAGCCAAGTTCTCCTCTAGGGCAAGGTTTCTCTTCTTCTCAAGGATGAGCAAGTCCTCTTGCCGTTCGAGGGACTTCTCTTTGCACTCCAATGCCTTCATAAGCTTTGCCAATTGTGACATGGCCGGCTTGCTAAAACCCTTAAGCATCTCATCCATATCATCCTCACTTTCATCATCACTAGAATCATTATCATCAATTGGAGGAGATTTGGATGTTGAGGTTACCTTTCGCCCTTGTGCCATGAGGCAAGTGGGCTCATAGTGATCGTCGCTCAAGTTGTCGAAGAGACGCTCTTCGAAGCCCGACGATGACTTGATAGCAATTGTGGCAACCCCTCCTTCATCACTTTCTTCCTTGTCGTCGTCCTCATCATTGGAGAACCACTCCTCTCCAATGTGAGCACGCCCGGTCTTCTTCTTGACCACCTTGGACTTGCCACCCTTGTTCTTGAGCTTGGGGCAATCGGCGATAAAGTGGCCATACTCCTTGCATTCGTAGCACACCCGCTTGGATTGCCTCCTTCCTTTGTCGTCCTCCTTCTTGTCCTTGCCAAAGCCGCCTCAACGAAGGAAGTGCTTAAACTTCCTCACCACAAGAGCGAAGTCTTCATCATCACTCTCGGAATCGCTTGGGGCTTGCTCCTTCTTGCCTTCAAAGCAACTTCCTTGTTCTTGATGATTACGGCATTCTTGGCAAGTTGCTTGACTTCCTTGGCTTCCTCTTCGAGTAGCTCATGTGATATGATCCTTGAGAGAACGTCGCTTGGGGTGAGTCTCTTGAAGTTCTTCATCTCCCGGATGAGAGTCACCAAGGTGGGGTTCCTTGGGGCGATCGCGCGGAGAAGCCTCTTGACCACCACATGATCCATCATGTCTTCACCACCAAGACTACGGATCTTGTTGACAATGATCATCATCGATCGTACAATCTCTTGGGCATCTCGTTGTCTTCCATTACGAACGTCCAAGTTGCCCCTCAAGCAACTCGATCTTGGACTCTCGTACGCCGGGAATCCTTCATCGCTAATTAAGAGTATCCCAAATCTCCTTGGCCTCCTCAGCTGGTCCACCTTGTTTTAATTCCTCGGGGCTCAAGGAGTTGAGGATGACACTTGCGGTTGAGCATTGCGATGGATAAGAGCCTTCTTAACCGGTGTAGGCTCATCTCCTTCCTCCGGAGCATCCGTCACACCTGTGCACACAATCTTCCAAACACTTGGATGCAATGAGATTAGATGCAATTTCATCTTGTGCTTCCATGCGCTATAGAAGGTCCCGTCAAAATGGGGAGCGCGTCCGGAAGGCACGGAGATGAATTGCTGAGGGGGAGGGATAAACTTGTTGTAATCTAGGTCAATAGTAACTCCCTTTCTTCCACCCGACTTGCTAGTCGAGCCGTCTCCGTCTCCTTGAACTCCGGTACAATCAACCACCTTCTCGGTCGACATCTTCGGATCAACTCCAAGCGGTTAAGCTTTTAAGGAGTTTAGGCTCTGATACCAATTGAAAGCCGTTGATGTCGCCTAGAGGGGGGTGGTGAATAGGCGTTCCTGAAAAATTCTCCAAAAGCAGCGGTAAAATACTGGTAAACTCCGACCAAAATGGTAGGAGTTCCGACCCAGCTCTCTCGGTCTGGCCAAGAGGGCTAGCCGGAGGTTCCGGCCTAGAACGCCGGAAGTTCCGACCCTGGAGTTCAGACTCTACCAATATACTTCTATAAAGGATAAATCTGACAGAGATCAAGTAAAGTGCAATTAATGGAGTAAGAGATAAATGCTGGCAAGTTAATATACAAAATGAGGCAATAACGAGAAAAGACAACGGAGGCACAACGATTTTTCTCGAAGTTCGGATCACAAAGATCCTACATCTCCGTTGAGGAGCTCCAAAGAGCTGGGTCTCAATTGACCTCTTTCCTCACCAAGTGACCACAAAGATCAAACTTGGTTTCCACTAGAATTTACCTCTTTTCCTTGCGGAGGTGAGATGAACCTTCACAAACTTTCTCGGGACAATCCACAACAAGAGGAAGCTCGCGGGAGACGTCTAACCGTCTAGGAGGTTTCCCTCCAAGAGAAATAAGCCCCAAGCAGCCAATCCGCGACCTCCACAAGTGCACAAGATCCTCCTAGCCTTCTCTCAACAAAATTCACTCAATTTCCCACGAAATCCTCACAAGAATCACAAGGAATGCACTAGGATTAGTTGAGAGAGCTCAAAGCACCTTAGGAGAGGCTAGGGAACAGTTGGAATGAAGTGGAATGCGTCACAACGGCTAGAATCCAAGTTTGGGTTTTATAGGACATGGCTTATGTCACATGTCGTTTACTCACAGATTTTGGCCCGGAGGTTCCGACCCTGGGGATCGGAACCTCCGGCCAACACTTAGTCTTGGCCGAAGGACTGGTCGGAGCTTCTGGCCCTAGAGGTCGGAACCTCCGACCCTGACACTGAAAAGGCCCACCCAAGTGTATGTGTTGTCCAAAGTGATGAACTCTCACTATTTGGATCTAAGCACTTGAGTGGTCTTGGAACACTGCTTGCAACCCCTCTTGATAGAACGGTTTTCCTACGACTCCAAAAAAATTCAAAGAATTTAAAATAAACTCCGAGTCGCTTCGCCTTTTGCATCATGTCTGTGTGGGGGGTCTCCATGCACCACACTAAGCAACCTGGGACTAATACTCTGCACAATTCTTGATAAACTCATTAGTCCCTTAACCGGTTTGTCATTAATTCACCAAAACCCACTTAGGGGATAGATGCACTTTCAGTTATTACTAGAGATGCTCTAAGGACCATGCTATTTATTGGAGGCTTGAATCCTCGGCCCATCCACAGGTAGGTCTAATGGACGAAAGCCCCGCGTGAACGAGCCACGTGCGTCCAGCCCACCTCGGGACGCTATACTAGAAAGTTGATACGTAGAAAATTTTAAGCATAGTTGATATAGAAACATTGTACATAAAAACTTGATTCCGAAATCGGAGTTGGATATATAAACATTTCGATTCGAATCGGAATTAGACATATAGACTTTCGGTGTATAAATTTATCAGAAGAGGAAAAACAAGATGCCAAAAAAAGGGAAGTACGAGTGTTTGCACGAGTCTACTGTGCGCTAACATTTACTAATTAGCCCTTTCGCCCATCCACTCGGGATGAACTAGCGATTATTCATGTCCTCCAAAGGAAAAAAAAACCCTTAAAAAGCCTCTTTACACACGGTCAAAATCCATATGAAAGCAACAAGATGCGCACTAGAAAAAGTATAACATCAGTACCAAAAGAAAGAAAGGGAAATCCACACTAACCAGACAATAATATGTACACGGAGCAGTCCACTGATCATCAACAACCAACACCCCACAACACTTTAGCATCTGTTCTTTTCTTTTCCCTTTTTTGCCCTACACACCAAAAGTCAATCACCAGCATCCAACTAATTCTAAACCGTTTCTGACGACAAGAAATCAGATATATTCAGATAAGGCTATAGCTGCAGATGACAAGTTCATCAGGTTGGGAGAGACAGGAAGCCATTAATCTTCACATCGCAGCTTCTCGTGTCACTTCGTCGCCAATCCTGCAAACGCAATCGATCTCATTCTCCTCCCTGAAAAACATTCTCTATATTTGCTTTCCATCCAACTGCACTGTCTGTGGCGATTCCATGCAGTGCCGATCATGACAAGTTCAGAACCGATGATCTCGTCAGGCACGTCGCGGTACACCTCGCCTTCTTCTGCAAAGGAATCAACACGAGAAAGCAAAATTCAGAACAAACACATTCAGAAAGATTTAAGGCATGTAAAAACTTCAGAACAAAGTGTTTTAATTTGGTGTCTTGACTAGTTAGACAAGGATGCATGGCTTTGTGGTGTCTTCTGCCTTTTGCAGTTGTGCTTCAATCAGAAGCTATCCGGATTTCGACCCCTTTCTGGCCGAAAGTGGACGGCCATGATTGTGTCCGGCAGGACAGAGGACGACTAACTGCACCGTCGATCGATTCGACGGCCTAACCGACACCAATGCCGTCCATGCACTGATTTATTCAGAATATAACTGATTGGCCAATTCAGGTAAGTTAGATGTGTTTTACATGTGTAGTACTAGTAGAACACAAAGCAAGTTTAGGCTAGTGTTCTTTTTAGACGGCTGATGGATTATCTAGTTAGTTATAAGGATAAGTTAAATATTATATATTATAGTTGAACAATATTTTAGAATAAGTGGCATAGAAATAGTGGAACAAAGTTTTTTAAGAAAATCTATTTTGAAAATTGTAGGACAAATAATCCGTAACAATAATCTCATAAATAATTTGAAAAAAATGAAGCCGCTTACAAAAGAACAAATTCAGCACACATCCTAAAGTAGTTGCAGATAAACAACTCTGATGTTTGGAAGCCCATTGGACTGTATATAATCTAACTTAGGTTAGTTCCATCGACTTCATAAACATTGAGAGGCCAAGACCTGTCCCTCTAAATTAAGCATCAGCATGAGATTAACTATTAATCACTGTTCTAATTTATTCGTTAATGATACTGTACACAATTGAATTGACATTGGAGAAATGCACTGACAGCTTCCACGTAGCAGCCAGCTAGCTCTACCTACTACATGAAGTCCACTCTTGCAATTAAAACTGTCTTTAGAAAAACCAACACGAACGTACTGTCATGATCGATCGATTCGCGTACACATCGTGGTTAATTAGTTTCAGTATAATCAAGTGCCAGAATCTAAGCACGTGTGGTTAGTTGTATTAGTAGTACTTGAGTACATTAGACGTATTGCTTTTCATCATTTGACCTGATCAAATTACTCTTCTAGCTACTCCTCTACGTGCAAATTTACCTATTTTAAAGCAAAGCTAGTTGACCCATGCCATATTGACCTTTCTTTAATAGGAACAACCACTTGATCAGTGAAGTATATAAACATATCAAAAAATTGAAGTATATAAACCATTAAATATGTTTTTATCAACTTTTTTAAAAATTAGTTCTTGTCAATTTAATCTTTTGGGTGAACTGGTTAATGCGCGAAAAACTTAATAACCTCGTACAACAAGAGGATAACAAAATACACTAACAAGATTACTAACTACTACACTGATGATCTCCAGAACATCAATGGACAATATCCTGAAAATGACTAGACCTTGCTCCTCTTAACTTTGGGGGTTGGAGATCATGATCAATATATATGCCCCCTCCAATTATTTTCAAAGGCCTCATTTAAGTGCTACACCAAAATTGTTCACACACAATATATGCTGCTAACTAACTAACCAATTAAGCTTTGCACATGGTCCATGACACATATGCATGTCCCCTTCATCCATCACATGCATGGACACATCAACCCAACTATACTAGGTCACCATGCATATCTCTTTTCCCTTAGTTTCAAACTGTTCATGAGACCATATTTCAAACGGGTGAAGGAGTAGGCAACTAGCAAGAAAGCAATTCATTCACTTGCACCACCTAAACCATGTGAAGGAGTAGTGAACTTCTGATACAAGTGGATTTGGCTTATGGAAGTCAACGAATGATGGACACTGCATTGCTAATCGTTGGAAAGTTGAGAGATGAATGAGATTGATTTCTTTTTAATAATTGTACTTCTGAGCTATGTACCAGGTCCATGTGCACACAATCGAATAGTAAGAAGGCCTAAGATGGGTAAATATATAGTGGAAACCATAATTTTGGGGAAAACCATGCAAACAACATCATAAAAGTTCTCACAAAATCTCAAAAAGATCAACATTAAGGTAAGATGATATTAGAGAGCCATACAAAATTACAATGTCAAACTCGACTTTGTTTGTGAGATATAAAAATAACAAATAGTTAAGAAAAAGAAAAAAAACCAAGAATAGTGTTTTTATAGCCATTTGTTAATTTTATATCTCACAAACGAAGTTAAATTTGGCCGTGTAATTCTGTATTTTTCTCTAATACCATTTTACCTATATGTATGATTTTTTAAAAGAACTTTTATGTAATAGTTTTCAAGTTTCCACCAAAGATGTAGTTTTCACTGCATATTTTTCCACCTAAGATGCAGGGGAAGTATATTTACAACGATTTCTATGGATAATATTACCAATACTACCAATAAGAAGATCTAAACCATATATTTATGAGTTTCTACAGCGAGTAGAGACAACAATAGAAATGCCAGGATGCAGACATGACGGCAAGTACTCGTCATCCTCTAACAAGAAGCAAGCTTTTAGTGTTTTCTAAAGAGATTGTATTTCTGATAGATCGCTATAAGGTGAACTTTTGCTTAATTGTCCTTTTAATACTACTGATCTGAAAGTGGTTGATTTTCAAACTAAAAGTTGGTATAATCAAGTTCAAAATTTAAAGCTCGATTTTGATGCTCGAAATTTCAAGTTGAAACTTGAAAGTGCTCACTGGTTAATTTACTAATGAACTTTTAAATTTACTTCAACTTCTTATCTGAAAGTTATTTGTTTATTTTTTGCCGCTGAAGTCATATATTTCGAAAAAGTTTCAGAGATACTCAAAATAAGATTCATGTCCGTATGAAACATGGCATTGTCGAAAATTTTGAATATTTCTGTCATTTTTATGATTCGAATTCAAGGCAGAGAAAACAGAGCAAGGATTGGAAAACAGAGAGTATTTTTCTCACCTGCTTCTTCTCGGCGACCTTCTTCTTGTCCGACGAGACGAGCGCCGCCTGCAGCGGCGGCCGCAGGACGGGGGTGGCCGGCGCGAAGCGGTGGTCCCTGGCGACGCAGAGCTGCATGATCTTCTCGGCCGCCTCGGCGGCGTCGCGCTCTCCTTGACGAGGCCGCGGCCACCTCGGCCTTGGGCAGCCGCATCCGCAGCCGCACGGCGCCGTCCTCGCCGGCCTCCACCGACGACGCCGGCGACGCCATCATCACCGACGCCGCCACGTCGGACGCCGACCTGCGAGACAGCATCATGCTCTCCAGCCTCTCCCCGGCGCCTCCGCCGCCGACGTGGACGAGCGCCCCTGACCACGTCCTCCGCGGCGCCCTCGCCGCCGCGGCGAGGCGGGGCAGCTCGACGAGGAAGTAGAGCTTCCCGGGCTTGAGCGGCGCGTCGACATCGAGCGGCCGCGCGCGCATCCCGAGGCGCCGCACCTCCTCCGACTCCAGCAGCTGGTACCCCGGGTGGTCCCGCAGCGCCGCCCCGGCCACCGCCGGCGGCCTGTATTTGTACGTCGTCCCGTCCACCGTCATCACCCTCGCCGTCCGCCGCCTCCCGCCGATCGCGTTGCCCATCGATCACAGCTACCTCCCTGCCTCGCTCACTCAGCTATGGCTTCACTTAGCAAACGAGCTAGAATTCGAGTAGTTAACGTGAGCTCACGAGAGGCACAGGAGAAGAGCATATAAAGGAGGGCACATCTCATGTGACGTGGCAAAGTCAAATCTCACGTCTACTCAATTAGTTACTGCTAGCTACTACCTTCATTCCCAAAAATTAGTGTCCAGTGCATAGCCGAATTAAATCTTTTTTTTTTTTACCAAGGCAGTACCTCGGTCACACTGTTAACTTTATTTAGACTTTGATATACACTTTTGATAACTATTTTTCATTAGAATATAATGACAATATCTAACAAAATTATAATACTACAAAAGCACTTATAAAAAACATGTCCATATATTAAGAGCTATTGATGGTCGAAGAAACTTTGACCTCCTAAAAATCAACAGTGTCATATATATATATATATATATATATACACACACGTATGTGTGAACCCTTTTTTACTTCTAGTAGTACGTATTCTCACCTGTATGCATACATTTTTTTATAGGAATCCTATATTGCATGAGAAAAGTGATCATATTATAAAGCTTTGCTTTGTATGTTCCTATCACTATTTAAAAAATGGTTTGTATATGCAGATATAATAGATTTGTACGGGCGGTTCGAACAACCGCCTCTAACAAAAGGCATGTGAAAATATCAATTTTTGCAGGCGGTTTTAAGTATACACCAGCCTAGCTGTTGGAGCTGCATCTTACATATCTGATCGATTCTTATATGTTGATCAAGCATATGGTTAAAGATAAGCAATAGGTCCTCAGAAATCAAAAGCACTAGATGTACAAAGTAATGAAGTTACTTATGGTTCATAACATCCCCGGTCACGCTCCTGGTCAAGAGGTGAAAATGTAAACTACCAGGTCAAAGCTGGATTTTGGCGATGGCCCTTTTTTCCTTTCTCCATATATATCTTACTGCGTGGCATGCCGCCGTGAGCCTGCGAGGAAGAAAAGGGATGGTGTCCCAATTTTCTTAGCAAAGAGAATTAACTTATTTTGCAGCCATAAACTTATTGTAAATTCTATTGTCAATTTTAAAATAAGCCAAGTAGGTACTAAACTTAATCCTAAAAATTGAGGAAACAGATTAAATCAATTGAATACAAATAAAACTTAATTTGGCCCAAAAGACCGAGCCAGCCCCAAACGCCTAGGAGGGGCGCGTGGCCCATTGGCGCCGAGTGACCTAGTAGAACCATAGAAACCCTAAGTTTCTCCTCCCCGTTACTCTCTCCTCTCTCCTCCTCACTGTCTCCACCCGCTGCACTGATAGCTACTGCCGCCTCCTTCCCAGCAAGATAAAAATGGGTTCATGCATCAATCTACTACAATACTCCCTCCGTCCTATGGTATAAGGTACGGTCAAACTTGGTACTGTCTTCAAAGCTAATCTTTGTCTTTTAATTTCTCATATACTAAAATGTTTGTAGCAACAAAATCATAACCATTGAAAGGTAAATTCAAATGTCAAATATATTCATAGAGCTTTATGTATAATCCATAGAACTTAAATGTAACAAACCCTCTATTTCTGAGCTCAAGCTCCCAACACTCACCGTAGGCTATTGTTGCATGTAGTAGTATCAAACTAGAGAAAATTGACAATATACCACTTAATTAGTTGGGCTTGATAAAATACTACCCCATAGATTGTAATTGTTAAAATGCCACTCATTTTGTTGCCACCTTGATGATTGTCACTTTGGAAGGTTTAACCAACTTTTACACATGTTAGCTTTGTAAAAGGAAAATTTTGCCCCTTTCACTATGATTTTAGATAAGGAATTGATCTCTCCCTCTATTCGTCTCTTGCTTATCGCTTAGGAACAGGAGCAAGAGCAGGCCGGCCGCCATTGGGCTCGGTCCTCCCCCACGCTGTGCCTTCACTCCTCCCTCCACTCCGTGCCCTCCTGGCTCTCCCCCTTCCCCGCCGCTGCGAAGAAGCTAGTCGGCTAGCCCCCGCACGTCGAGGCTTGGCAGGGAGCTGGATAGCTTCCCCGAGCCCATCAGTGACTGGCCACCTGCCTATCCTCTCATGCTCCTGGCAGCAATGAGGCCCTCTAGCGCACCTCCTCCCTGCTGCTGGGAGAACCAGCCGCCAGCCGCCGCGCGTCGGAGCTCGGCAACGGTGTGGCTCAATTCGATCAGATCGGCACGAGTAAGTTCCTGCTCGATCCTAATCTAGATCCGTCCTAACCTTTGCGTAATTTCCCCCTAGAAATTCCTTTTTGTGGCCGTGCTCTGGCTGGGTAGATCCAACGCGTGTTGGGGGCTCTCATTGGCCCAGGTCGCACAGGTTGATGTAATGCTGATGTCAGCAATGGACGAATGGAAACCGTTCTAATTTTTATAATAGTAGAGATATATATTTGCTGGTGATTAGAAGCTTAATCTTTTGGGTAATGGCAGCATCGCAGGGTATAATACAGGTAGGTGTCGACGTGTCGTGGTAGCTAGAGAAGACAGGTTCTTAATTACATCATTTCATTACATCATGGGTGTCGCAAATAATTGCATTTGGATTTACTTGGATACAACAATAATAAGGGTATATATAACTATATTCATGTGGTGTACTAGTACTGTACTGGTGATATACGACAAGGGGGCCAAGGAGCTGCCGCTCTAATCAACCACGTATACATGATCGATGTTCTAGGTAGTGTTAATATATCTAGAATAATCCGCCCTTAATTAAATTAATCCATGGCGTGCGTGGGACTAATTAACAAAACAGTGATAATTGTGCATCTATGTTTTATTTTATTTATTAATATCTTTATAGTAATCTCTACTGATAATATTCTACTATCAATACTATCATCAAATAAGTGATCTTACATGATTGATGAGTCTACCATTAATAGAAAAAAATTGTCCCACTACTAGCAGTTAAGATAGCAGTATATATTGAATTATAAAAAAACATTAATGGTCTAGATTGATTTCTACTGCCAAAAGAGACCATTATAAAACACTTCTTAGTTTGTTTGGTTGTTAATTAGCTACTAACTTTCTCCGTTCAATCTGTAAGACATTTTAATTTTTTAAGTTAAACTTTATAAATTAGCAACATTTTCAATACAAAACAAAGATACTATCAAAATATATTTAGTGATGGATTTAATGAAGCTAATAGATGTTCTAGATATTATTATATTTATATTATAAATTTAATGGAACTTAAAGAAGTTTGATCTTACAAACGAAAGGAGTATTTCCTTCTAATGGACAAAACCTTCTAAGATGGGGGCAAGCTAAGTGTGAGTGGCGTGCGTAGACGGACAGGAACAGAGGAGCGTGTGTTTTTGGCGGTGTCCGTTGATAGAGGTGTCACTGTTAATTCCGTTATCTGTCTTTCTTCGCTTAGTCCCTAAACTCTTTGGCTCGGTTCAAGAAAAATTGTCAGAAGATTGGCTGTACTAGGTACCTTCGGTT
This sequence comes from Oryza meyeriana var. granulata, assembly GCA_003991445.1. Classification (NCBI taxonomy): domain Eukaryota; kingdom Viridiplantae; phylum Streptophyta; class Magnoliopsida; order Poales; family Poaceae; genus Oryza; species Oryza meyeriana. The sequence goes on along the minus strand of RYFJ01001452.1, from coordinate 301,441 downwards.
TCAGGTTACCTCGTCGTACGCGGAAATTTCTCCTAATTTCTAGGAGATCTTTGAGAATTCTGTAAAAATATCAATCGATCTCATGTCGGATTAATCGAGTAATTCCAAGTGTTTTACAGCGGGATATGATGCTCTCTCAGGCCAATTCCATAAATACGTAAATAGGACAAGAGGGAGATAGCTAGCTTAATTTTTCTTCAGCATCTCCAAATTAATCGTTGTCTCTTTACCGGGCACAGGATGTGTTGATATAGGTATGGGGTATCTCTATCTCCTAAAATAACTTTATCTTTAGCCTATCTAATTTATCCCATAAAGACTTTATTTTTAAAATAATTAATTCATTAAAATTTATAAAAGCGAAGACAAATAAATTATAGTTTATTAAAGTAAAAACAAATACGTTAAAATTTACTAAAATAAAAAATATATTAGTCTTTTAGTTTTTTATATCAGTATTTGATGAGATCGGCTAAAAAAAACTTTTTGGGATGGAAGCAGTAGTAGCTAGCTTGATGACTTAGTCAGTATACAAATGCCAATATTAGTTGTTTCACAAAAGCTAGCTATAGCTGTGTAGGCGCTACAGCCTCGTTTACGGCAGCTGGACATGAAAACTGGGGTTTTTTTTTCAGCTTCTGGCGTTCAAAGTTTACTTTCTGAAATTGGTAGCTACGGGTTTTAGGAACCGCTGCGATCAAACTTAATAAACTTAATTTATAGCTCAAAGAGTAAAAAAAAGGTGGATAAGGAAAAGCTCATCTAAAACATGGCCTGTGTAGAATTAATTGAACGAGAAGCCGAAGCCCTGTGCATGCAGATGCATAGATACGGGTAGATGGAACGCACCTTTTCGTCCAAGCATATGTCCATTCATGCTCATATATACTTCCTTTGTTTAAAAAGTACAAAGACGTCATAACAGCAAAATCAATATTTAAAATTTTAATTAATAATTAAAACTAAAAATATATGTGTGTTAATGTTATGTACGTAGTATATAAGATTTATATTTAATAATATTTTCATATGATATTGATTTTATGATTGTTGATAATATATTATAAAAGAAACTAATGGTAAAAACCACGTAAAATCTAATACACCTTATATTTTTAAACGAAAGAACTACATAGCTATCACTGCTATATATCTCCTGCTCATAATATTCATTTATCTCTCTGATGACTCGCTCCTATCTCTATTTTAAAATAGAGTCTATCTAGTCAGATAGTTAAAAGTAATTATATTTTCGAACCCTCCATTCCAAAATAGAGTTTGTCTTTATAGCTAAAAGTAACTAAAATATTTAGGATGGAGGGTGCTATGTGCACGTAGGTGCTTACGTAAGGCTGACGTGGGAGTGACGAAGTTCGTCGTCGAGTGAGCGATCGACGGCATTGAGTTTTGTCTCGGTCAGGGGGAGATCATGTCCAGGTCGACGGAGACATCATATCGCCCTGTCGATCTCTGGTGACTGACGAGCTCCTGATCGAGGCAAGAAGAAGCAGCTAACTGTAATGTGGATATATATTGATATCATGTGTCGACGACGACGAAGACGTGCTGACGCTGCAATCAGGCGCGGCCGTGCATGATTGCCGGGGAGAAAGAGAGGAGATCTAGGAAGAAGACGACGACCGATCGACGAGGTTGAGAATAGCGATCAAAACGGACGGAATTTTTTCCGTCTGATCCGCCCGTTTTTCTATATTATCGACCGTTTTTGTATTATCGGAAAAATCCAAAATGGGACGGTCTCGGATGGAAGGTCTCAGAATCCGAACGGAAGTAGAAATAGAGTTTTTCCGTCCGTATTTTCGGAATTCCGTATTTGGTCGGAATTTTACCGTATTTTTCTAAAATTTACTCGGATTCCAGGCAGGTCCATCAAACCTTGTATTTGTCCCAAAGGTCCAATACTAGCTCATCTAAAGAAAACCTAGGACTTAGCCTGTAGGCCCTCCACCACTCTAGACTCTAGGCCGCTCTCTCTCTCTCATTCGTTGCCAAAGATGTGTGTGATTGTGATTGTGAGTATAAAGATATACGGTATTTCGGCTTAAGTTCCCGGCTTCCGACTGTTTTCGTTGAATTTTTGGTCGTATTGATTCGTTTCCGTGCACCCGCATATCCCGATTCTGTTTCCGAACCCTTATTTTCTGAACCCGATCCCGTTTCCACTAAAAAAATACAGAAACAGAAGTAGAAATAGGGTTTTTCTATCCGTTTCCGTCCGTTTTGATCGCTAGTTGAGAAGATAGTAGCAGGAACCAGGAAGGCTCTCGGGCTTTGTCCTGCCCTTGTCGATATATTATTAGTGGTACGGAGAGATGTAATCATGGTAGATTAAACTAGCTAGGCGTCAGCAGGTTTACCTCATTGTTAACCATATTTATTATTGTTACATCACGGTAACGTTGTAGTATCTCACTGAATTTAAACAAATTAATTTATTTTTATGAATTTTAGTACTATTTCTTATAATTTACTGTGTTACCTCCTGAAACTGTACTTATTAGTTAGAATGTGATAACTCTGTCCCCAAAAGTTGGGGAAATTAACCCTGGCGGAGATGAAATAATATACTACTTCTATTCTAAACATAAGGCTATATATATCTAAATTATAGATAGAAGCTCTTATATTTTAGAACGAAGGTAATACTAGTTAAGGAATCGAGACGCAGCCACGTATGTAATGGAGGATGGAATCTGTGAGGTTGTGTTGGATTAGAGTACTCTCTCGCTAGCTACTAATAGTTTGTCCTCTCGCTGGCTGACAATAGGTATATGCAATTAATCAGATGTCCCCAGGCCGGCCAGAACATGCATGCAGCAGCATATGACGGGACGCACACCCGTACTAAGTGCGAATTAACTGCAGCAGGGCCGCCTGATGCATGCCTGAACGCGCGTCATCGGTGTGATCGATCACCTCCTAGTCGCATGTTTAAAAAAACATAGTAACTGTGTTTCAAAATATAAAAATTTTTATCTATAAATATATATATATATATATATATATATATATATATATATATATATATATATATATATATATATATATATATATATATATATATATATATATGGATTAGCAGCCGAGTAAATACTCCATATGTTTAAAAATATAAAACGTCTTTATCTTTTGCAAAATCAATATTTTAAAATTTTAACTAATAATTGAACTATAATATACGTATTTAATGTCTACTACCTCCGTCTCTTAAAACTGTCTTTTTAGCTATAAACATAGACATAACTATTTACTAGATTTATAATTAAAAAGCCAATCTTTTAAGACGAGTAGTATTTGATAATATTTCATATGATGGTAATTTTGGTGTTGATGATATATTATAAAGAATTAATGGTCAAGTTACAGATTGCGTGGAAATCTAATACATTCTATATTTTTAAAAGGAGGGAATAAAGGTTATTTAGCATAGTTTAAAGTTAAGAGAGGTAAAATTCCATTGATGTCCCTAGGACTTCACTTGTCTGTGGAGCGTTGTACGTGGCAGCGACGACCTGATCTGCTCCGGTCTATTGGGGAGAGACGGTGGTGGATCACACGGCCCGTGGGCCAGAAGACCATCAGGCCTGCTGGTCCAGTAATGGGCTTCTCCGAGCAGAGGCGCCGGCCCCCGGGCCTTGGTTGGCCGCATGGACGATTCCCGCAGACACACACGCGCGTTTCGTCCCTTCCTTTGGGCTGCCATTTCTTACTCCCTCCGTTCAACGAAGAGTACAATTCTAGAATTTAAAAGAGATAAATTAATAGAAAAGTTCAAAAACTTAAATGTTCCTTATTGAATGAGAGATGGGTGAGAATATGGTTGGAGGTAAGAAAGATAAATTTTAATACACAGATAATATTATAGATTGTGTATTCTTATTTGTTGATAAATTTTAGATCCTAAATTGTACGTTTGTTGGACAGAGGGAGTATGTTGCTGCCTGCCTGCCTGCACTTGGATCAGTTGCTGTGCACGGTGGTTTAGGATTGCTGAGTTGACACACGACGCAATTTTACCACTCTCACATTAGAATCCAGCACTTAAAAGCTCGTTTCTTCTCAATTTTCGAATTTTACGCTTTTACCACCTAACGGAACAATTTACATTTTACCGTCCCTATGAATAGCACACGTCTTAACTCCAGAAATCGGATTTAGTTCACCTCCTGATTGATTAAGATCAATTCTTGATATTTGACTGGTGATCTTTGATATAAAGGTTGAAGAACATATCTAAATATGGTCCACCGATAATTTTAGATCTAGATCATAATAATATGTCCACCCCTTCTTTTCAGATCCACCACATCCTCCTCTCTCGCTCTCTTTGGCTACGGTTTTGCATGCTGCCGCTTTTCTCTGCCACCGAATGATCACACGCCCTCTCCCCACATTACCACCTCGCTCGAGCATTATGCCAATCATACTCTTTTCATTTTTTTTCTCGATTTCCTTGTATTTTCTTCTATTACAACAGACGAAAACTTTGACAATGTATATGAAAATTAGTAATGCATCTTCCCGATTAAACACGTACGCCTTAATTTAGTCGATCGACACAATTTCCGTACGTGCATTTTGTAAAAAGCGTAGTAATTAAGAACCTGCATAATATATTGCCCAGGTGGGGCCACTTGTCTTCTCCAAAACTAAAGGCCCAAAGACGTGAGACTGCACGGTGATCAATTGATGTACACTATGTACAAAACTATATATATATATAGCTTGTATAATGCATGCAGATAGTTGAGCACGTCGGAGGCGCAACACCCAACCCCGCGGTTGGCCGCGCATCCGTCGTCCGATCCAATTAATATCCATCTTCCGGCGCCCACGCGCGAGACCTTTCTGCTACCAAATACAACAAATTAACCTAGCAGATAAACATCAGGCGACTAGTACTAACTCGTCTACATGATCACGAGCTCACGAGACGATTCGATCCCTAGCTTTTACCTTGATTTGTTATAACTAATTGCCGCACGCACACTTTCACGATGATTCTCTATGTTAGGCTCGCTCGCTCGCTCGTTTTAATTTTAGGGGTATTTGTAAATTTGTCACTGGTTTTTATATTTGGTATAGATGCTACTTGAATAACAGTTCTAGTGGTATTTTTTTAATTTTCTAGTGTTAATTTATAATAACGATTTAAAACGATGCTAAATTTGTAATTATCCCTTAATTTTCATATTAACTTTCCATGTGCGCTCTTGCTTCATCTCATGCTTGCTTGACGATGCAGATTTTTTAAAGAAATTTTTTAGATAATGCAGATTTTATTTTGAAAATAAAGCATTTGGCTTCTACAAAAAAGTACACATTGCAAAAACGCATTAATTAGACAGGCAAAAAGAAAGAGAAAATAAGTCTCAAATTATGAAGAAGAGAAAATAAGTCTCAAATTATGAAGCCACCCAAAGTTAGACAATAGAGGCCCATTCTATATACATACAACGTACCATTGCTGATAATATCCTGACAAGACAATGCAGACGATGCAGTGCAGCAAGCAATGCATGGAATGACATAATCAAAAAAGGGCTTTTAATTATTTCTCACTTTCGTGTATGTATATACTCCCTTCATTCACAAATAAGTGATGTTTGGAAATACATGCAGTCACCGTTCAAACTCTTTCATTCGATATCTCTTTGAATTGTTTTGATTCGACTTTCCAAAAATGATACGGTTAGATTTATCTTCTAAGATATTATTACTTTATATTTTCATAATTTTATACTATAATTAAGAATCAAATAAGTGTCTTGGTGACCGTATCAATATCCAAAACAACGCCTATTTTTGACTAGACGGGGTGGTGGAATGTGCTTTTCATTTGATTTCTCGTTAGTTATAATCCGAGTTTGGAATCATGGTCGTACCTACGTACGTCGGCTAGTTCAATTCTATCTATCCTGCAGGATCATTTCGCTGAGTCAATGGAGGCTTGCTTGGCTGCCACTAGTGCACATGCCGTGCGCTCAATTCGTGCAATATTTGCACTTTACCGTGTATGCTACCATAGAGAAACTAAACTAAAGATAGCTAAAGCCCACATGAGCTTGCTAGCGATGTGCCGCCAACACAAATCGCACGAGGTATAAATGGACCGCTCTATAGGCCCACTTATATACTAATTTAATGAATTCACGCGTCACCCACTTATATCCTTATGAAATAATCGATCACTAGACTTGAAGGCATGGGAGTTCCATACGATGGAGCCCATATACCAAGGATCCAAAATTAGCTAATCAAAGAATGCGAATGCGAGGTAGTGGATTCAGATGTGGAGGTTGATCAAACATGATCGTGATTCATGTAGAATGTTGCACAACCTTCTTAATTTTTAATGCACCAGAAGAGATTTTATTTTCAGAAATACTACACTACGGCCTGCCATTCCCTAGACGGGATAACATACGCATCTAACTGTTATTCTCACCCAAAAACAGATCGGCGGCGCTCGCATCGGTGACGCCGTTCCACCACCTCTCCTATCGCTCCTCTTTCCTAGCCTCCTCTTCTCCGCTTCCCCAGCCTCCTCTTCCTCCTCCGCTCCCTCCTACCTTTCCCCTCCTGAGCTCCACCACTACTCCAGGGAGGTTGTCGGGGAGGACGCCCACCGATGTGGGCTCATCCTCCCAGGACGCTATTGGTGGTGATGGAGGACGAGGCCAACGAAGCTGCTGGAGGCGGTCTCGAAGGTCGACCAATGGCATGGGTGGCGATGGGAAGGAGGTCAGCGCCTTCTTTGCTTCTCCCAACCACATCGCCATGCCGCCTAGGCCCCTCTGCTCCAGGCTCCTAAGGGCGTACTGGTACCTAGGGTATCACGGCCGATACCCACAAATATCAGTTGGTACCTAAAGGTATCATCTGGTACCAGATCTGGTACCTTGAGGTATCAGTTGGTACGAGATCCAGTACCTGTGGGTATCAGGTCTAGTACCTTGAGGTATCAGCTGGTACCAGATCTGGTACCCATGGGTATTAGGTTGGGTATCAGGTTTCGTACCTATGTACCAGCCAGTACCTATGGGTACTAGATTTGCTACCTTGGTAGTGGTGGCAGAGCAGCGGGAGCCCCATCCATTCGCTAACCCTGAGCACGCGACAGAGGGATGCCGGTGGCCGTGGGCATAGAGAGGGAGCAAAGAACGGAGGGGCAGTGAGAATGTGGTGGTGGTGGGATAGCGTTGGTACCTATCTCTCTTCTTCCTTCCCCTCCTTTCCATGGCTCCACCCTCTGTTGCTGCAGTTGCGGCCAGCGTTGCCGCCTGTACCGCTACGCTACGTCGTCGACTAGTGGTTCATGTGAAGGAAGAGGTGGCCCGAGATGACGTCAACCTCATAAAGTATCCCATCCCTGGGGGATCCTTCCCTGTAATCGTCCTCTTTCATTTTATGGACCATAGACTGAAACCACACGATGTACCCTATGTTTTATTGTAAATTTTGAATAATCTTTCGGTACCTCCCTCCCTATTGTTGAAATATGGAAGCACATTAAATGAAGTAATATTAGTCTATTTTATTCTTTCGAACTGTTTCATTGATCACTTAACCCTCTATTTTTAGTTATTTTACCCTCTAAACTATCGAAAATGGTTCATCTTAACTAGTAATTTACGGTGGTATCTGTAGAACAGGATGACGTTGATCAACACCAGAAAATAAACACGCAACAAAAATAATAACAAATGATATAAAAGTTATTCTAATATCACTAGAACAACAAGCTAAACACACCCTAATATGCGAAAGACTCTAAAGATGTTAGAGTGCGCGGCTCGGCTCACCAACCGTAGGCCACCCATATCACATTGGGCTTGCTAACCCACAGGCCCATTCGGATCAACTTTAGGTCATAGACCTACTCAACCCAAAAGACTAGTCTAATGGATGAGTATCGTCCTCACCTTTTAAGTTATGCTCCTCTAACATCAATTATTGATGTGGGACTAAACCCAACAATCTTCCCTGTCATAACATCAGGCCAAACAATCTCTCCAGTCACATCAACCCATGTGACCCCGAAGATTTGTTTCTAGACCAGGCCCAACAATCTCTCTCGTCGTATCAGAGCCTATGCGATCTTAGAGACTTGTTATCGAGCTCTCCCACCGTGTGACCCATGGAAATTGTTTCGGGCTTCCAAACTTGAGCTCTGATACCACTTGTTAAAGTATGCAACTGGGCTCATAAACCATGGGCCACCCATGTCACATTGGGTCTGCTATACCATAGGCCTAACTAGAGCCACAACTTTAGGTTCTGCATCTACACAACCCAAAAAACTAGTCTGATGGGTGAGAACCGCCCACACAAGTTGTGGTCCCCCATCATCAATTACCGATCTGGGACTAAATCTAACAATCTCCCTATGTGACCTATGAAAATCATTCCAGGCTTTTAAACCTAGGCTCTAATACCACTTGTTAGAGTGCGCAGCTTGGGCCACCAACTGTGGGCCACCCAGGTCACATTGGGTATACTAACCCACAGGCCCAACTGGAGCCACAACTTTAGGTTTTAGGGCTACTCAGCCCAAAAGACTAATCTGATGGATGAAGATCGTCTCTATGTTTTAAGTTTTGCTCCTCCAACATTAATTACTAATGTGGGACTAAACTCAACAAAAGACACTTAAAAATCTCAACAAAAGACACTTAAAAATCGCAGCTACATTGGTGCTACAGTACAGTAGACAGTAGCACTACACTAAGAATAGAATGAGCACTTCGAAGAAAAAATCGTTGGAACTTCACCAATTCAAATCCGTCTGATGTGCTACTTGAAACATAAGTTTTGTACATGTCCTAGGTTCAATTTTAGCCAAGAAACACAAAATTCATTATTGGGATCTAAGCAAACTTTAATCTGAAAGAAAACTAATAGATTTAAGCCAAAGTAGGTAGACAATAGACTTCATTGCAAATTCAATAAAAAAACCGCACTCAAATCTAACATTTAGATCATAATATGGAAGTAATATAAGATTAGAGAGCGTGACTATCCAGTGATATTTTCCGACCAACTCTAAAATCGAATATCCCATCCTAGTCTCCGTCATTCATCACTCGTCATGATCATCTCTTCGTTTCTCTTACTCATCAAAGACAAATAAAATATCTTTTGAAAACAAAATTTTCACAACTTAATCCATATTATTCCAAACAATAATTATTTTTATCAACTACTCATCATATATACCACAGTTAATCTACCAGTATGTTCCGATCGTGTGTATCTAGTGAAGAAGCTGCCAACTTTACCTAGCTTTCTCAAAAAAATGACTGACTAGTCAAGAGCTCTGTCGATTACACTACATTCCGGTGATCGGTCATGCTGATCCAAATGTGTCGTCGTCGTTAGTTTCCACCGAAAATAATCACTGTCCTCAGTTCGGCAGGCGACTCCTATAGATAAGTATAAATACATTAATTGCCATTGATATGCTGCTCTATCATATGAGAAACTTAGGAATTGTACAATAATATAAGAAGCCACATGGAACATATGTGTCCAGCCACTCTTAGGCATATACATCAGCTTTCCTCAACGAAAAAACATGTAGATAATTATCAGCCACTAATATAATTTCCTTTTCACTCCACTTTCGGAAGTTCAGGGAAAAAAAACTGATAGTATATGCCAGCTATAAGAGCCTACCATTTGAGACTATTAAATTAACTTTTGTGTGCTCTCGAAAAGGAGGACAAAGGAAAAAAAAAGCTACTTTTGACTCGATGGTCATATGAATAACCAAACAAACCTAAAATAATATACATTTCGGTTCTATTTTTCACCGCACTCTTCCTGCAGTTGGTTACATATACTGGTACAGAAAATATTTTTATAGGCAGCTGGTAACTACGTAGCCGCTTATAGTTCAGGGCTTATAGAAATTGGTGATTTTATATAGACAGATTCTACAACTGGTCGTGAAAATAAATTTTCACGGATGGCTCTGTGAAAATGATTTTTCCGGTTGTTGATTTTCATAGACATAAAAAACCTGAAAAAAATATTCCATATTTTACTAGCCATCTATACGCGGTCGCAAGTCGTGTAATTTTTCACGTGAAATATGTAAGTGTGAAGTATAGGATTTGAACCCATAACGTTTCACTCCACGCACAGCGTCCTTACCATCTCAAACACTTCGTGACTATGAAATGGATGTTATTCTTTTGACTTCACTCTCTAAAACTTGTAGTACACATTTGGCAGTCTAAATCACATCAAGTGAAAAATCATCAATTACAAAGTTGTAGATCTTATCGAGCTCTACAACTTTCATATAGAACATGTCTCTATCTGAGATTGTTTGAAAAATTCAAAACTTTGTTTTTAGAGTTGATTCTATTTTTAAAGACAGTCCATTAGGATAGCCGGCGGCACTAATCGATTAGTGCAGGTGGTTCTTTAGGAAATCAGCCTGTAAAAACCTTTATTCCTTATTCTTTGAAAATGCCCAAACTTTAAAATTTTTAAGTTTGGCCATTTTCAAAGAATAAAGGAAAAAGGTCATCGTGGACGGACTTCTTAGAGAAGTACTTGCACTAGTCGATTTTTACAAGCGGTTTATTAAGAGAATCGCCTATAAAAATTTGTCATCATTTGACTTCATATGAAAAATTTACAATTTTTCTTGAAATAACCTTGTTTCCATTTTTAGATGCGGTTCATGAAAACCACATATGGAAATAGGATATGTCCATAGACGGTTTTTATAAGGAACCGCCAGGTTTTTACAGGTAGTGTATAACCCTGAGACGGCCTTAGCAATCTTACAAGACAGCTGGAAATTTGGACTGCCTATAAAAAGAAAAGCTTGGAGCCTACGAAAATCGTTTTCTATAGTGATAATCCCTGATGTTGCCACAGATCATAGCTATTAAAACCAGGTCAGACTGCATGTTAAATAAGGAAAAACGGAACCAATGCAGGGGCTGATCTGGTTTGAATAAAAGACCGAGGCTGTATACGAGCCAACGGACTGACCGATTAAACCACTGGTTCGAGTTTAGTTACTATGCCATGGATTTGTGTGGTCCAATTACATCCAAACTTGATGCAGGCAAAATAGGCCTAACATGATATATGCAAAGGGCAGGTTTTGTTTGGTTTCTGAACATAGTATGCCAAGCTAAATTCTGGTGACATTGGCTACACTTGGTGTTTAATTGTTCGCTAGATGCCAAAAGTTGGGTAGGATTAAGTCACATTGGTTCTCCTTATCTATTTATAAAGTAAAATTTAACCGAATTATGCTGGGAGAGAACGATTTTTCCACACCCATATCTTGGTAAATCCAAATTTTTGGCTTGGTTCACACATAGGACATATCCTAGCTCCTAACCTAGCACAATTGATTATTTCATGCAGTTTACTCAAATCTAGTGAAAAAAACCCAATGTTTCTTCTCCACAATCATTTCCCAGGGGCAATTGATAGACCTTACCCTCCACCATGGAAAGTTGGCTGCAAGCAATCAAAGCAACCGGCTGGTGAAGGTAGAATCGACAAGAGATATCACTCAGAGAAGAGAACTAAAGGACAGTCGAGGATAGTGAGTGTAACGAAACTTGCCATCACATTTATCACATTTGTACTCAGCTAATTGGATGTCGATCTGTTAACCTAGATAGTTCCCTATAGTTTTGCTAACTGATATGTTAATGCATATCGAGTTGTCTGTACCAGCCAGTTTGTCAAAAACTTAAGCTGATGGTGATCAGTAATTAAGGAGAGTAATTCACTTATACTTTATAATGCAACCTTGCATGCTGTGCTGCAAAGCTTCTTAAATCTGCCATTAAGCATATAACCAAACTTCTGAAATCTAAACTTTATTTTTATTACATTGGAGATATACACACCACACCCACATCTCCATGAGTGTATCCTCTTTTAACACACATTCAAGAGACAAAGGCTTAATGATAAATTGGTGAAACTCGTATAACCATATCCTTGTTGACTCATGTAATTCCCATATTGAATAATGAAAATTTCCGGCTGGATGTAAACAAAAAAGATAATGAAATTAACAGGTGCAAAAAAGAAGGAAACTAAAAGAATAAAAAGATGCTGCCATGTCATGACTCATGACAAGTATCAATCGAATAGCCCGACATCCGTGAGTCCATAAAAAAGCTACTCTATCCGTTCTAAAATATAAGATTTTTTTATATTTAAATTTCATCCTAAAATATAGCTATATTTTTACCTCCTTTCCTATCTAGATTTATTTTGATCAATCGCAATCATCACTCTTAGGCGCTGTTCTTTCCCACTACTTTTCCCAACTTCTTTTTTTCGTTTCCCGCGCGCACGCTTTCCAAAACGATCAATGGTGTGTTTTTTGCAAAAATTTTCTATATGAAAGTAGCTTAAAAAAGTAAATAGATCCATTTTTTAACTTTTTAATAGTAAATACTTAATTAATCATGTGTTAATAATGTTTCTTATTTTACGTGCGGCTTATTTAAACCCTCCAATAAACACTAAACAACAGGGCATTATTCTATCTTATCCTTCTTCTTATTATTTATGTTTAACTTCAAATATATATCCTTTTAAGACAAAAGAGAGCACTAACAAGCTCGACAACCGTACGATGAGTGTACGCACGCCCGGGCAGGCAGGAGCGCATATGCATGCAGATGCAGGTTGTACGTATTGTCGTCTACTCCTTTTGTGCAATATATGCGCTGGACAACATTACAGCCGAAATATATTCATCGGAGACAGGACAGCTTTGGGATATGTGTACCTACGTATGCTTCCACACACGTCCATTTGCAAAGATTTGTCGGAGAAGCCAGCTAAGAAAATATTCTCACACTGTTCCCGAATTACAATTGGCTATATAGCCCATGCCTGCACAAGGATTTAGCTTTTCTTGAGATACTTCATCCATATAAAAATGTAAGACGTTTTTATTTTTTTTAAATTTAATATTTATAACATTTAACTAAGTATTAAACTAATAATATATATTTTTATGCCAGACATATGGTATCATTATATTTGTAGTTAAAAATATTTTCATATAATATTTATTTCGTAGTTGTTGATAATACAATATGAAAGTAATTAAGGGTTAAAGCATACTATTAGAGGCATGTCTAATAATACACGCCTTATATTTTTATACGGAAGGAGTATATACAAAATACTATCTCTGGTTTTTAATAAATGACGCTGTTGACTTTTGTCGTGACGTCTGACTATTCATCTTATTCAAAAAAATTAGTGTAAATATAAAAAATATAAGTCATGCTTAAAGTTTATTTAATGATAAACTAGGTCGCAACAAAATAAATCATACTTACTTAAATTTTTTGTATAAGACGAATGATCAAATATCGTGTTAAAAGTCAACAGTGTCATTTATTAAAAACTGGAGGGAGTTTGAGTATTATCTAAACTCGTTAAAGATAATTTTATGGGAAATTGAGGAGCGTTGATGTGGTGATGTTGTGGGTGCAGATTTTAACCCACCAGATTCAAATTAAATCCTTATGACCACCTTGTTTACGGATACAACAGATATATGTCACAGTAGGAATTTTATGAACTCGTATATATTTATTTTAGCTGAAATTCATTCATTTACCCACTACAGTCTAAATCTCAGTGCCCACAAAAATATAGATTTGTGCATTCTTACACGGAAATATTACTTCCATTACATATCTTTGAAAAATATGTAGAAGACAAAATCTACGAATTAATTTGTGTGTGCATCTTCTATCTAATCTGAAAAAAAAGTTTATACATGCATTCATAACTGAAGCTAATAATGATTCCCTTTGCTAGGACATTAGCCAATACCGTAGATGCATGTCCTTTCATGCTGGCTGCAAGCCTGCATTAGGAGAAACAGGATTAGTGGTTTGATTACTCTGAAAGCTGTCAATCTCTAGGTGATTGATCGATGGAAGCACGTACTTATCACAGAGGCTGCTAACTGATGAGTATTGCTAGCTCTATCCTAGAATATAAAAAGTTCTAAAGATAGATACAGATATTAAGAAAATAGATAACATTAAATGAAGAAGATCATTGAAAAAGAAAATAGGTGAAGAATTTAAAAGGTGGAAGATTGTGATTGGTTAAGAAGAGAGTATAGGTGAAGAGGTTATTATATTTTAAGATAAAGTTTAAATGTTTAGAAGTTTAGAATGAAAGAGTAGCCAATAAACTTTTATGTAGCTTAGGTAAGTAGTGGAAGGCGACGCATACGTAAGTCAACATGCACCGGCTATATATGCACGCGTAGCAGTGGGCCGGGGCATCTTTGATCGGTAATTTGTTATCTGGTGGCCGCCGACTCGTGCACTCAAAAAGCTACTAGCAGCTAGCTAGCATGCTGCACTGAATATCAGCTATCAACCGGTCCGGACAAATACTGAAAAGAAAAAGGATCGGGGATGCACCGGTATCGTTGTATACGATTCTATGTGCCAGAGTATTAATATTAACATCCACAAATATTATGTATATGTGAATAATTTTAATAAAAATATAAGTGAGAAGACCCACATTCACGTCAGTCTTTATCTCTTTGAACCTATATGTTAGGGAACACATTTATGAATGTATGAATGTGATGTGTGTATGTAGTGATGGCGTGAATGTGGGTCTTTTGTGTAAAAGGATCGAGCTCACTAGCTAGCGGCGCTTCCATGTAGAAGTAATTTAATTTTAATCCACATGTTCTTCTCGAATCTACTAAAGTAAACTAGTTGGCGGCCGGACCCACAAGTTTTCATCTCACACGTTGGGTGGCAGTGAAATGGAGCTCTTTTGTTGTCCTCACATATCCGATGGCAATAAAGAAAGGCTATGTAGAAGTACTGTATTGTAGTGTTGTTTTGGGTTACCGTTAATTTTTGCTCTAATAAATTATTGACGACTTTAATAGCACCATATAGATGTTTAGTTTAAGGTTAAATTTTACCTACATAAGTATAAATTCTACAGTACTTAATTGGATAAGATTTTGGCACCACTACTACAATACTAGGAGGATTACTAGCTCCCAATCCAAATTAGTAGGTGTTCAAGACAACATTTTGGTGTGGTTTATAAGTCGAACATAAAACAAGAACCGTCATTAACGTATGATTAATTAAGTATTAACTATTACAGACTTAAAAAATAGATCTATTTAATTTTTTAGAGATACTTTTATATATAAAGTTTTTTAAAAAAACACATCATTTTATATTTTAAAAAGTGTGCTAAAAAAAAAAGAAACAATAAGGCTGAAGCAGAAACCAAGACTATGTTAGCCCATAAATTTACCTACATTGTGAGCATATATATTGTGCACCATGTGTACAGCATTAATTGCTCATAGCCAAGCGTGAGCTCTCTTTAATTCACGCCTCTAGAGCTTTCAATCCGGTTTTAATTCATATAATGTGCTCTGTCCATTATGTGAACTTATGAGCGAGTCATGTTTCTCTACTATCCGGTTATTTGTAGTGCTATCCTTTCTCGTCATTGGTTACATAGCCCGTTTAATTAGTTATTAGTATGTAAGCTGCAATAATAAATATGGCTGGTGTCCACAATATGACTATGTATATTTTTAATTGCTGCAAAGATTAAAAGTTATACTACTTCTTTTGTCAAAAGAAAAATTATAATAATAAATATTTCACTAAAGCGTTTTTTATGTCCAACTGAACTTCCGTAAACCTCTGGGTCTGACATTTAGTCCTTTAGTATCTACTTTGGAATATTGGAAAATCTAGAAAGCTAGTTCACAAATTCTATTCTTGTCATGCATCGAATAAAAATGCAGCTACCTTGACATACCGTTTTCCTTCGGGCAAGAATAATTGACCCTTGGATGCAATCTACCAAGTTTTTTTTCTATATATTAATATTAAAAGTCCTTCAATTATAATAATTTGATAATTTCATATATTTTTTGTCCATGTCTATATAGCTCAGGCAAAATGGAGAGAACCTAGCTTGTTATTACATTTTCTAACCTGACCATGTACTTTGGAATTTCATATACTTTGAAGATTGCAAACATATGAATCCCAGCATGCAATCTGATTAATTATAGCCTAGGCTAGAAAGAAGTGGCTACCTTACCTATTGTTGAACCACTCGTCATTTCTATATCCTTCCAGGCAAAACAACTTTTTCCTTTGCTAGGTCATGCCTCTTTACATTTGTGCCTCTATTTTTCTGCACCTTTTGCTAACTACCTTTTGGATTTCGAAGTACACATGATATAATATATATTTTCATGAGACGAAAGACAACAAGATAACTAGCTAGCTCTCAATCTAACAAAGATTCACTTTAATCTTTGCAACGCAGAACACGCCTTATCCCTCCCCCCCCCACACCACACACACATCTAAATGTGACACCCCGATCTCTGTAAGTCAGAGAACACAAGTTGACATAGGCCGAGAATCATTATTACCTATAAAATACGTACCAGTTCCAGAATACATAAACTGGTACACACAGAAATAATAGTGGATCATAACAGATTTTAATTCTTACATCTCTGGAAAATAGTCCTTGCAACCGTTGCCACCATGGACAAGTCTATAGGTGGACAACAACACACCACAGAAAGAAACGACACAATGGCAAGATGGAAGCAACAATGAGTGATGACTACGCGAGTAGATAAGCACAAGTTACTAAGTGACCGAGCACCTAGGCAACTAACCAAACCACAAGAACGGTTTATGAACTAGGGACGGAACTCTAGAAGTCTTCATACTCGGCTTACTCCTAGACGAACTCCTTGGTGGTCGGGTCAACATCGTCTTCCCCATACTCTATAGATATATAAAAAGCAAGGGTGAGTACATTACGTACTCAGCAAGCCCAGGGGAAAGATGACATACTTGGCTCAACAAAGGAGGTTAAGGGTTCATTTGTGAAAACAACCTTTTGCTAAAAAGAGTTTCTTTTGCAAAACACTAGTGAGTCAAATTTTAGTTGTCAGAAAGAGGCTCACACCTCAATCTATTTCACAAGTTGCCTTGTAACAACTTACTGCAGTGAGTAATGAATGATAACAATATTTCTTTTATTTTCTTCTCTTTTTCTCTATTAGTTTTCTTTCACTTTCTCAGCATCATAGTCGTTATCTCTCTATCACAACATAACCATTTCTCATAGTTAACAAACTTTCTCGGTACAACCTAACACCTTCTCGGCCCTATCAACACCATGGTGTCAAAAGACACCCCAGGTCACACAAACCTATTCCCAACCACTTAGGTTAGCCATCTACCACATAGGCTGACGGTGGAAACGGTTTCCATCCCAACAACCATCTTTTTAAACATTTGGCAAACAAAACTACGCTATGAGAAACACCTCACATTCGCCCATGATCGTGGGCACAGCTGTTTGAACAGTTTGATTAATCTCTATAGAGGTTGTATGCTTTACCCACATGCCGTGAGCTATCTCAAAAACATAACATGTGATGATCAAACACGGTCGGTAAAGCAGGACTCACTACAAGGCCTTCCCAAAGCTAACCTATAAAGATCCCATGTCACATGGTTAGGTCGAGTCCACGACCAAGTACCAGACAAGTCCATGCCTTCATCTACTTAGGAACACCGATGATGCTACATCTATCATCGATAACATGCCACATGAGAGACGGTAAAACTGGATTTGTAGAACATGATCAGCCATTAATCTCCTCATCCCTGGCATTCCACAACCATTGCCATACAAGATTTCCAAGAACTAACCAATTACTGAGCCAAGGGTGTCCCATAACACCTGTGGGGTTGCACTGTAAGATGTTCGGATGAATTCCCCAAAGGAATTGGTCCTTATTGATAATTCGTAGCCAAGCCATGGAGGAACTGACTTTGCACTATCAGAATAGCACAAACCATCTTTATTTCACAATCCCACCAATACGGGGAATCGGGTTTCAAAACATGAGTGTACAAGTTCCCAAGTTTCCCACACGACATCACAAACGTAAGCATGGTGAAGCATACCTCAGTAGTTGTAACACCTTAAAATTATCCCTATATAAAATATTGTGAAAAAGGAATTTTTAGAAATTAAATTAAAAGCCTCAAGGAGTGAAAAGAATAAAATCAGGGAAAAATCTAAAGAAAAAGGGCTTGAAAATAATTTTATAAAATTCTTTGCTTAATTACCTAATTTTTGGAATTTTCTGGGAATTAATTCATTAGGGGAAGTATTTTTGGTAAAACAAATAAGCTTCACAGTATTAAAACAAAAGAAAAAGGATTAAAATCCCCTCCACAGTCTCTAGGCTGTTTTCGGCCCATTACTATGCACTAACCCGATCCCCCTCGCGCGCGCGGCCGATGGCCGGCGGCCGCCCGTGTCGTCCTTGGTCGACGACAGGTGGGGCCCACCTGTCGGGTCGTTGTCAACCTCCTGCTCGGGAGTACTGTTCGCGCCGAGTGCCGCCGCCGTAAATCCGTGAAATCCGATCACCTCGGCCTCGATCTCTCCAAATTAGTTGGGGGGAAACGGAGCCCCTATCCTCCTCTACCTAATCCCCAAGAAACCGGAGCCCAATCGTGCATGATACGGAGACCCGAAGCTTCCCGAGTCGGTTTCCTATCCCTATTTCATCGTTGCCGCAAAATCCGTCGAGCCCGAGTCGGACTCTGCCCCTCTCTGTGTTAAATAGCAACCTTGAGACCCCTAGGATCGTTTCCGCGCTTTAGATTGAACTCTAGCTAGCCCTAGCCACCTCCCCGTGTCCCGAGCTCGCTCCGCCGCCGTCACCAAGCCTCGGTTGCACGCCGCCGTCGCCTTAGTCGCCGTTGGAGCTCACTACTGCCTCGATTAGTTTTGCCGTAGCCCACAGAAGCCAGGCTGCCGCCTCTCAGCCCTCGGGGATCGCCGAAGCACCACCGCTGACGAAGACCCGAAGTCCTCCACCGCCTCAAGCTTGCCGCCGGCCGTTCCCGTCGCCGTTCTTCGCGGTTCCGCCCTCGGTAAGGATCATTGCGACCTCCTCTACCCTTTCCCGCTCCCCCCGTGCGCCGCCGCGCCGCTGATCGCCGTCGACCATCGGGTTCAGTGCCGTCGCCGTCGTTGTTGCCGATGTGGCCGCCGATGTGGTTGCCGTGTAGGCGCCACCTCCGCGTCGTTAGCCGATCCGATCGAGATCAATCTCGGCTGTCAGATCTCCTCGGTTATATCCCATCCGTCTGATCACCATGGGATCAAATCTTAGCCTCCCGATCTGTCATAAAACGTGACTAAATCTCGGCCGTCCGATCAAAACCCTAAAAACCCTAACCGTCGGATCCCCTCGTGGACCTCGGTGGATCTGGTCCACCATGGACCAGACTTCCCCCTCTCGCTGACAGTGGGCCCCACTGGTCAGCCGAGAGCCTTCTATCTCTAGTGACATCATAAATCCCTTTTCCTGAATTAAATTAATCCAGCAATGATGCAATAAATCAGATTAATTCTTTTAAATAGGCTATAAAAGGATTAAAACTTCTAAAAATCATAACTAATTCATACGAACTCGGATTGACGTCGTTCAAGTCTCTAATTTCTTTAAAAACCAATATCTATCCATTAAAAATATAATAGTGTAATGTTCATGTGTGTTGATGTACTGTTTTGCTCGTTTTGTTTATTGCCTATAGCCACCGACATTCAGGAGGAGATGCAGTTTCTCGAGGAAGGTGTCAAAGACTGTGAGGTGCAGGAAGGCAAGTCACACAGATTCCTCCACCCCTTTGAGCATGTTGTTCCTACGATTAAAGCTATGCTTTTCCTTCAACTTTGCATTTATTTTGGAATGTCATTGGTAAAGGGAAACACTAATCCTTGTTTATGGCCCTTTTGACTTGATTACTGGACATTGTACCTATGGGATACTTTTGACTAGCTAGCTTTATTTACTGGTTAGCTAGAATAACTCTAGGGCTCTGCCTAGCAAACTATAGAATAACTTCTGGGCTGTAATAGTAACTTCCATAATATTATGCAGTCACAAGAAATGATGATCCATTTACGACAATGGTCGTACGAGGATAACTTAATGGTCCACTAAAACTTGATAAAAAGGTGGGTTGCGAGCACCAGAGTTGTGAATGTTGCTAGCGGTGCTCGTGACAATTAAGGACCACAAGCTAGAATGGGACAGCAGGAGTTTGAAGTGTGCCGAGTTCAATTGGAGGCACCAGGGCGTGTCCTCACACCGAAGAAAATAGCAGTTGAACGGCAACTAGCATAGCTTCAGCACCAAGCCACATGTAGCTTAACTGAGGTATAAGCCAAACACAAAACTTCTCCTCGCTAAACTTCACTCTGATGATTGCAATATTGCAAGACTGAGTACCACCCATCGTACTCAACAAGACACACAGGGAATGCAAAATAATGCAGCAGGATACCAAAGGAAAGGCATAGTATGGCTTGTTTGCATAAAATAGCATTTAAAACTTTTGCATTCAAAACCATTAAAAACAGTGTAATTTAATTATTATCAGCATTGAACCAACCCCTGAACAACGCTCTAACGCAGTTCATGTCCAAAACCATAACCCTTCAAACTGGAGCTATCAAGTCTCCACCATTTATCATCATCATTAAGCAGTGTGGGATTAATCACAGAAAACATTGCTAGGCTCATTAACCGTGAGCACGGCTATTCAAATAGTTTTACTCTGGCCAGAGGTGTACAACTTTACCTACAAGACACGATTCCGCACATGTCACCATGCCTCGAAATACCACCATGGTACTGCAAAGGAGGAAACCGTGACAAGACCTTTCATGCAACTCGCCCAATAGAATGGTCACCCACTGAACCACTAGTCTCCGGTAGGAACTGATCAGGTTCCCAGACAGGGAGACGATTCAACGCCCAGAACATGGACTTATTGATACGGCCATGGTGGTCTTATTGACACTGCCACAACACACCGTGGTGCCTCCTGTTGAACTCGCTACACTACAGATTCAGCCGTTGCCCATTCTAACTTGTGGTTAGTATGAATATTGCGTGAACCAGTCCTTAATTATCATGAGCACCGTTAGCAACAACACAATCCTGGTGCTCACAACCCACCATTCAGTCATATTTTAGTTGGCACAATTAATTAACCAGCCACGACTCACTATCGTGAAAATAATAACCAGTATCCATTAATTAATCAGAATGAGTGAATAGTTTCCCACATAAAATGACGCTACATTTTGTAGGCATGGCTAAGCAAATCCTAAATAATCTAGCCAGATAAATAATTAAACATCCAGCTAGTCAATATTAATTACCTAGGGTATCAAGATATAGATATCAACATCAAAATGGCCGTAATTATCAATGGATATTGGATAATAAATAAATACCCATATAATGTCATTCCAAAACATTGCATGCAATAACTTTAAAATAAAATAGATTTTAGAAATGGGATCAATATGCTCAAGGGAATTGTCGTGTGACTTGCCTTGCAACAAAACGTCTTCTGCAAATCTTCCGAACCCTTCCGCAGACTCCGCAATCTTCCGAAACGGCGATTATACGCGACTACACGCAAAATGATGAAATCTCTAAAAAAACTCCAAATAAGTAGTACATAAAAAAATACATAAACAAGTAAATTATGATTTTAGATGAATTTAGGAAGAAGAATGGGTCAAATTGGAGTTCAAACGGAAAAGATATGGCCTCCGGAAATTGAATTCAAAGAGAATTCTAAAAAGAATTGGAAAAGATTATTCCCTAGAATATTCTCTAGATTTTCGAATTAAAATATATATTTGGGTAATTGCTGTCAGATGGGACCCACTGTCAGTGTGATGGCTCGTAGTGGAACAGGTCAATGAACCGAGATCTGGAGGGGTACAGGATTGGGTGAGGTGGAGGCTGAGTGGACGATGACGTGGTGACATGTGGCTGCTAAAGCTGCGGTGGCTCGGGTCTAGGGTTTAGAGGAATCCATCGGTTGGGATTTAAACTTGAAGATCAACGGCTAGAATTGCTTGGGTAACTTTATGCTCGGATAGATAGGATTGGATCCGATGGTTGGGATGGATTTGGAGAGATATGAGGGGTCCCATCTGTCATTCACCGAAGGTATGCTCCGTCGATGGAGCCTGTGTCCAGAGGGGAGAAAATCACCAGGTCTCGCTTGTCACAAAGGAGAATATTGCTGACCGGGCCCACTGGTCAGTGGCCCGTGGGGAAAGGTAGGCTCCGCCGAGAGGATGTCCGACGATGTGACGACGGCGTCCAGCGGGTAGGTCGGCGTAGCCGATCTATGGCTTGGTGGCGAAGACCGACAGTGGCGACAGATGGCGGCGCCAGCGAATACGAAGCTCGGGGCGGTGGCTTGACCTCAGGACCCCGGTTTCGGATGGGAAGATGGAGGCAGCACTGACGCAGGGTGCCGTGAGTAGGGACCACGGGCTGGAGCTCACCGGTGACTGGCGAACAGCGACGACTGCCCAGTGGCGGTGGCGGAAGCAGGGCAAGGCGGCGGCGCACAGACACCGGGCAGGGCGGCTCGAGCGTGGTGTCGCGGCGTGCAGCAAGGCGACGCGACGACGGCGGCGAGGGCCTGCGGTGGCTCGGCTCCAGAGCGGGGCGGCGCGGCAGGCGCACGGGAGCAGCGCGGCGGCGGCAGGCACTGGATGCGGTGGCTAGGGACAGCGCGGCGGCGGCGGCGCGCTGGCATATATAGGGGAGAGGCCTAGGACGCAGGGGCTGCGGCTGTGGGAGTCCTGCCTCGTCACGGGGTGGCGGCGCCGGCTATCGTGGGGAAGGGCGCAGGCGACGGTGGGTCGTGCGGCGGCGCGGGCCAAGGCCAGGCTGGAGCAGGCGCGGGAGGAACGGCAGGCCAAGCCAGGCCCAGGAGGCGGCGGTGCCGAGTCAGGCCGGCGGGGAGAAAGCAGGAAGAAAGAGGAAGAAGAACAGGGAAAAAAAGAGGGGAAAAAAAGAACAGAAAAGAAAAGGGAGAGAGAGAGGAAAAAGGAAAAAACCAAGGAGTTTTTGGGAAAAAAAATCCTAAATTGAAGAATTTAGTATTTTAGAATATTGAAACATTTCGAATACTTTGCTATTATTTTTGGGAGTTGAAAACTCGGAAATATTTTATGGGATTCGGAAATTGGGAAAAATTAGAATATCAGGGGATTTGAATTTATTTATCGAAAATTGGATTTCAAAGGAATAAAAAGGATTTACTTCAGAAGAAAAATGATTTTTCAAGATTTAAGGGATTTCCGAGTTTTGGAAACTAGATTTATTCGAGAACTTTGGAAAGGGAATTTTGTGGGGTTTTTTTTGAGAGGAATTGGATATATCCGACAAATCCGGATTTTGGATTTCAAGAATAATTTATGGAATCGGACTTTTAGGGAATTGGGGATTCGAGAACAACAGCCCGAGTCCGAGTAGAACATAAGGGCACAAAGGGATCGGACCTGAAACGACCCGAGAAAAGGAATTTAGAATTTGTTGAAATAATTGTTGAATTGATCTTTGTAATATTAAAATTAATTCTGGAGTTTAGAAAAATCAGAGAAAATTTCAGAGAGTGTAATAACACACAAATAATTTATTAAAAATAATTTCAACCATGATTTATTAAAGAAAATTTTATTTCCCATTTTTACTTTACTTAATTATTTTACTTTATAATTTAATATAAATTCTAGAAAATCAATTATTAACTAATTATTTAATTCCCGAAAAATCGGCTCGGGCGGCAAGGCTCGCCGGCGATCCCGGGCACGGCGGCGGCTGCGGTTTGCGCCGAAAGGATGAGCTCGACGAGACGATCTTTACCTCGCAGGTACTCGGTGACGAATTGACCACCGGTGACGAGAAAAAGCGGCGGCGACCTTCGGGTACTCGGCAGCGATGGCGCTCCGGCAGGGAAGGGTGGCTGCCGAGTGGCAAACTAGGTGTTGCTCTACCAGGGGAGTACGTCTGGATTGACGGTGAAGGGCGGCGATGAACCGAGCGGTGGCGCGGCGACGCTGGGATCTTACCGTGGCTAGGGCTCTCCGGGGCGTTTAGGGTTAAAGCAAGGACGGCGGCGGACTGAGGAGAGGACGATGGTAGTTATAGGGTTGCCAATTGGAGGAGTCCGAGGCGGATAAGGCGGCTATGGTGGCGGCAAACTCCGGCGACGGCTGGTCTCTGAAAGAAACTCGAGTTTGAGCTCCAATCTTACCCGTTTTGCTCCGGGTTTTGAGGGGATTGGCGATGGGGATAGATGGGAGGATTTCCCTTCAACCAATTTGAGGAGATCACGCGAAAGGTGGCCGGATTTCACACAGGGAGGGCGGCAGTGGACTCGGGCTCGGACTCGGCCTGGGGAAGACGAGGATCCCGACAGGTGGGGTCCACCTGTCGGCAGGGAAAAGAAAGAGGGAGGGAGAAGTGGGCCGAGCTGGGCTGTGGGCGAGAGAGAGAGAGGAGGAGAGATGGGCCAAAATTGGCCCACGGCCTTGAGAGGAATTTTAAAACCTTTTTCCAATTATTTATTCACTGATTTGGTTTTCTATTTATTAAAAATACTTCCACAGCTCAAAAATTTCCTGGAAAAATCCAAGGACTACAAGAATTAAAGAAGTATTTAATAAAATTTTCTCTGGCCTATTTTCACATTGAAATTTATTCGGGATTTTTATTAACCACTTCTTTAGGCTTTTAATTATTTTCTGAAAATTATATTTTCACAGGTATTATTTATTACCTTATTTTTAGGATGTGACAAACTTACCCCCCTTAAACAGAATCTCGTCCCCGAGATTCGGAGGAACTGGCGAAGAGGTGAGGGTGGGCAGACTTTAACTCATCTTCTCACTCCCAAGTGGCTTCATCCTCAGAATGATTGCTCCATTGAACTTTACAGAAACGGGTCACTCGATTCCTGGTTCTCCTTTCACTGGTTTCTAAGATATGAACTGGTTTTTCCACATAGGTCAAATCCTCCTGGATGTCGATCTATGCTGGATCGGCCTCCTCGGTAGGTACTCAAAGGCATTTCTTTAACTGCGAGACATGAAACATATCATGAATTCCTACCATGGCCTAGGGTAACTTCAACTAATATGCCACCTCGCCCCTGTGACTTAGAATCTTGTATGGTCCCACAAAACATGGTGCTAACTTTCCCTTGGTTTGAAACCGATGAACGCCTCGTAGTGGCGTGACTTGAAGATACACATAATCTCCTTCGTCAAAACTTAAATCCCTTCGGCGGTTATCAACATAACTCTTCTGATGGGACTGTGCTACTCGTAACCTTTCTTGTATAATTTTTACCTTCTCCTCGGTTTTTCTCAAAATATTGATTCCAAAAACTTGGAGTTCCCCCGTTTGATCCCATAGGAGCGGGGTACGACACTTTTGACCATATAATGCTTCATACGGAGCCATCTGAAGGCTGGCTTGGTAACTATTGTTGTAGGAAAACTCCGCATAAGGCAAACTCTTGTCCCAACTCCCACCGAAGTCTAGGGCACAAGCTCATAGCATATCCTCTAGGATTTTATTAACACGTTCGGTTTGACCATCTGTTTGAGGGTGACAAACAGTACTGAAGTTTAAACAGGTACCCATCTCCTCCTGGAGTTTCTGCTAGAAATTTGAGGTGAACTGACTACCTCTGTCGGATACAATCTTCTTAGGTACGCCGTGTAAACACACTATCCATGCCATATATAACTATGCTAACATGCTGCCAAAATAGGTAGTCTTGACTGCGATGAAATGGGCCACCTTGGTAAGCCTGTCAACCACTACCCAAATCGAATCATATCCTATAGATGTCTTTGGCAATCCAGTGATAAAGTCCATCCCTATTTCTTCCCATTTCCACTTGGGTACCTTCAATGGTTGCAACAACCCTGCTGGCCTCTGATGTTCTGCCTTCACTCGTTGACATATATCGCAGACTGTGACATACTCAGCTATCTCTCGTCTCATACTGGCCCACCAAAATTTCTCCTTTAGATCTTGATACATCTTGGTACTACCAGGATGGATAGAATATTTGGTGTCATGAGCTTTTTTCATGATAATATCTTTCAATTCTTTGTCATCTGGCACACATATTCGTTCTCCTAACCATACTGTTCCCTGTTCATCTCCAAATAATCCACTGGCTTTTCCTCTTCTCATGTTCTTCTTGATCTCTTGGATGTCACGATCATTGACTTGGGCCTCTCTTACTTGGTCTATAAGTGTGGGATGTGCCTCCAATGCTGCTACAAAACCTTTCTTGATGATTCCCAAACTTAACCGCTTGAATTCTGCACATAACTCCCAAGGCAACCGTCATCCTTCAGAAGCATTGCAATAACTCTTTTTGCTAAGAGCATCTGCCACCACATTGGCCTTGCCAGGGTGATGATGGATCCCAATATCATAATCCTTCGTTAACTCCAACCATCTTCGCTGACAAAGGTTCAGGTCTGGCTGTGTGAAGATATACTTCAAACTCTTGTGATCCGTGTACATCTCTGTACGATTACCTATAAGGTAATGGCGCCATATCTTCAATGCATGAACTACTGTGGCCAATTCCAGGTCATGAGTAGGGTAGTTTTTCTCATGTGGCCATAACTGCCGAGACACGTAAGCGACCACTATTCCATCTTGCATCAAAACATATCCTAAACCTTGTTGGGATGAGTCACAGTAAACTTGGAAATCTTTCCTAGGATCAGCCAAAGTCAACACCGGCGTGGAGACCAGATTCTTCTTCAGTTCTTGGAAACTCTGCTCACACTCAGATGACCATTGAAATTTAACATCCTTCTAGAGTAACCGAGTCATTGGTTTGGCAATCATCGAGAAGTTCTCTATGAACCTGCGGTAATATCCCGCAAGACCAAGGAAACTCCGTATTTCTGAAACTGTTTTGGGTTGTTTCCATTTGGTGACTGACTCCACATCGGCCGGATCCACAGCAACACCTTCAACAGAAAGGACATGACCAAGGAACTTCACTTCTGACAACCAGAAGTCACATTTACTGAACTTAGCGTACAGCTGATGCTCTCACAACTTCTCTAACGCTAACCGAAGATGCTGCTCATGTTCTTTCTTAGTCTTGGAGTAGACAAGGATGTCATCAATGAAGACCACCATAAACTTATCCAAGTACTCCATAAACACCTTGTTCATCAAGTTCATGAAGAAGACGGGGGCGTTAGTAAGCCCGAAAGACATGACTGTGCACTCATATAACCCATAGCGGGTGGTAAAAGCCGTCTTAGGTATATCTTCCTCTTGGATCCTGAGTTGATGATACCCGGAATGGAGATCTATCTTGGAGAATACCGTGGCTCCTTCTAACTGGTCAAACAGATCATCAATCCTAGGCAACGGGTACTTTTTCTTGATGGTGACGTTGTTCAACGCTCGATAATCCACACACATCCGTTGGGTATGATCCTTCTTCTCCACAAAGATAACTGGCGCTCCCCATGGTGAGGTGCTCGGTTGGATAAATCCTTTCCGTTCCAAATCTTCCACTTGCTTCTTCACTTCTGCTAACTCATTGGCCATCATTCGGTATGGTCTTTTGTGAATGGGGGTGGTTCCAAGTACCAGATCTATCCGGAACTCTATGTCCCTCTTGGGTGGCATGCCTGGCAGATCATCAGGAAACACATCCGGGTAGTCTCTCACCACCGGGATTTTTTCTAGGGTAGCCTGATTGAGAATCACTTTTGGGGATTCAACTGGTAGGGTACGGACTATCACCTTCTGCCCCAAATTACTAGTTAAGGTGACTTTCCGGTTTGCACAATTTATCATTCCTTTATATCTGGTTAGCCAGTCCATCCCTAGGATGGCATCTAGATCTTTGATTCTAACAGAATCAAGTTGGCTTGGAATGGGACCTTGTTGACGCCGAAAACCGCCGGGTGTGCCAAAAAGCTTGCTGACGATCTGGTTCGGCGCCTAGAGACACGCGAAGGCCTGGGAGATCTGCTTAGCTCCAGTGCAGGTCCTAAAATCTTGAGGTTCGCAGGCGTGCCAGTCAATTTGACCTCACAATTGACAAGGAGATGAAGAAATCTGATTACTGATCCAATCGGCCAGTAAGCCGATACGGATTCCTTCCAGCCGATCGCCGCTATGCTCGTGCCCAAGCCCTCGCCTGTACTCAAGCCCGGGTCTTGTGCTCGCGTTCTCGCTCCCGGGTCCTCGCTTGTGCTCGTGCCCGGGTCAGCAGCAACTGCACATCGGCTATCGGCCGATACGGACTGATGTAGGCTCCTCGTAACCGATGGCCGATGGCACCTGTGTATCGGCTAGGAAACCGATAGCGCTATAGATAAATGGATCAGTTGTCAGTACAACATGTGCATCGGCTAGAAGCCGATGATAAAATAGATAAGCAAAACAGTAAGCCAGCCGACTGCCGAGGAAACACATGTGCATCGGCTAGGAAACCGATGATAATATAGATGACAAACAGTAAAGATAATACAGTCGGCTTTATAAAAAGATAACCTATCGGCTAAGCACTCCGATAGAACGTCGCATATACACCGATCGGCTCGACAAGGATAAATCTATTATTATCGATCTAGTAGTTCAAACCTAACTGATGCAGCACAGATCGATAATAGTAAAGGAACCTCAACGAACCGATAGACCTAATGCAACTGTGATGAAAATAACTTACCGGCTATACATTCCGATAAGACGCTTGCACAAAAGCTATCAGCCTAACAGGAATAATTTATCGCTAGCAGTTTAGTAGGTCGGACCCAACCGATGCAGCACAAACTGATGATAAACTACCCCTGATAAACTGATAAAAACTATGCACGCGTGATGTGATATACCTGACCAGCCTAAGAGGTCGGACCGAACCGATGCAGCCGTAGACAGATCCGATACACCGTGGTAAGCCGACTATCATATAACGACTAGAATATCGGACCTAACCGAGAAAGTCCTAGCCGATTGGTAGTCGGGGTAACGAGACTTACCCTCTCGCAGGAGTTCGGACCTAACCGATGCAGCCCCGCTCGAGAAGCAAGAACCCGTTGGTAAAGGGTGGCGATGCGCCGAATTTGATTGATCGATTAGATGATTTACAAGGTCCCCGGGCATACGTATATATACCCCGAGTTACAAGAGTCCTTATAGGACACGTAACAAGACTTTCCTAACTAGAAAAGGAAAACTAACAGACCTGATCGGACAAGAGATCAGGTTTCCTAAAAGATAAAACTATCTAATAGATAAGATAATTAACTGCCATAGCGTGGTCTTCACGATTCCTTCCCGAATCCGGCTTCTTCTGGATTAGCTCCCAACGGCTGATATCACTTCTTTCCTTAACCAAGTCCGACGCGAATCGTACCAAATTTTGGCGTTAACACATGCCCCCAATTTCGGAGTTTGTTATCAAACTTCGAATTCTTCTTCTGTTTGGGCCTCATCATTCCTTCCTGGCCTCCTGAAATCGGCTTTCATGAACCGATACCTTCTGTACTAGGTGTGCTAGGCTCTTGAAGTCTTCTGATGAAATTTTTCCTTGATCGGAGCCACCAACCTTGGAATGCTAACTCGGCCAGCTGTGCATCATCCAGACTTAAACTATAACATCGGCTTCTAACATCACGAAACCGCTGGATATATTCTGCGACTGATTCCTCCGGCTTCTGTATTACCGATGTTAAGTCTATCAAGCTCATCTCCTGACTCCCTATAAAGAAATACTTGTGGAATCGCTTTTCCAGATCGGCCCAACCTCGAACTGAGTTAGATGACAATGAAGAAAACCATGTAAAGGCCGATCCGGATAATGATAACGGGAAGAGTCTAACTCTCAAAGCTTCTACAGCCGATGCTTCTCCGCACTGCGCCAAGAATCGGCTGACATGCTCCACTGTAGACACATCATCTTGCCCTGAAAATTTGGAGAAGTCTGGCACTTTGTATCGGCGCGGCAACGGAACTCTATCAAACCAATCTGGATATGGATGCCGATACATAAACATTTCCTCCTTCGGTCTTAGACCGAATTGTTCTTTCATCACCTCTGTGATTCTCGCCGATAAATTGTCTTCTCTTGGATCTTCACCGTAATGACGCAGAGGTGGAGTTGGTAGCCGATTCTGATTCTGATATTCCCTCGGATATTTGTACTCAGGAACAGCTTCTGGATAACTCTGCTGATGCCCCCCATAGTACGCAGTTTGATATCCTTGAGGAATCCCATCTTGTTGCCCCCCAGGTATTTGAATCGGCTCTACTGCCTTCTTGATCAAGCTCTGTAATGTGTTCACCAATACCCCAGATTGATCAGTCAACGCATGATGAACTGCTTCATTAAACATGTCTTGGATCGGCTTTTGTGAATTTGCAGACGATGTACGGCTCGATTCACCAACCAGAACAGGCTTTGGAAATTGCGACTTCTGAATCGGCCCTTGATCTGTCATACCGAAGGATTCTAAACAAAGCTTCTGAAATTCATCAATGTTCTGCTCCACTTGTTGTCTTTGTTCTTCGGTCAAATCTTCCATCGTGACTGGGATTATATTATCTGTACTGACCTCTTTTCCAGCCATGTTGAAGTTCTGTGTCCCACCGGGTCAAAAACGCGTTGATTCAGCCGATAGGATATACTGTGATAATATGAAGATCGTGTCCCACCGGGCGTGCCAAAAACGTGTTGACGCCGAAAACCGCCGGGTGTGCCAAAAAGCTTGCTGACGATCTGGTTCGGCGTCTGGTGACACGCGAAGGCCTGGGAGATCTGCTTAGCTCCAGTGCAGGTCCTAAAATCTTGAGGTTCGCAGGCGTGCCAGTCAATTTGACCTCACAATTGACAAGGAGATGAAGAAATCTGATTACTGATCCAATCGGCCAGTAAGCCGATACGGATTCCTTCCAGCCGATCGCCGCTATGCTCGTGCCCAAGCCCTCGCCTGTACTCAAGCCCGGGTCTTGTGCTCGCGTTCTCGCTCCCGGGTCCTCGCTTGTGCTCGTGCCCGGGTCAGCAGCAACTGCACATCGGCTATCGGCCGATACGGACTGATGTAGGCTCCTCGTAACCGATGGCCGATGGCACCTGTGTATCGGCTAGGAAACCGATAGCGCTATAGATAAATGGATCAGCTGTCAGTACAACATGTGCATCGGCTAGAAGCCGATGATAAAATAGATAAGCAAAACAGTAAGCCAGCCGACTGCCGAGGAAACACATGTGCATCGGCTAGGAAACCGATGATAATATAGATGACAAACAGTAAAGATAATACAGTCGGCTTTATAAAAAGATAACCTATCGGCTAAGCACTCCGATAGAACGTCGCATATACACCGATCGGCTCGACAAGGATAAATCTATTATTATCGATCTAGTAGTTCAAACCTAACTGATGCAGCACAGATCGATAATAGTAAAGGAACCTCAACGAACCGATAGACCTAATGCAACTGTGATGAAAATAACTTACCGGCTATACATTCCGATAAGACGCTTGCACAAAAGCTATCAGCCTAACAGGAATAATTTATCGCTAGCAGTTTAGTAGGTCGGACCCAACCGATGCAGCACAAACTGATGATAAACTACCCCTGATAAACTGATAAAAACTATGCACGCGTGATGTGATATACCTGACCAGCCTAAGAGGTCGGACCGAACCGATGCAGCCGTAGACAGATCCGATACACCGTGGTAAGCCGACTACCATATACCGACTAGAATATCGGACCTAACCGAGAAAGTCCTAGCCGATTGGTAGTCGGGGTAACGAGACTTACCCTCTCGCAGGAGTTCGGACCTAACCGATGCAGCCCCGCTCGAGAAGCAAGAACCCGTTGGTAAAGGGTGGCGATGCGCCGAATTTGATTGATCGATTAGATGATTTACAAGGTCCCCGGGCATACGTATATATACCCCGAGTTACAAGAGTCCTTATAGGACACGTAACAAGACTTTCCTAACTAGAAAAGGAAAACTAACAGACCTGATCGGACAAGAGATCAGGTTTCCTAAAAGATAAAACTATCTAATAGATAAGATAATTAACTGCCATAGCGTGGTCTTCACGATTCCTTCCCGAATCCGGCTTCTTCTGGATTAGCTCCCAACGGCTGATATCACTTCTTTCCTTAACCAAGTCCGACGCGAATCGTACCAAATTTTGGCGTTAACAGACCCCTTGGAAATCGATGGTAACAGAAGGGCTAAAAAGGGTGGAGGCGTTTGATTACCAGGGGTGCATATCATCAATGGGTTAGCCAACTTTTCTACCCTTATCCCATTCTTTCTCGCAAAATTTTCAGACAAGAATGAATGTGTAGCACCAGAATCAAAAGGTACTGTGGCAGGAACTGAGTTAACAGGAAACGTACCCATGACCACATCTGGGGCGACTTCGGCTTCCTTGGTTGTGACATGATTGACTCGAGTCTTGGGCAGGTTGGAGTTGTTTTGTCCTAGCGCGGTTGGCCTGGGCCCCTAACGCTTTGGCTTCGGGCATTGATTAGAGAAATGTCCTAGCTCATTGCAATTGTAGCATACCAAAGTCCTGCCTCCTTGCTCCTGCTTGACCGGCTGGTTTTGTGACGGTGCAACAACCGGACGAGGGCAAGGACGATTAGCCACTACACCGCTACCAGTGTTGTTGTTGTAGAACTGGCGTTGGGGACAGGGTGCAGTCGGTGGTCCTCCCGGGCGAGTCTAAGGGGGTGCTGCTATACGCGGCTCTGGCTACTAGACTGTTGTGCCCTCATGCTAGCAATCTTGCGTTTTCTCTACTCCATCCGATTGTGCTTGTCTTCCTGCCGGATGGCCTTGTCAACAAGCTTCTGAAAATCTGAGTAGTCCCCTGAGATCAATTGGACAGAGAGTTCATCATTCAATCCATCCAAAAACTTCTCCTGTCGTTCAGCATCGGTGCTAACATCTTTCGGTGCATAACGGGCAAGACGATTAAACTCATAGAGGAACTCGATCACCGACCTATTCCCTTGCTTCAGCGCTCGAAACTCCCGCTTCTTTAGGGCCACCACCCCTGCAAGAATGTATGTCTTTTTAAAAGCAACCGGGAATTCGACCCAAGTAATAGGCTAACCTTCGGCTCGGTTAGCACGGAAGTGGTCCCACCACTCCGATGCAGGTCCATGTAACTGATGTGAAGCAAATGAGACCTTCTCCTGGTCTGTGCATTGAAGAAGATCCAGCTTCTTCTCAATGGCATGTAACCAATCCCCTGCTTCCACTGGGTTGGTCGTACTGGAAAAGGTGGGAGGCCTCACTTGCAAGAACTCTGCGAGCTTGTTCTGGGGTGTAGGAGATATCTGTTGTTGAGGCAACTCGTGCTGCTGGCTTTGCATTTGCTGGAACATCATATTCATAAGATGTGTTTGATTTGCAAGCACTTGTGCTATAGTGAGATTGTTATCCGAAGGCGGTGGTCCATTGGGTGCACCTCCCCGATTATTGTTTGTGCTAGTGCTGGTGTCCTGATCACCTTCATTGCGAGTATTCACCATCTGTAGGGATTAGAATAGGCGAGAAACAGGAGAGAACCCTTAGAACATGTGTTATTCACTTAAACTTCAACTTTTATTGATCTTAACTGGATGTTTAACATTTATATTGCTTAAACCCACACCACACCACAGAAAACACCTAACTGAAATAGTTATATCACCACCCTCTGACATAAACTGCCATCTAAACCCACACACCCACAAGCATCACCTAAACACACAACGACTAACACAATGCTCAAGGGTGAACTACTACTAAGGTTCAACTTAACGAGGTGAAGGGCTTTGTCTTGTGTCAGAATTGTGCTCGGATTCCTCTTCATCTTCCTGGGTTTCACTCCACTCCACTTCAGAATGGGTACGAGTCCCACTGCCTCTTGACCTTTCCAAAGGGGTGCTAGCTTCCGACTCCTCCGGGTCCTCTTCCTCTGCATCATCAGCATAAGCCATGGGTGGAACTAATCTGAGTGGGACCTGCTCATTGAGCAAGCAGGTCCTAGACGTGAGCTAAATCCGAGGTGGTAGGCGAACTCTCTTCCTCGCAGTGGTGCGGATCTTGGCTCCTCCAGGGGGTGCTTCTCCTTTCGCCTGTGCCAGCTCCCTCTTCAAACAATCCACCTGGTTTTGCAGTCTGCAAATTTTAGTACGGTTCTCATTCTCTCGATCATGAGCTGCTATCATCACATCTGTATGAGCATTGTCCATGGCGCTGAGCATCCTCACCAAGCGTTACATGGTGGCACTGTTCTCTGCCCCAAGGCATTGGCAATTGTTGTACTCGTCATTGTGGATCCTGAACGGATGGTAACGGTAAGCAGTATGCCTCAAGCGGACGGTGTAACGGTGGCAAAGTTCTCCAATGGTCTCTAGTGCCACTTCCTAACATGCGTGCTCGAAATCCCTCCCTCCGGCTCCAAAGATCATGGATGGGACTCCTTCACGATCACTTGAAATTGTCAACCGAACCCGACACTTCTCTTCGACTGGATTATGAGTGACTTGCCGATACTCGAGGGCTGGGTTGAATCCTATGGCAAATGCCATGTCTCGAAACTCCTTGACAAATCCTCCAGCTCCAAACAGATGTACGTGCTCATGATTTGACATTTGTGGAATGTGACGAGAGGCCAAAAATTTTGATTAAATGAAACAAAACAGGTTTAGGCATAAGTAAAACAGGAAGGGTAGCAAAGTAGTTTGGAAATAGATCGGGAAAGAAAAATAACTGGACATATATATATATATATATATATATATATATATATATATATATATATATATATATATATATATATATTTGCAATCAAAATTTTTTTTTCGAAGAGAACGGGGAAAGAGCAGTTCTACCAAAAATCTTAGGAGGCTTCTATGGGTTACCATTTGGCTGGTCCTAAAGTCAAGAAGGCTCTGATACCAACTTGTCACGCCCATAATTTCCACCCAAAATTCCAAACTCTTACATGTGTATTAAAATCCTCGTCCAGGAATCAACCGAGATACACAATGACAAATTTGATAACAAAGTATGAATCTATATTGAATGAAGTGACGAATGTATAATTATTACAGAGGCAGATAGAACCTCTCAAACAGATAAAAAGTCTAAATAATGGAAATAACTAGTGATAGCGACGTCTCCATAATCCACAGGCAAACTTGACTTGGACCTAGCCTAGTCCTCCAAATCTTCGCCTTCATTGTAGTATTCTTCTTCTGATGATTTGATATTACAAGGTGAGTACATGGAATACTCAACAAGCCACACAGCAAATATGCAAGTGCACAGGATAGCAAAGAATGGCATATAGGGCTAATTTGCATAAACGGCATTTAACTAAATAGTTAAGAGAGAATTAAAACAGTAGAGCAATTAAGTAGTATTAAATCAACACTGTACAGCCCACCTGGCTACACAGGCCCAAACCATCCCAATCTGGATCTCTTATATCTCATTTAAACATTAATTACTAAATGGGACTAATCACGAAAAACATCATTCAGCTCGCCCATGACCGCAGGCACGGCTATTCGAATAATTTTACTCTGGCCAGAGGTGTACAACTTTACCCACAAGACACAACCCCACAACATGTCACCATGCGCCTTGGCACCACCACGATACCTCGGAAAGGAGTTGTGACAGGACTTTTCGCATAACATGTCCAACAGAATGACCACCCACCAAGTCCCCAGTAGAGGTGGCCCAACCTCCAGGCTAGAGAAACTCTTGGCTTCCAAACATATGGCCTTATTGGCACTGCCATTGTGGATTTATTGACACTACCACCTATCAACTAAACACGCCATGGTGTCTCCTGCTGGGACATGCTACACTACAAGTCCAGCTGTTGCCCATGTTGGCTTATGGTTAGTACGGTAAATGCTTCACAACAGTAGCTCGTGAACCGGTCCTTAACTGTCATGAGCATCGCTAGCAACAAAACCAACCTGGTGCTTACAACCCACCATTCATCCATGTTTTAGTTGCCCATTAAGAATCAACCTCACACAACCACTATCGTAAACAAAACCATCATCATTTTATGTCTAATCATATGTGATTTACAACCTTTATGTGATTCTATAGTTTCTAAGCTGAGCTAAGTAACCTAGAATTATTCTAGCTAGCCCATATTTCATCTAGCTAGTCATATTAATTCCATAGGTACAAAGGTAGGGTATCAAAACAACAGGCTGTAAACAAGGATCAGGGTTTCCCTTCCCGATGTCATTCCAAAATAAATGCACTTTTGAATCAAAACGGAGATTTAAATCATAGGATCAACATGCTCAAAGGGTTGTGGATCTGTGTGACTTGCCTTGCTACTCCGCAAAGTCTTCCGAACCCTCCTCGGCGTAAATCGGCTCTTCTGGAACGTCCGAAACTATAGGCAAAATAACAAAATGAGCAAAAACAGTACATAAGCACATAGCAACAGCACATGGGAATATTTTTAATGATATATCTCAATTTTAAAAGAATTTAGAGACTTGAACAACCTCAATCCGAGTTCGTATGAATTAGTTATGATTTTTGGAAGTTTAAACCGATTAAAACCATTTACAAGAATTATTAAAGTATTAATGATGCAATAATAAATTAATTTTGAAAAGGAAAATGAGATTTATTGCGTCATCAGAGAGTGGTCCACCATAGACCGAGTCCACGGGATTGGTCCATCGGGTTTGACGGTTAGGGTGGATTGGATCAAGATCCAATGGCTCGGATTTAATGAACCTAGATCTAACGGCTCAGATGAAACCCGATCGTGCGCATGGATGGGTGACACCTGGCGCCGATCTGGTGTGCCACGGGACGGAGGGTGCGCAACGGCTGATGGGCACGATGACGTGACGACCGGCGGCGGCGGCGGCGGCGGCGGCTCGGGCGGTGAGGATCGCCGGTGATCCCGGGCACGGCGGCGGTTGCGGTTTGCGCCAAAAGGATGAGCTCGACGAGGCGATCTTACCTCGCAGGTACTCAGCGACGAACGGCGACGAATTGACCACCGGCGACGAGAAAAAGCGGCGGCGACCTTTGGGTACTTAGCGGCGACCTTCGGGTACTCAGCGGCGACGGCACTCCGGTAGGGAAGGGCGGCTGCCGAGTGGCGAACTAGGTGCTACTCTACCAGGGGAGCACGTCTGGGCTGTCGGTGAAGGGCGGTGATAAACCGAGCGACAGCGCGGCGCGGCTGGACTTGGCGGCGGCGGCGGTGCTGGGATCTTACCGTGGCTAGGGCTCTCCGGAGCGTTTAGAGTTAGAGCAAGGGCGGCGGCAGACTGAGGGGAGGACAGTGGTACTTATAGGGTCACCAATCGGAGGAGTCCAAGACGGATAAGGCGGCTATGGCAGCGGCAAACTCGGGCGGTGGCGGGTCTCCAAAAGAAACTCGAGTTCGAGCTCCAATCTTACCCGTTTTGCTCCGGGTTTTGAGGGGATTGGCGACGGGGATAGAGGGGAGGATTTCCCCTCAACCAATTTGAGGAGATCACGCGAAGGGTGGCCGGATTTTGCGCTGGGAGGGCAGCGGCGGACTCAGGCTCGGACTCGGCCTAGGGAAGACGAGGATCCTGACATGTGGGGTTCACCTGTCGTCGGGGAAAAGAAAGAGGGAGGGAGAAGTGGGCCAAGCTGGGCCGTAGGTGAGAGAGAGGAGGGGAGATGGGCCGAAATCGGCCCACGGCCTCGGGAGGAATTTTAAAACCTTTTTCCAATTATTTATTCACTGATTTGGTTTTCTATTTATTAAAAATACTTCCATAGCTCAAAAATTTCTCAGAAAAATCCAGGGACTACAAGAATTAAAGAAGTATTCAATAAAATTTTCTCTGGCCTATTTTCACATTGAAATTTATTTGGGATTTTTATTAACCACTTCTTTAGGCTTTTAATTATTTTCTAAAAATTATATTTTCACAGGTATTATTTATTAACTTATTTTTAGGTTGTGATAGAGGGAGACGACCTGCCGGGTGGGCGAGCGAGCGAGTGCGGGACAACAGCTGAGGCTGATAGGCAGGGCCCACAAGGAGGCACAGAGTAGCGAGCGCTCGTGTGAGGCCAGCAACAGCGGGCGCACGCATGAGGCAGGCCATGGGTTGAGCCAGGCAGTTGGGCTGGCCAGGGAGAGGAGGAAAGAGGAGTGGGAGTTGGGCTGAGGGGAGGAAAAGGAAGGAGGGAGGTTGGGCCGTGAGGGAAAAAATCGTGGCAGCCCAAAAGAAACAGTAACTTTTGTGTATTTCCAGTGATTTCAAAATTGAAATTTTGGAGGGATTTAAATAGATTTTGAATTCAAATTTTGACTTGGCACAACTCTAGGAATTGAGGGATTAAATGGAGGGGAAAATGAGATCCAAGTTGGCACATCACAAAAAAATTCAAATAAGATCCAAATTCAAATTAAATAGGGTTTTAATAAAATCAAGGGTGCTAGAAACCAACCCCCTTAAGAGAATCTCGACCCGAGATTCCATGGCTAAGGAAATAATTCCGGGTGCTCGGCTCGAAGGTGATCTTCACGCTCCCAAGTGGCTTCATTTTCAAAGTGATTACTCCATTTAACCTTGAAAATTTTTATCGTCTTTCGTCTGGTACAACATTCTTTCTCTTCAAGAATCTGGATTGGTCGTTCTTCATAGGTCAGGTTTTCTTTCACATTGATGATCTCAAGAGGAGCTTTCTCTTTAGGAAAACACATGTGTTTCTTCATCTAGGATATGTGGAACACGTTGTGTACTCCAGCTAGTTCTGCAGGTAACTCAAGTTGGTATGCGACTTCTCAAAGTCGGGTGGTAATAGGATAGGGGACGATGAAATGTGGTGCCAACTTTCCTGCCATTCCAAATCTCTTCATTCCACGTAGCGGTTACACCCATAGGTATACATAATCTCCAACTTGGAACTCAAGATCCCTTCTTCGATTGTTTGCATAATTCTTCTGCCTAGACTGAGCCAGTTTCAAGCATTCTCTGATCATTTCTGTTTGTTCTTCGGCTTCCTTCAGAACATCTGGCCCAAAAATTTTCTTTTCTTCGATGTTTGTCCAACAAAGTGGGGTTCAGCACTTATGTTGGGGGCCGTGTGTATACTAGCTTGATAACTATTGTTGTAGGAGAACTCTGCATAGGGTAAGCAAAAATCCCAAGTTCATGCAAAATCCAACGCACATGCTCTCAACATGTCTTCTAGGATCTAATTCACTCTTTCTGTCTGTCCATCTATCTGGGGTGATTGTCGGCCTCGGGTTTTTAGGACCGGAACCTCTCATGCATAGAGTACCAAATCCCTAGATTAGTAGTTTGGCACTTACATGACATCACTGGTACCATTGCAACTTACGGGATAGAGTCTTACTTGATCATTACAAAAAGGGGTTGCCCGCGAAGGGACCCAAATAGCCAAAAGTCCTGCGGTAAACTAGCAAAAGGCGTAGAATACGATAGCGGAAACATAGTTGGCGATGGCCTGTGTTAGTCCACAGGCGCTCGACTGGCAACTTGAGCCTATGGTGCCTCCTTCGGTGCCTCCTCCTCCGGGATATGCTCATACATTTCTCCTCGGTATCTAGTTCTAAAAAGGGGATTAAACAACGGTGAGTACATAGAGTACTCGCAAGCCACCACTTCAACATGAATTTATGCTAGCAAGGTTCAAGGGAGGCAGGGGTTTAATTGCGTAAAGCCAATTTTTGCAGAAACGTGTCACAACACCTGTGTCTAGCCATTTTACGAAAATATACTCGCCAGTAGTTGAATAAGTTAATCCCACCATGAAGGCTGTGTCCGCCTTGCCAAGTCATACCTGGTTCAGCTTACCCTCATGCACGATATTCAATTCCAATTCCACATTCCACCCACATTCCTAACCAAAGTTTTAGAAAAAAAAATTCTGAGTCTAGTCAAGACTAGTACAAGTGCAGGTGCTCCTTTAACCGCCAGCATGGCTATTCGAATAGTTTAGTTTTACTCACACTGCAGTGGATGTACGCTTTACCCGCAATCCGTGGCACATCCAATACATGAGACTTGCCACGGCCTAGTTTTTCGGATCTCCTAGCATTGCAGCACCTGCTCTAGAGACTATGAGCCCTCATACATGTCACACCCTGAGTTTAGCCACACAGAAACTTTACCGGAGAAAATACCTAAGAAAAGGAATTTTAAAATGGCTAGAGAAATTAATTGATGGTGTAAAATGCTAGAAAATAAATTGTCATGGCCGGGAATATTTTTTCTTGTATTCTCTGTGCCAAAATACATTAACTGGATTTTTAGTGGAATTTACAGAGCGCCGGAACTATTTTTAATAAATCAAATACGCTTATCGGAATTAACATCGTCCTGGAAATCTTTTTCTTTCTTCCTTTCTCTTTTTCTCCCTCGGGGCCGCTGGCCCGCTCCTGTGCCGCCCGCGCCCTCGCTCCTCGCGCCCTCGCCCTCGTGCCCGCGCGCTCGCGCCCTCGCTCCTCGCGCCCTCGCCCCGCGCCCGCGCCCCGCACCCTGTGCCCGTGCCCTCTCCCTTGCCCGCGCCCCGCGCTCTCTCGTGCTCGCGCCCGCGCCAACGCTCCTCCCGCTGACAGGCCGGGCCCGCCTGTCAGCATCATCGTTCTCCTCCGTCCGAATCGGGCGGAGGGGAAACTCCCCGGGGCAGTCCGATCCGGCGCCGTCCTCCTCATCCTCCCGCACTCGCACTCGTTCAAACGGTCGCGGACCGAGTCCGCCCCACTCCCCCGAGTTCTCCGGCGTCCACGTCCCCTCTCTCCCGTGAACCACGCGCACGATGCCCACGCCGCCGTCCACTCTCCCGTGCACGATTGGAGCCGTTCGGCCTCGATCTCTCCCGGCCGACTGTTTATAAACCATCTACCCTCTCCTCCATCTTTCCCAACACGCGAGCTTTCCAGTGCCCCAGAACCCGTCGCCACCGCGCATCCGAGCTCCACCGTTTTCGGCTGCTCGGCACCGCTCGCCGCCGTTCCGGACGCCGCCAGGCCACTCCGCCACCGCCTGCACCTCCGCCGCGCCGCGCCGCATCTCGGCCGCCACTCCGTGGAAGCCGAAGCTCGCCGGACCGCCTCGCCCGCGCGCACGGTGAGTATCGGCCTTCCGCCTCCTTTCCGGCCGATGTTTCCTGCCGCGCCGTGTCTCCATTCTCCACTCTAACTCCTCTCCCGTCCTCCTCATCCTCCAGGACACCTCGGCAGCCGCCTCTCGCCCGTTCCCCGCCGTCGGAGCTCCGTCGCCGACGTCGTCCCGAGGCCGCCGCCGCCTTTTCGTTGCCACTGTCGTCTCGCGCCGTCTCGCGAGCCGCCGGTGAGAACCCCCTCCGTATTTCCCGCATTCATTTCCGCCCCCTCCGTGTGTCGTCGCCGCGCGGGTGGTCGCCGTCGTCGACCATCGGGTCGCAGTGCGCGCCGCCGCCTCCCGCTCGGACGGCTGGCTTCGGCCGCCGCTCCCGGGGCCGTCCGATCTGGCGGGTGCAGATCGGGGCCGCCCGCTCGCTCGCCCGCGTGGTGCGCCCGCTCTCGCCGCGGTGGACTTGCCTCCGCCGTGCGCCTGCCTCTCGCACGCCACTGGCTGGTGGAGCCCGCCGGTCGGCGCCGGCTTCCCAGTCTAGTGACGTCATTAATCGGTTAAATGCGCATTAAATCACTGGTTAATTATATTCACTCTGAAAATAGCAGTAAACTTCAATAAATCATAACTATTTCATGCGAACTCTGATTAAGTCCATTCAAATTTCATTAAATCCAGAAAAATGCCAAGAATCCATTAAAAATACTTTCAGCCCATGTTTGTTGACCCCATGTACTGTTTTTAATTGTTTTATGCACTGTTTGTTGTAGAATCCGACGCCGGTAAGTTCTCCTGCGTATTTCGAGATCGTAGCCGAATACCTTGAGCCGGAGCAAGGCAAGTCGCACTGATACTTTGATCAATTCGTACCCATTTTTCATTAAATTGCCTTTGTTTACGCAAAATAAACTGCATTATTTCAATAATTCATGTGGATTGGTATTGCCTATACAATGTTAGGTTTCAGCCTTAGTCTTGATAACTAAATCCTTGTCACCTGGGTAATAATATGAGTAGAATATGATCCCTAGGATGCTTAGCCATGCTTAGCAACATAGCTCACCTGGGTATTAAATAATGTCTTTCTATATGATTCGACTCAATGTCGGAAAAATGGAACCATGGATGGTTGTTGTTAAATTCCTAAAATTTTGACCTAAATGGTGGGCTGTGGGTGTATGGTTGCTGTGTCACACCATGGCAATTAAGGACCGGTTCAGCGGGAACCACTTGGGCAACTTCCCGTACTTGCCACAAGCCAGCGTGGGCAACGGCTGGGCTTGAAGCGTTTCTTCTCCCTCTACCTAGGCACGAATGAAGAGGGTGGGCGTGATGGAGTTGGGTCGGCCCGGGGTAGGGTTGATCGGCTGCCGGATTCACCGTGGCGAAGGGGGTAGCCTGGCCAATATGCGTGCCCTGTCGGCAGGTGCAACCCTCAGCGTGGTGTGGATGTTAGGGAGGGGTTGCGTGAACGGTCCTGTCACAGCCTCGCACGGGACATCGTGGTGATGTACTGGCACACGGGAACGTGTGGTGGGGCTGTGTCTTGTGGTACAGTTGTACACCTCTGATCAGAGTAAAACTATTCGAATAGCCGCGCCCACGTAATGGGACACATTGGCCAAGACTCACCGTGATTAGTCTCACCCTAGATAATTAATCTGGTTTTATCAAACTGGTGTTGTGGAAGGTGTGTGTCCGGTCGGCGTGGTTGAGCTGACCGGGGGTGACCGGTTAGCGTGGTGTAACGC
Source organism: Oryza meyeriana var. granulata (assembly GCA_003991445.1). Taxonomy (NCBI): domain Eukaryota; kingdom Viridiplantae; phylum Streptophyta; class Magnoliopsida; order Poales; family Poaceae; genus Oryza; species Oryza meyeriana. Next base: position 258,550 of record RYFJ01001452.1, on the reverse strand, counting down.
TAGTCGGTGGAGACTGGTGAGTGTGGTTTAACTCTCATCAGTTTCGCCTGGTGTCGTGGTGTAACTTCCATCAGCGCGGCCTGTCAACGTGGTTTAGCGTTGGTCGGAAAAGCTGGTCAGCGGGTTACGTTGTCCGGTGGTGACTGGTTAACGTGGTGTAGCGTTAATCAGTGGAGTCCGGGATAAACGTGGTGTAACGGTACCGAGTGTCTGGTGAACGTGGTGTAGCGTTCATCAGTGGAGACTGGTGACGTGGTTTTAGCGTCAATCAGTTGGGAATGGTTGGGCCTGGTTAACGTGGTGTAACGTTAATCAGTGTGTGAATTAATATTGTTAATTAAATCAACTTTTCAATGTTTGCGAACTACTTCCCTTTTGCAACTGCTTTTCCGCAAATAAACCCTATCCCATCTTTGTACCCGGTTGCATATGCATTTTTGTGGTGTGGATTTGTTGAGTACTGTGTGGTGGTACTCAGCCTGCTCCAATTTTTCCCCCATGTTGGAGGACCGTCAGTTGAAGATCATCCTGAGAATAGCTGGCTCCGCCGTCAAGGTGCCTGTGGGAATGGAATCGGCTGCTTGGCCAGATGTTTATAGACTCCGTTTTATTTTTTTTCCGCTGCACTTATGTAATTTACAGTTTACTCTGTTTGTAAGACACTCTGTATGGCAACTTGGTTTTGTGTACCCTGGCTTCCTGGGCAGGGATTATATTACACATTAATGTTCAGAATTTCGTGCGAATTTCTGGGCGTTACAATACACCCCCTGGCACTCCAATCCCACCTTACCAGTGGTGTGAGGAGTCTTGGACCCAGGGATGTCAAGGACAGGGAAGCAACGTTCACTTATTTGACATTGTCATTTAACCCACAATCTATCCTCCTTTGTCTTCATCACAACACCACACCGTCAATCAGAACCGACCATGACTGGGGTGTCGCCTCACTAGAATACCCTAATCCGCTAGGTCTATGCCCATACGAGAATTGCGGTCATACTTGGGTCGTTTCCTGTTTGTTTTCTTGACTCGGTCCTTAATTGACTAGGGTCGGCGCTAACCTTTACCAGGAACCACCCATATCAATCCATGCCGCCCCGATAAAAAATGGTCTGGTTTTTTAGTTTTGATTTTCACAATCAGTTTTCGTATGTCTCGCGAGCGGCAATTCATGTCTCCGCTCACATAAAATGACGTTTGTCCCCTACCCAGAACGCTCGTCCCCATTGCGACCATTATCACATGTGAAAGAGAAATCTAATTTGCATTGCTAAGCAGTGTCAATAAATGACTTTAACATTATAATAAAAATTATGGCAACAAGGTACAGGGCATCAACTCAAATAACGACTTTAAACGAAATTTAGGAATGGAATTTAACATAACATGCCTTTTATTTGTAAATAAAAACCATTTCACATTAGGATCAACATGCTCAAGGAAAGGGGCATGGTGACTTGCCTTGCTTGACTACGGCAACTTCCTCCTCGGCGTCAAGGGGCTCGTCGTCGCAAACGTAGCCTAGTCGAAACGAGCGAAAAGTCAAACTCACGTCCAAACACTAATAAATGAGGAATAAATATAAAGAAAAATGGGAAAAATACCAAACCAGTCTATTGATAGAACTTGATTTTAGATAAATTTTGGTGAAAGTTTCACTCGATTTGGACTTAGGATGCAAAAGTTATGGGCTTTCAAAGATTCAAATTTGAAATAAAACAATTTAATAGCAAAAGCTACTGTTGACCTATTTAAATTACTGGATTATTTATTCCCAAAAAAAGAAATCTTTTCTCTCTGGTGCATGGGGGCCCACCTATCAGTGGCTCAGTAGGTAGATAGGGTTATAGTTATATTTTTGCTAATGACCGGGGCCCACCTGTCAGAGAGTGATTAAGAGGGTTAATTAAGTCTTAACCGAGAATGAATAAAAAAAGAAGGGGTGGGCCCACATGTCAGAGACTGAGGGGATTAATTCCCCTCTCCGTCGTCTTCCTAACCCCGCTCTGCCTGTGTGCGATAGAGCGGGCTCCCAACAGCGGCGCGGGGCACCCGCAGTGTCCTGGAGCGAGAGGAGGAGCGGGAAAGGGAGGGGAGCACCGCAGCGGGTGCCCGAGGGAGGAGAGGATGGGAGCTCACCGGCGCGCCACAGGGAAACAGCGCAACTGAGTGGGGGGTGTTCAAGGTGGACCAGCGGCATCGAGCGGGGCCAAGTGTCGTCGAGCGGCACCCTCCTCGCTCCAGTGCAGGGATGGCTAGGAAGGAGGTGGGAACTGCTCGGTGGTGGGGACGGGGGGGACTGGATGGGGACCTCTGTGATGTCGGGGGAAGAATTAAATGGGGAGAGGCTCCCCTCTTTCTGCAGGTACGGCGGGACCAAGACGGGAGCAGTCGATGATACGCGCGCATGGTTGGGGGGCCAAAGCGCGTGCGCACGGCTAGGGAGAGGGGCGAGGACACGTGTGGGGCGGGGGAACTACGCTTCGCAGCGAGTGTGGCAGAGGCAGGTACGGGAAAGGGCTTCGGACCGGTGATCCGAAGCGGGAGGCGGTGGGACGACGTCTCTGGTCCTTCGGTCCGTGGGCAGCGGCGAGGCACATCGGGAGGCAAGCAGCTAACGCAGGGTGCCGCAGCGTCTAGCTGCGCGTGGGGAGGTGTAGGGCAGTGATGGGGCGAGGACAAGCAGTACTACAGCGAGGCTCCACTGGCGGGGCGGTTAGGAGAGAGGATGCATGTGGACGGCTGCGCAGATGCGACAGACGGGGATGGTCCGCGGCCCAACAGGTGAAGCATGGTGCCGGTACGGCTCTGGTTCGAGTGGGGCTTGCCGCGACGGCACGGTCAGCGCGGAAGAGCGAGAGCGAAGGAGGCGACGCGGGGAGGGGGACGACCGCGTGGTCGAGCGCGCATGGTCGTTCGCCGTGCCGCTGTGCTGGCCGATAGGTAGGACCGGCGTGGTGGATGCAGAGCCGGCGGGCAAGCGTGCGGCGCGGGGCGGGCACCTGGTAGGCAGGGCCTGGCCATCGGGGCTAGCTGGCTGGGCTACTCGGCCCAGCGGCAGGGGCGGGAAGAGAGGAGGGGCTAGGCCAGGGGGGATGGGCGGGCCCACTGTGGAGAAAGAACATGGGGAAAAAGGTTTCCTTTTTCTCTTTCTCTCCTTTTATTATTCATTATTTATTTTTATATTTTTTTGTTTCTCTTTTGAAGGGAGAGAGGGAGAGGCTAGCCAACTTTGCAATAAATGTTCTTATACACTAGTATTTTTATACACAAACATTTTTAGGATTTTCTGATTTAATAAAACCCTGGCGTGAGTCTTCGACTAAATAAACTCGTATTTAACTTTTGGCACTGGTATAAAACAAAATTAAACTCTAGAAAATCCAGCATGATGCAACTTTTGAAAAAGTTTCTGTCGGTTCTGGATTTCGGTTTTCGATTTTTATTCCGAATTTTTGAGGATGTTACAGTGATAAGTTGTACTGAAATGGAGATTGGTACCCATTGCTTCGTGCAACTTCTGCCAGAAATGGGAGGTGAATTGTGTACCTCTATCAGACACAATTTGCTTTGGGACACCATGACGACACATATTCTAGTCATATACAACTCAACTAACTTTTTTCTAGAGTAGGTAGTCTTGATAGGGATAAAGTGGGCAACCTTAGCCAGTCGATCCACTATCACCCAAATGGAATCATAACCCGCAGATGTCTTTGGAAATCTTGTTGTAAAGTTCATTCCTATTTCTTCACACTTCCATTCCAGAATCTTCAACGGTTGGAGCAATCTTGCAGGCTTCTGATGTTTAGCTTTTACTCCTTGGCAAATGTCACAAAGGACAACATACTAAGGAATATCTCGCTTCATTCTAGACCACCAATAGTGACCCTTGACATCTTGGCACATTTTAGTACTTCCGGGATGGATGGAATAGGCATAATCATGAGCCTCTCTGAGAATCAGGTCCCTTATTTCCTTTTTGTTGGGTACACAAATTCTTTTCCCAAACCAAACGATTCATTTCGTGTCTATAGAGTAGTATGGAGCTTTGTCTTTCTTCATGAGTTCTTTGATATCCCTAATCTCTTCGTCACCTTCTTGGGCTTCACGGATTTTATCCACTACAGTTGGTTGAACCATAAGAGTTGCTACAGTTCTTGGCTTAACCATGTTTATTCTTAACCTTTCTAATTCTCGGCATAATTCTAGATGGTGAGGTCAGACAAAGAGAGCATTGCAATGAACCTTTCGACTTAGGGCATCAACGGCTACATTTGCCTTCTTTGTCTGAGATTAAGTTCTGTCTGAGTAAAAATGTACTTTAGGCTGTTGTGATCAGTGTATACTTAACATATGTTACCAATCAGGTAATGTCACCATTTAGGACTTCATTTAGGACTTGGTACTCTACACACATTCTCTTAGTTTTATCCTTCTTCTCGACTAGGAGCACTGGAGCTCCCTAGGGTGATGTGCTGGGTCACACAAAACCATTTGCTTCCAATTCTTCTAACTATTTTTTGACTTTGGCCAGTTCCTTGGCAGCCATTCTATAGAGTCTCTTGGATATAGGGGCTATGCAAGGTGCAATTTCTATGGAGAACTCCTCTCTATCAGGGGGCATTCCAGGCAGTTCATCTGTGAAGATGTCTAGGTACTCATTGACTACAGGCACTTCTTCCAAAGGAATGGCTTCGATGTAATTCATAGTTGGTTGACCTCTAGGGTTCTCACTAGGAGTAAACTTCACTTATCTACCCGATGGTCCTTGTATGCTTATGGTTCTTGTGGCACAATCCATCTAACCTTTATACTTAGCTAACCAATCCATACCTAGAATCAAATCCAACCCTTGTGACTCTAGGATAATGGAGCTAACCATAAAATTGACCCTTACTATAACTAGGTGAAAATTTGGGCACGACCGAACTGATCTAGTCTCCTTGCTAGGGGAGTGTTGATATGGCAGGGGCTGATCCCGATCTTTCGATGAGAGGAGGGGTAACTTCGATTTGGGGGTGGAATCGACGTTGGCTGTCCGACTACAACAATCACAGGATGCTGCGCCTTAGCAACAGGTACACCGATTCCGACGTTGGCTGTTCTTGCCGTGCCAAGAACACCCTTGAACCTGCTAGCAATCGAGAACAAGCAAGAACAAGATGAACAAGCAAATAAACTCACGGATCTGAACCAAATGAAACCTGAAACACGAGTTGGGGTCTTGAATCAAGCAAATCGGTGGTCTAGTCGACACACGCGTTTACTAGGAAGTAGCAGTAGCTAAACTTGCATCTAAACAAAACCCAAGTTCATCCCGGCGACTGCTACATGTATTTATACATGGGCAACAGCAAGGAGGCGTGGGAGGGTGTAAACCCTAAGCTAGAATGGGCCCCTAGTGGGCTGCACGAGATACAAGGGTTTCAGCCCAAGACTGGAAGGCCAAACGTCTCTTTGTCAATTCTGCTCAGCTCCGGTGGAATTTCGTCATGAGGTTGGATCCATCTGAAAGTAGACTTCAAGATCTTTCCAATGAGTACTCATATGCCTCAAACAACATCCGGAGTTGAGAAATATTGCCACGTCAATTTGATGTTGCCTGGCTGTACGAACTTGAAGTCTGAACTTGATGTCCGATCTTGTGCTTCCTTGTTGTGTGATCTTGATGCCCAAACTGATTGGTTGATCCATTAGCCTCCTCTCCATCATTCCTAATAATAATAAAACCATCACAATGATTTAGTAGCATCCAATTCTGAGATGAGGGTTTATGGACAGTAAGGAACGAGTTTACCTGATAATTTAGCTCTCGTGCACGGGCTCTTGTCATTGGTCCTTGTTGCGTAGTAGGCGTGGTTGTATCGTTGGAAGGGATGTCCTCATCATTTTTATGTTCATCAGTTTGGGGATGACAAGTAGTGGAAAATAGCAACTTAGTACCCAATTTAGCCCACAAAGTTCTCCAAAAATGACTAAGAAATTTTGCATCACGATCTGAAACAATTGTGTTTGGCACACCATGCAAACGAACAATCTCACGAAAGAACAAATCAGCAACATGAGTAGCGTCATCGGTCTTATGACATGGTATAAAATGTGCCATCTTAGAAAATCTATCCACAACCACAAAGACACTATCCCTCCCCTTCTTTGTTCGAGGCAGTCCTAAAACAAAGTCCATAGAAATATCCTCCCATGGTGCATTAGGAACAGGTAGAGGCATGTACAAACCGTGAGGATTAAGACGTGACTTAGCTTTTTGGCATGTTGTGCAGCGAGCAACGAATCTCTCCACGTCCCTCCGCATCTTGGGCCAAAAGAAATGATTAGCAAGGATGTCTTCCGTCTTCTTCACACCAAAGTGTCCCATCAGCCCTCCTCCATGCGCTTCCTGCAACAATAACATACGCACAGAGCCAGCTGGAATGCATAGCTTGTTAGCTCGAAATACAAACCCGTCATTGAGGACGAATTTGTTCCATGTTTTCCCTCCTTGCAATTCAGCAACACATCTTTAAAATCACCATCATGGGCATATTGCTCTTTTATTGTTTTCCAAGCCAAAAATTTTGAAATCAAGTTTGTGAAAGCATGGTTTATAACGTCTAGACAAAGCATCAGCAATTACATTTTCCTTCTCTTTCTTGTGTTTGATGACATAAGGAAAAGACTCAATGAATTCAACCCAGCGAGCATGCCTACGGTTCAGTTTTGCCTGACTTCGAATATGTTTCAATGATTCATGATCAGAATGTATAACGAACTCTTTGGGCCATAAATAATGCCATGTTTCCAAAGTCCGAACTAGAGCAAGCAATTCTTTATCATAAGTAGAATAGTTCAAACTAGGCCCACTCAACTTCTCGCTGAAATATGCTACAGGTTTTCCCTCTTGTAACAAAACACCTCCCAAACCAATTCCACTAGCCATCACATTCAAGTTCAAAAGTTTTAGTGAAATCAGGGAGTTGGAGCAAAGGGGCATGGGTTTAACTTATCTTTCAATGTGTCAAAAGCACTCTTGTGTGCTGCAGCCCAAGTGAATGTAACGCCCTTCTTGGTGAGTTCGTGCAATGGGGGCTGCAATAGTGCTGAAATCCTTCACAAAACGGCGATAGAATCCAGCAAGCCCTAGAAAGCTTCTCACTTGTGTGACCGTTGTGGGAACCGGCCAAGCTATGTATTGCTTCAACCTTGGCTTGATCAACTTCAATTCCCTGTGGGGTCACAACATAGCCAAAAAAGAGACTCGATCCGTGCAAAAGGTGCACTTCTCAAGGTTACCAAACAAACGTGCATCACGTAGAGCATTAAAAACATCACGCAAAATGATCAAGATGTTCCTCAAGTGATCTGCTGTATATCAAGATGTCATCAAAATATACCACAACAAATCTGCCAATGAAAACGCGTAAAACTTCATCATTAATCTCATGAAAAGTGCTGGGTGCATTAGTGAGACCAAAAGGCATAACTAACCCACTCGTATAGACCGAATTTAGTTTTAAACGCTGTTTTCCATTCATCTCCTAGCTTCATGCGAATCTGGTGGTAACCACTACACAAAATCAATTTTGAGAACACAATTGAGCCACTTAATTCATCAAGCATATCATCTAGCCTAGGAATTAGGATGACGATATCTGATTGTAATGTTATTAATCGCTCGGGCAATCTACACACATGCGCCAAGATCCATCTTTCTTAGGAACCAAAAGAACAGGAACAGCGCAGGGGCTAAGAGACTCACGCACATAACCTTTATCGAGCAATCTTGCACTTGGCGCTGAATCTCTTTAGTTTCTTCGGGGTTGGTCCTGTATGGCGCACGGTTGGGCAATGAGGCTCCGGGAAATAAGGTCAATCTGCGGTGCTCAACCCACGGGTGGTGGCAGCCCGGTGGCACCTCGTTTGGAAAAATGTCCGCATACTCCTGCAAAAAGGTTATTTGACTGCAGGAGCAAGAAAGAAGGTATCTCCTCAAGTGAAAACAAAGTTTGTTTGCAAATCAAAGCATAGCAAACAGCAGTATTAGCATCAAATCTCATCCAAAATCAGATTTGGGTTGCAATGAAACATGACCCTTTCAGCTTGATCTCATTTTATTATTGTGGCAGATTTGGTGTTCTTCTTTTGTGCTTTTCAAGTTCATTTGCCACAATCTGATTTTCACTCTCAGCATGCTCCTGAATCTTTACTTACTAGCTCTAGCAAGTTCATCTTTCAAAATAGCTTCAGGAGACATTGGGTGCAAAACAAGTTCTTGTCATTAGCATAAAAGAGTTTTGATTTGTTTTACCATGATGCAAAGAATCAATGTCAAACTGCCATGGTCTACCTAACAACATAGAGCATGCTTGCATGGGTACAACATCGCAGTCAATAGAATCATGATAAGAACCAATAGCAAAATTAACTCTCACCAACCGTGTTACCTTCACCTTACCGCTACTGTTCAGCCATTGAATATAGTAAGGTTGCGGATGTGGCTGGGTGCACAATGCAAGCTTCTCCACCATTTCAGCACTTGCCAAGTTGTTGCAGCTCCCTCCATCAATGATGACTCGGCAAGAACGCTCCTTGATCACACACTTGGTTTGAAACAAAGTGTGGCGCTGATTTTGTTCAGCCTTCTCCATTTGTGCACTCAACACTCGCTGCATCACGAGGCTCTCATAGTGTTCAGCATGTTCCGTTCCAATGTGCTCCTCATTTTTGTTGTGCTCCTCATCTTCCCCTACATTGTTAGCTGCAAGCAAAGCATATGTTTCTTCATCTAAATCACTAGAAGAGGAATACTCACCATCAGGATGCACAACTAGCACACGTGCGCTTGGGCAGTCCTTGCGCACATGACCGTAACCTTTGCAGCGGAGGCATTGAATGTCTCTCGTTCGCCCCGAAGATGCAATTGAGGATGAACTCTTGGTTGGTGCAGCAGCTGCCCCCTTTGTTGTTTCGGGAGGGCATGGTGAGGAGTTCATTGTCGAAGGTCGTGGTTTGCTGCTTGATGAAGATGGGGCAGCGGCTCGGTACAATTGGGCAGCGGGGTTGGATGGCGTCCAAGAGGTAGCACAACCTGCAGAAATGTTAGTTCTCGTGCTAGCTCTCCGTCCCTGTACTTCCCTTTCAGCTTTACAAGCAAGATAAAACAAACGAGTGATCGAATTGTATTCTTTGTAAGCCAAAATATCCTGAATTTCCCGATTCAGCCCACCCATGAACCTAGCCATAGCTGCATCCGCATTTTCTACCAAACCACAACGAAGCATCCCTGTTTGCAACTCTTGATAGTACTCTTCTACAGATTTGTTTCCCTGTCTCAAAAGCTGAAGCTTATGCAAAAGATCACGTGCATGAAAAGAGGGAACAAATCTAGCTCGCATAACTCTTTTCATAGCATCCCAAGTTTGTGGAGTGTTGTTTGGGTGGCTGCACACATATTCGCTCCACCAAATAGAAGCAAAATCAGTAAACTCACTAGTAGCAGCCCTAACACGTTTGTTTTCAGGAAAATCATGACATGCAAATTTTTGATCAACAGCTAGCTCCCAAGTAAGATATGCATTGGGGTCATATTTTCCATCAAAAGAGGGCATGCTAAATTTAATCTTCCCTAAAGAATCATCATTGTCGCGTACCTCACGTCGTGGTTGACGAGCACGTCCACCATGTCGACGGCGGCGCTGCTGCTGATTATGTTGCCCATTTACTTCCCCATCAAGCTCCGTGTCAGCTGAATATTCTTCCTCATCTTGCCCAGCAATGCTACCCTCGGTGTAGTTGTTGTTGCGCCGTCCCGTACCATCACGACCCTCCTGGTCCATCCTGTCCAAACGCTCCAAAATGCCTACAAGAGAGATGTTAAGAGCCCCAAGCGTGTTTTCCATTGAGGTCAGCTTAGTGTTGGTGTCGATCTGCGTGGCCTCTAATTGGCCAAGGCATTCGTTGGTAACTCGAACATCCTCATCAAGGTGTTCAGCATGCACCCTCACTTGGCGTTCAAAGTGTTGAATGATGCCCCTTGTTCGAGGTGAATGAGCTTGTTCCTCATCCTCATTTCCTGCCATGGTTAGCTTGCAGCAAAAAGAACAAGAGAAAAAAAATGTCCTATCAACTAGTGGAACTAGGTGGCAGCAAACTCCATTCTCTCAATCTTGTGCCATCAAGTTCTTACATATTCTTACCACGCTAGGAAGTTGGTGTTGGCAGCCGACAAGAACAGCACAAAATGTTACACAAGTACAGCCCTGTGACGTAGTAGATAATTTGTGGAGCTATAGGTGGCTGCAAGAAAAATCAAGGAACAGCTAGAACCACGTTAGCCAAAGCAAGTTGAATAAATGTTCACAATGGTACTGTGCTGGTCCTAGGCTAAACCATGTTAGAGACGTGAGCCTAGACACAAACGTAGTCACCAAACAGTGGCAAACAAGGCATACAAAGAGAGCAATGCAGCAACAAGAACTCTTTTTCTTCCTTTCTTCTTTTCCTTCTTGTTTCTTCCTTTGTTTTTTTTTTCTATTTTTTTCAGGGGCCTCAAAAGTTATGTTTGGCACAATCAAACAAAACAATTACTTCACATAGCCCTCCTTGCTTTTAGATGCACAGATTACACAGCAGATATGCGGAAATCTCCATAGCGATTGCAAAGCGCTCAGAAAGAATTTGGTGGCAAGGTTAATTTTCCCTGAAAGAGCACAAAGTAAGCTTTCCAGAATGTATCTAAACACTTGAATTGGAGATCGGATGCAAGAAATAGAGCAGATTTTTTCTCGTGCAGATCTAGAAGTGGGGATTGCGAAAATAGTGGGAAAATGCAGCGGCGTGTAAGGGGGAAAAAAAAATGGCAGCGAAACTAATGGTGACAAAAACGTGACAAGAACTCAAAACTCTAATGGATTAGATCCTAAGAACCAGCACTTGACACCACGATGCAACCACAAACTCAACAAGCCAAGAACTAGGTAGAACAGCAAGGGCTCAAACTAGTTTTTGGGATTTCAGATCTAGTCTATTATTTTTTTTGGTATTTTTGGACTGTAGGTAAAGTAAACAATGGGTAGATACTCTCACCGATTAACCTTGCTCTGATTACCACATGATATGGCAGGGGCTGATCCCGATCTTTCGATGAGAGGAGTGGTAACTTCGATTTGGGGGTGGAATCGACGTTGGCTGTCCGACTACAACAATCACAGGATGCTGCGCCTTAGCAACAGGTACACCGATTCCGACGTTGGCTGTTCTTGCCGTGCCAAGAACACCCTTGAACCTGCTAGCAATTGAGAACAAGCAAGAACAAGATGAACAAGCAAATAAACTCACGGATCTGAACCAAATGAAACCTGAAACACGAGTTGGGGTCTTGAATCAAGCAAATCGGGTGGTCTAGTCGACACACGCGTTTACTAGGAAGTAGCAGTAGCTAAACTTGCATCTAAACAAAACCCAAGTTCATCCCGGCGGCTGCTACATGTATTTATACATGGGCAACAGCAAGGAGGCGTGGGAGGGTGTAAACCCTAAGCTAGAATGGGCCCCTAGTGGGCTGCACGAGATACAAGGGTTTCAGCCCAAGACTGGAAGGCCAAACGTCTCTTTGTCAATTCTGCTCAGCTTCGGTGGAATTTCGTCATGAGGTTGGATCCATCTGAAAGTAGACTTCAAGATCTTTCCAATGAGTACTCATATGCCTCAAACAACATCCGGAGTTGAGAAATATTGCCACATCAATTTGATGTTGCCTGGCTGTACGAACTTGAAGTCTGAACTTGATGTCCGATCTTGTGCTTCCTTGTTGTGTGATCTTGATGCCCAAACTGATTGGTTGATCCATTAGCCTCCTCTCCATCATTCCTAATAATAATAAAATCATCACAATGATTTAGTAGCATCCAATTCTGAGATGAGGGTTTATGGACAGTAAGGAACGAGTTTACCTGATAATTTAGCTCTCGTGCACGGGCTCTTGTCATTGGTCCTTATTGCGTAGTAGGCGTGGTTGTATCGTTGGAAGGGATGTCCTCATCAAGTGTATTATCATTGATACCCTTAGGCCCTTAGTATCCAAACCATGTTTTTCCACAAAAACTCGAGAAATGAAAGTTTGCGAGGCTCCCAAATCAAACAAGTTGATAGCAGGTACATTATTTACAGGAAACGTACCTATCACAATGTCTGGAGCTCTCTGAGCTGATTCTGCCTGAACATGGTTGACACCGCCACTTCTAAAGGTTGGAGTAGTACGGAAGCCTAAACACTAGCCTGGGTAGTGGCCCTAGCTTGACTTGATGTAGGTGCTCTAGCGGTACAGATGTTAGAGGCTCCTGAAGCAGTGGAACCCTTCTTTTGTGGGCATTCTCTGGCATAGTGTCCAACATCTCCACAGTAGTAGCATGTCACTCTAGCTGCATTCTAAGGATTCCTTGGTTGGGTGTTGAAAGAGGTCAGGTTCGTTCCTTCGGTGTTGCCACTATAAGCTCTTGGCTGGGCTAGTGCAAATGGACGGGGAGGAAAAGAGCAAGTAGGGGAACCTCGATTCTGCTACAGTGCATGCTGGTGGTACTAAGGGGATGGGTTGGTCCTAGGGTGTGGACCACCATAAGACTGGAATCCGGACTGAGCTATCTTACGCTTGCGGAAGTTCTCAACTTCCTTCCTGGTATCTTCAACTATCAAAGCCCTTTTGATCATATTTTAGAAGGTGGGGAACTCATGAGCAACGAGCTGAAACTTTATGCCCTCATTCATTCCCTTTAGGAACTTTCTGATCTTCTTCTTGTCAGTGTCTACCTCATATGTGGCATAATGAGCTATGTGATTAAACCTGCTTAAGTACTCATTGATGTTGAAGTGCCTATTGTTGAATTCTTCCCTCTTGATGTCAATAATGCTCTCTGGGATATAAGCAGCTCTGAAAGCTTCTGCAAACTCTGTCCAAGCAATGTTGTCGGCATCCTGGTGAGCAGCACAATAGTTTCCCACCAGTTAGCGACGAGACCTCTAAGCTGGTGTGCAGCATGCAAAGCCTTCTCTCTAGGAGTGCACTGCACTACATCTAACTTCCTCTCTACATCTTTCAGCCAATTGTCAACCTCAACGGGATTGACAATTTGGGAGAATTATGGCGGATGAGCTCGTAGAAAGTCAATTAGCTTAGATCGACCATTGGCATGTAGAGCTTGGTGATGCTAGGGGTGTAAAGCAGCAAGGTTCTGAGCAATGCCTTATAGAATTTGAGTCTGCATAACCAGGAGATGCTATTGATCCAATTTGAGTCTGCATAACCAGGAGATGCTATTGATCCATTTGAAGCTAAGGTGGTGGAGGTAAACGTCCTTGGCTAGCGGTGGCGGCTGCGTTAGCTCCTTGAGCGGCCGTTTGACCATTTCCTGACATTTGGTCATCAGCTTGCTCCACTTCCTAATCTTCAGCTGCATAGGCTACATTGTTGGCATTCTGTGCTTGATCCTCATAACCAAGACGAGCTGGGGCACGAACGTTGCGGCGAGGGCATGTTGGCATGGTAAAAAAAAAGATGTGAGAAGGACCTCTGGAGGGCAAATTTGGAACCATTACCTCCAATTTACAAGCAGCTATGATCAGACTTGTTAAGCAATTCAATCAAACCTGCTCCCCTCTTACTAACAGCAAGAAAACAAAGTAGAAAAAAGAGGATTTGACCAAACAATTTGCAGGCCTTCGTCAGGATGATACCAGGGATTCTTCTACTATTTTGTCGACACAAGGAGGATACAAACTGCAGCTTTGAGCAGGGATTAAAAAGAGAATGATTTAGCCAACAACAGTGAATCCAAGAGGAAGGAAAGAAGGCTGCCTGAATATAACAAAGGATTGGCACCTCCTTCACCACCAGTTGACAAGAGGAGAAGAAGCTAGTGGTTGATTGCAGCTTTATGCAGGAACTGAAAAATTGTATGTGAAGAAGAAGAGAAAGTAGCAAGCTGCAGCTTTATGTAGAGGTTTAATAAGTTGATGTCTCCTGCAATAAGAGCTCCATGGATAGGAAAAAATTCAGCTACAAGTTGAGTATTCCCTTATTGTCTACCTATATACAGCTGCAGGCATTTTATATTCTCTTCTCCTAGAAGAAGACAGCCATGTCAAAGAAAAGGGAGAGAGAGCAGCAAGCTGCAGCTTTGTTCAGAATAAACAAATAGACAAGACAAACAAGGATGATTGTGTGCAGTAACCAAAACAAGGAAATGGCAACTTGCTACCTCCATCGAACAGGAAGGAAACAAAGGTGAAAGAAGAAGATTTAACTATACAATGAGCAGCCTTTTGTCAGCACCAAAACAGGATCCTCTTTGCTCTTTGTCTGCATAAATTGGAGACATTGAGCTGTGTACCCTTTATCTGATCTTATTGTCCTTCCCAAAATTGTAATTTCCCATGGCACGGCTTGCCTATAAAAGGGAGGCCAGGACATGGAGCTGGGGCAAAAAGAGTTCAGTTTAGATAGAGTGCACACACACTAAAAAATTAGGGCTGGTGCTGGACTTGGAGTACAACACACATTGGAGTCTATTTGAAGGTTGTAGGCCACTCTCCCTGTTGGAAGAATAGAGGGTTACAAAGCAAGTTAGTGCTACATAGGAAAAAGGAAGAGTGAATTTATTCCCTGGGCTACTGTGCTAGGGAAGGAAGAAAGAGTAGCCGGGTGAGAAATTTAGCAACTATGTAGTCGAATCAAATTTATTCGTCTCAGCACCATGCAATAGATGCCCTCGTTGTCTTTTGATAATTTAGAAATTAATACATGCATGCGATAATTTTTACTACTATTCTTGCATGTCAGTGTTATGATCATCTGTTCATGGTCGATTTTATCGTGCATTTATTTACTGTTTATTTACTTTTCCTTAGCATGGCTAGTTCTACCGCGTATTTTCTTTGTGCTCATTCCTTTCTTCCACATGAACATTAATTCCTACCATGATTTTTTTTACTTTCATGTATATACTATATTGTTGTCATAGGCGGACTATCACCTCTTTATCCATTTATTTATGTACTTTTTTCTTATTTACCATGGACGGACTACCGCCTGTTTATCCATTTATTCATGTAATTTTCTCTTATTTACCATGTACGGACTACCACAGTAGTGTCTGCCAAACTAACACTACTCCTCTAAGTTACTTGCGGGGCCAAAGGCATGATGGAGTCATCCTCAAAGGAGGAAGATGGGCCGGAGTTACGCTGCGGGGCTGCAAGTGCATCCTGAGGCGGTGGAGCAATAAATGCCAGTGAAGTAGGGGCAGAAGATGTTGGAGTGGTAGCTGGAATATAGTGGCAGTCTTTTGATTGAAGAATGAATGGTACTGGCGAGCGGTAAGGAAGCTAGCGCGAGGAGCTTGGCGGAGGGTGAAATGAAGTCGAGGAGAGCTCGGAGGAGGGGTGGGGCTAGATCCCACGGAGCTGGCATAGGAATCATACGTAAGATCCATCTACATTTTGAATAGAGGGGAGATTAGTAACCAATTTTGAGAAATCTAGAAGTAAAGGACAGACCATAAGCATTACCTATCTTTTTGCAGATATTTTTCTTTATAAGGTATACTCCTCAAGGTCAAAACTAAGCTAGGATTTTGTTTCTAGAGCCAAATCTATGCTCTGATACCACCTTGTGATGCCCCGATCTTTGCCAGCCAGAGAACACAAGCTGACACGGGCCGAGAACCATACCGGTGAAATATGTACCAGTCCCAGAAAACACAAGCTGGTACACATAGAAATAACAGTGGATCATAACAGACTTTAATTCTTACATCGCTGGGAAATAGCCCTTACAACCGTTGCCACCATAGATAGGCCCATAGGTGGATAACAACACATCACAGAAGAAGCGACACGGCGGCAAGGTGGAAGCAAAAGCGAGCGGCGACTACGTGACAAGCTAAGCACAAGGCACGAGGCAACTGAGCACCTAGGCAACTAACCAAACCACATCAACGGTTTGGGAACTAGGGGCAAAACTCTAGAAGTCTTCATACTCACTTGCTCCTAGAGGAACTCCTCGGCGGTCGGGTCGATGTCGTCTTTCCCATACTCTATAGATATATAAAAAGCAAGGGTGAGTACATTACATGCTCAGCAAGCCAAGGGGAAAGATGACATGCTTGGCTCGACAAAGGAGGCTAAGGGTTCATTTGTGAAAACAACCTTTTTTTCTTAAAAGAGAGTTTCTTTTGCAACACTAGTGAGTCAAATTTTAGTTGTCGAAAAGAGCCTCGCGCCTCAATCCATTCCACGAGTTGATTTGTAACAACTTGTCGTAGTGAGTAATGAATGATAATAATATTTATTTTATTTTCTCCTCTTTTCCTCTATTAGTTTCCTTTCATTTTCTCAGACTTTAGTCGTTATCTCTCTATCACAACATAACCATTTCTCATAGTTAACAAGCTTTCTCAGCACAGCCTAACACCTTCTCGGCCCTGTCAACACCATTGTGTCAAAAGACACTGTGGAGGCCATAGGCCTTGGGTACCTCATTACAAGCATATGGGCCACTCGAATAGAGGATGGGTCTAGCCTTGTAATTAGAGATATGTAAGAACCCGACAGACTTTGCCTTGTACGGTAAGGAATATGCAGTCCTAATCGGGCAAGTTATATCTCTAAGAGGAAATCCCTTGGCCAGAGTCCAGCTGGGATTCCTACTTTGTACCCCTGTCCCCCAGTATATAAGGGAAGGCAGGGCGCCCCACGAGGGCAGATACACATAAATCCTCAAAGGAATAACACCACAACTGGACGTAGGGTATTACCTCACATTGAGGGCCTGAACTAGTATAAATCTCCCCGTGTTCCTTTGCAATCCACCGAGTTTCCATCCGCCGAGTAGCCCCATATTCATATTGCCAGTGTAAAACATCGACAATTGGCGCGCCAGGTAGGGGAGCCGGCGAGATCTACATCTACAAGCTCGATGGATCCAACAACCGGAGTTGACAACGGCAAATTCTCCCCTGGAGACATGATAACTTTCGGAAACCTCGACTTCGTCGCCGACCAAATCGGCAATCTCACCTTGGCCGACCCAGACCTGATCCAACCGGCCGAGGAACCAGCTGACTCTGCGCCAGTCGGCCCACAAGACGCTGCAGCCCCCCTCGTCGATTTGCTGCGGCAATCTACCACCTGCCTGGGTCTCGGGACAACTCTCTCCTTCGGCGTCCGACTCGCACTAGGCCTCGAGCCAGCCCGGGTCGAGCTAGGAAGGGGAGAGATCATCAGTCTCCTGTGTAGACTCGGCAGCGCCATGGATCTACATCCCACGCGGCAGACCCGATCCCCTACGGTTCAGTTTGGACATGGCTCAGAGCCACTCCAGATTGAATCTAGGGAGGTCGGAGTTGTCCTTACTCCGATCAACTACTCGGATTTTGACTCCAAGTCGGATAACGGTTTGAACACCAGTTCGGACACCAGCCTGGCGAGTTTCCTTCTGCCCCAAGAGATCTTCATGGCATTAACCCCTCCACCGGAGGTGCGCCGAGTACAACAAGAGAAAGAAGAAGAGGCCCGCTGACTGCGGCAACAGGAGGAGGCCGAATGCGAGGCCCGCAACGACGAACTACACAGGCCTGCGTGAACCGCTCAGCAACAGATCCTCCAGACTAGAGTTGGCTACCACGACGTCTTCGTCACACCACAACAGAACGTCGTGGCTGCCGCAACCCTGCTTGACACACTCCAGCTCAGGCCTGATCATCAAGCCACCCCAACTATAGCCAGAATCAAGGCGATGATTACAGTTGCTGCATGTCAGCAGCACCAGCAGTCAGGCGACACACTTGTACCGACCAATCGGTCAGGTTCTCCAGCAGCAGTCAAGTCTGCATCGGCACAACACCGGGCGGCTGGCTCAAGTCAGCCGCACGCGGAGTCGTGGCAAACATCACTCGGCAACACCAACAACAACAATCGGCGGCGTCACCAGAACGATCGTCGGCTCAACCAGGACCTCCGAGTTCGTCTACAACGCGACCTCCGACAAGACATCAATGCCCAACGCCGTCAATGCGAAGAGGACGAGCGCCGCCGACTGGAGGACGAGCATGAGTGCTTCGGCCTCCACCACGAGTGGTTCAACCGCCGTGATCGGAGCCGGAGCCCTCACGAAGATGAAGGCGTTCCGGCTTTCACCCACGAGCTATAGGACGTCGACTGGCCGTCGGGCTTCAAGCCTACGGGAATCGAGAAATACGATGGCAAAACCAACCCCGAATCCTGGCTCACCGTATATACTCTAGCAATCGGAGCTGCCGGAGGTGACCACAAAGCCATGGCTAACTACCTCCCGGTTGCCCTGGCCGACTCAGCGAGGACATGGCTAACAGGGCTCCCGAGATGGTCGATCGGTTCCTGGGGAGAACTCAGGGAGTGGTTCATCGCTAACTTCCAGGGGACCTACAAGAGGCCGTCTTTCGAGCACGACCTATACCGGCTGCACTAGAGGAAGAACGAGTCTTTGCGCGAATTTATCAAGAGGTTCTCTGAGAAGCGCAACCAAATCCCAATGATCAAGGACAAGGTCATCATCGCCGCCTTCCACAAGGGAGTAAAGGACGCCCCGTTCATCACGAAATTCACTCGAAAGCCTCTAGCCACCGTCAGGGCTCTCTTCGATATGGCAAATAAATACGCCGACTCGGCTGAGGTGGTCACAGAGGCCCTCGACGAGGAGAAAGAGTCTCGGCAAAAAGACCAAAAGGCAAAAGCTAACAACGAGCCATCACAGAACATGTCCGGCAGCCGCAAGCAAAAGTCGGACAACGAGGTGGCCAACGTGGAGTGCACTCAGTCGCGGCCCCCAAGGAACAACGAATACCAGAAGGTTATGAACGGGCCTTGCCCCTTCCATCCCAAGGGCAAGCATGCGGCCAAGGATTGCTTCATGCTCAAGAAGTTTGCCTCCAAGCAGACTTCATCGTTTGGCGCCGACAAGGGCAAAGACAAGCCAGATTCGGGCCCGGCTGACGACTTTCAAGATCCCCAAGCTGAGCTCAACCAAATTTTCGGAGGGTCGTTTGCGTATGAGTCTAAGCGAAAGCAGAAGCTAACGACGCGCGATGTCAACGCGGTCTCTACAGCAGACGTCCCTCAGTACTTGCACTGGTCAGAGATGTCCATTACATTCAACCGCATAGATCATCCAGATCGGGTTTCACACCCGGGACGCTACCCACTCGTCCTGGACCCGGTCGTTAAAAATATCAAGCTGAAGAAGGTCCTCATAGATGGAGGCAGTGCACTCAACATTCTGTTCGCCAAGACTCTAGATGAGATGAAGATCCCTCGTTCAGAACTGTGGCTGAGTACCGCGCCCTTCCACGGGATAATTCCTGGCCTGTCTTCAACACCACTCGGGCAGATAACCTTGCCGGTCACCTTCGGCACGCGGGATAACTTCCGCACAGAAAACATCTGCTTCGAGGTCGCCGACTTCGAGACCGCGTACCACGCAATACTTGGATGACTAGTGCTCGCCAAGTTCATGGCAATACCGCACTATACCTATATGGTGCTCAAAATGCCTAGGCCAGCAGGAGTCCTCTCCCTCCGCAGTGACGTCAAGCAAGCCTTCACCTGCGACAAGGAGAACTGCGAGTTGGCTCAATCACAAGAAGTGGCAGTCAAACGCAACAACATTCGGCAAGCCATCACAATCGAAGTTGAGGATGACCAAGTTCCAGCCAAAAAAGTAGTGAAGTCGGGAATTTCAGCGGACTCTGACACGAAGAAGATCCCCCTGGACCCTTCCGACCCCTCCAAGACTGCTCTAGTCGGGACCGGACTCGACCCCAAATAGGAAGACGCCCTCGTCACCTTCCTCCAAGCCAACAAGGATATCTTCGCATGTAAACCGTCTGACATGCCGGACGTACCAAAGGAGGTGATCGAGCACGCCCTCAACGTCAAGACAGATGCCAAGCCAGTCAAGCAACGGCTACGGCGCTTCACACAAGACCGTAAAGATGCTATCCGGGAGGAGATAACCAAGCTTCTCACAGCCGGGTTCATCAAAGAGGTCTATCACCCGGATTGGCTGGCAAACCTAGTCCTGGTCCAGAAGAAAAACAGTAAATGGTGCATGTGCATCGACTACACCAATCTCAACAAGGCGTGCCCCAAGGATCCATTTGGTCTACCCAGAATAGATCAGTTGGTGGATACAACCGCAGGGTGCGAACTTCTCAACTTTCTCGACTGTTACTCGGGATACCACCAAATTAGCCTCAAGGAGGAGGACTGCCTAAAGACGTCTTTTATCACGCCGTTTGGAGCGTACTGCTACATCACTATGCTGTTCGGTTTGAAAAACGCTAGAGCAACGTATCAACGGGCCATTCAGCGGTGTCTACACACTCAGATCGGGCGCAACGTGGAGGCCTACGTCGACGACGTGGTGATCAAGACCAAGTCCAAAGAAGACCTCATCGCTGACCTGGAAGAAATCTTCCAAAATCTTCAAAGATTCAAGATGAAGTTGAACCCGGAAAAGTGCGCCTTCGGTGTGCCATCTGGAAAGTTACTCGGCTTCATCGTCTCGCATCGCGGCATCGAGGCCAACTCGGAGAAAGTCAACGCAATCATGAACATGGCACCCTCGACTAGCCAGAAGGACGTCCAGAAGCTGACAGACTGCATGGCGGCACTCAGCCGGTTTATTTCCCGACTAGGCGAATGGGGCATGCCCTTTTTCAAGCTATTGAAGAAAGCAGACAATTTCCAATGGACTCCCGAAGCCCAGCAAGCCTTCGAAGACTTCAAAAAATTTCTCACATCACCACCCATGTTGGCGTCACCAATGCCCCAAGAACCATTAATGTTGTATCTGGCGACAACCACTCAGGTAGTCAGCACGGTGCTGGTGGTCGAGTGATCCGAATAGGGTCACATACAGAAGATTCAACGGCTAGTCAACTTTGTCAGCGAGGTCCTTGCCGACTGGAAGATGAGATATCTACAGGTCCAGAAGCTGCTGTACGGCCTACTCATCACTGTCCGGAAGCTGGTGCACTATTTCCAAGCACATCAAGTCACAGTGGTCACATCGTATCCACTCGGGGACATCCTGCATAATCACGAGGCCACCGGCCGAATCGCTAAATGGGCGCTCGAGTTGATGGCGTTCAACATCACCTTTCAGCCACGGACAACTATCAAATCACAAGCTCTAGCCAACTTCGTGGCCGAGTGGACAGAAGTTCAAATGCCTACATCAACAGCGAATCTAGAGTACTGGACAATGTACTTCGACGATTCTCTACGGATCGGCGGCACCGGGGCCGGCGTCGTACTGACGTCCCCTACTAGCGAAAAACTCAAGTACGTTCTCTAGATCCACTTCCCGGCTTCCCACAACGTCGCCGAGTACGAGGCACTTATCCACGGGCTCTGCATTGCTATACCACTCGGCATCCGCCGACTGGTTGTGCGAGGAGATTCTCAACTCATGGTAAACCAAGTCATGAAAGACTGGACATGTCTCGATGATACAATGGAGGCGTACTATCAGGAGATCCGAAAGCTGGAAAACAAGTTCGACGGGCTAGAGATAAGACATGTCCTACAACAATACAATGATGCTGCAGACGAATTAGCAAACATGGGATCCAAGCGAGAAGCGGTCCCGACAGGGATCTTTGTCGAGCAACTTATGGAGCCATCAGTCAAGAAGAAAACCAGTGCCAAAGCAGTCAGGAGGCGAACCTACCCCGGTGACAGACGAAGTACTGAACATATGTCAAGACTTGTGGACTCCTGTTCTCAAATTCCTCCTGGACGATGAACTCCCAAACGATCGCAGTCAAGCCGAACAAATTAAACATCGAAGCAAGAGTTTCCTAGTCGTCGGAGAAGACCTGTACCCAAGAAGTGCATTCGGTGTCCTCATGCGCTGCGTCACCACTGAGGAGGGCAAGCAGATTCTGCAATCGATCCACTCAGGCATATGTGGTAACCATGCCGCATCCAGGACGTTAGTCGGAAAGGCTTACCGGCAGGGATTTTTCTGGCCAACAGCAGTAACAGACGCCAAAGACATTGTTCGCACATGCGAGGGTTGCCAGTTCTACGCAAGACAAACCAATCTCCTAGCCCAAGAACTCTAAACAATCCCAATCTCTTGGCCCTTTGCAGTATGGGGGCTTGACATGGTCGGGCCTTTCAAGAAAGCTCCAGGAGGATTCACACACTTGTTCGTCGCAGTGGATAAATTCACGAAGTGAATCGAGGCAAAACCCGTTGCTACCATAACAGCGGCACGAGCAAAGGAATTCATCATGAGCATATTATACCGATTTGGGGTCCCTAACCGCATCATCACGGACAACAGTACTCAGTTCACGGGCGGCGTGTTTCAAAATTTCTGTGACGACTTCGGCATCAAGATCTACTATGCGTCTATGGCACACCCGCAGAGCAATGGGCAGGTTGAACGCACCAATGGTATGGTCTTACAAGGTATCAAGGCTAGGATATTCGACCGACTACAACCATACGCGGGCCGGTGGGTACAAGAGCTCCCATCTGTTCTCTGGTCTCTCAGAACAACGGTTAGTCGGGCAACAGGGCAATCCCCTTTCTTTCTGGTCTACGGTACCGAGGCCATGCTACCAACCGAGTTAGAGTTCGGCTCTCCGCGAGTTCGGGCTTACTCAGAAGACACCTCAAACAATACCCGATTGGTCGAACTAGATCAGTTGAAAGAAGCAAGAGACATAGCAATAATCCAGTTGGCAAGGTATCTTCAAGGCCTACGTCACTACCACAATCGCAATGTCCGTGGCCGCGCCTTTTTGGTCGGAGATCTCGTCTTGAGAAAAATACAAACCACCAAAGACAGGCATAAACTATCCCCAATATGGGAAGGGCCGTTCATTATAGCCGAGGTCACGCGGCCAGGCACCTACCGATTGAAGACCGAAGACGGTGCCCTCATCAGCAACTCATGGAATATAGAACAGCTACGTCCTTTCTATACCTGAGTCTTATACTTTCCATGTGTACAGATTTTCTCTGACTCACTACGCCACTTGTCTCAATCTAGTAGTGAGTCGGGGGCTGCATGTATTATATGTGCTTTGTCAATAATATAGGAGCCTGTTTTGCTTAAGTTATGAAGTTTTGCAACGACTTTGTTATGTTTGCCTGAGAACAGCTTCCTACGGTGAACAATTTTATTAAGTTCCTATAGACCAGCTCGGCGCAGACTATATAGTCGGGTAAAGCTAATGACAACTAAGTAATAATTCAGAGCTTGGCGGCATTGCACATATATTTACACGTCTTTATAAAAATTCATATACACCGACTCCATGATGGACTGTTCTTACATACCCAGGTCTCGGGTGGTCACCTCTGCAGTCGGCCTCGCCTTGGCTATCAGCTCCAGTGCCTCTTCAGGTGTCATCTCCTCGGCGAATCCCTCTCCGATGGCTTCAATGTCTGCCCTGGGGTAGATGGACTTGGTTATCGCCAGGGTTTGGGCCACGTCGACAACAGTACGCTCATCCAAGTACCTCTTTAGGATACTCGGTGCTTCGTTAAGGCGCGCCTGCACGTAAGACACTGTGTTGGAGCTGGTTCCCACATAACGAGGATCCATCACATCAAGGAGCCCTTTCACGGACTCGAAAAGGATCTCTCGTGACTCCTTGATGACCTTTATCTCCTTTGCAAAAGCCTGAAATTGGATTTGGGCATTGGCTCTAGCAGCTGCCTGGGTTCACTGACAAGTAAACTTGTTAGGCAAAATTGCAGACAGAGTACTTAATGGATTGGTTAAGATCATTGTCAGAAGCGGAGACTTACTGTCGTAATCGGCCTCCCACTTGGCTTTGGCCTTCTCTAGTTCAGCTTTTTCTTTCTCGAGCTTGGCGTTGGCCTTTTTCAAGTCGGCCTTCTCTTTCTCAAGCTCGGCCTTGGCCCTTGTCAAGTCAGCCTTGTCTTTTTCAAGCTCAGCCTTGGCTCTCTCGGCCTCCTTCAGCTAGATTTCTCCCTCTGTTTGGGTCTTCAGCTCAGCTTCGAGGGCTGCACATCAGAATAGTCAAGTGCTCAACATTGCAGTCAAGACACAACTGGCAGTTAGGAAACACCATAGCTGGAGAAATATACTAAGGGCTCAGTCAAGAAGGCGTTCGGGAGACTTACTTCCAATCTTCTTGGCTTGGTCCCAATTTTCGTCCCTAAGCTGATTGACGGCTCCCTTCAGCCAAGACTCCCTCCCCTGGTGGCGCCGCTCCAATTCGGCCTTTAATGCCCGGAGCTGGTCCAATTCTTGGAGCTGGGGGGCAACCCGGGTTTGGACCTCGTTCATCCTCTCCGAGCGGTCAACAATTTTCTGCTCGGGGAGAAACAGTGCAAATCAAAGTCAAGCGTCAGAACACTCGTGCAAGGAGGACTACCAAGACTCCAATACGGTGAAATTCATACCTTAATCCCCTGGGACGCAGCGATTGCGGCGCGAAGCAAGTCTTCACGCAACTTCTCCGCCACAACCTCGTCATGCTTATAACTCCTCGTAGTTCCGTCGGGGGCCACCCAACGGAATGTCCTCGGGAACTTGCGGGGAGGGGCTTTGAGCCTAGGGAGGTCCGGTCTTTCCGAAGACGATGACAACGACAACGACGATGACGACGGTGACAAGGACGGCGACAGGCTCCTGGCCCTCAACTCGGCAGCCTCCGGGGCCTCGGGGGCTGGCCCAGGGGCTGGAGCGACAGCTTCGACAACCGCCCCTTGGTCGGCCAGTGTCGGTGGCCCTACAGTTGGGGTGATCTCAGTTTCTGCAATTGGGACTGTTGCTGGCTCAATAGGTGTGCTCGCTGGCGCTGGCTCGGCCGGGGCTGGCTCGACGATGGGAGTAGCCAAAGTGGTCTCCTTGAGATCAATGTCGGCTCGCTTCCTGTGTAACGAGTCAGATATCAAAACGCTACCACGCCGAACAAGATTTTCAGAAGACCCAGAGCAACTTACCTCTTGGGGAACTTAAGCCTCTGTCCGGGGGATCCAGAGGTCGGCACTAGAGGGCCGCTGGCTGTCGGGCCTGAGGGCACGGTAGTCGGTGGCGGTGTTTCTGTCCTAGTCGGCCCCGCTCGCGGTATGGCCGGCTGGGGTGCTGGGTACTCGACGGCGCCATTCTTGGGCTCACTGTTTCTGAGCCTGGCAGTGCTGGACCTGACCTTGTACTCGGCGGCGCTCGTATTGGGCTCGATGATGCTAAGCTCGACCGCGCTAGTCCCAGTCTGGGACTCGGCGGCCTAGGGGCTGTACCGGCGGTGTCTTTTATCTTCAGACTCCTGGCTGCGGCACTCGGCCTCATAACTTTCTTCTTGCCCTCATCTACAACAGGCCTCTTCCCCGCTCTCTTGGAGTCGGGCTGGGCAGCAAAAGGACTTCTCAGCCTCTTCTTTGATTTCATGGCCGATAATGTTCAGGAGTCATCATCGAACTCCTCACACGTCTGCAAGCAGTTCAACAATACATGTTACACATTGTGGAGCCAACTTGTGCATATATCTGCAAGCATTCACCACAGATGAACTACAAGACAATATCAGCAAGGGTTACCATTGGGCGCGGCCTCTTCTGGCTATAAGCCACCACAGACCGATTTGTGTCTTCAGTTTCGACCACCCCACTGGCAAAGAAATCTAGCAGGATGTTGATCACCTTGTACTTGTCCATCAGGTCGGAGTATTCCTGGCTGGGATCACCTTTGCCCTTGTAGTCCCAGCCAAAGTGACACCTCAGCTTCAGCGGCCTGATGCACCGAGTCAAGAAATGTCTAGCCACCCATGGACTAGTCAACCCGGCTCTCTTCAACTTGTCAATCCTGCCAACAAGTATGTTAACCTGCCCCATTTCTTTAGAGGTGGGCAAAGACGACCACTTGGCAATAACCACCGGAGGCAAACCCATAAAAGGGGGAAGGCTTGGCTCAAGATCAGAACAGTAAAACCATTCCTTATGCCAGCCCTTGAGAGAAGATTTCAGGGGAATATTGAAATAGATCCTCTTCCTCTCGCTCTTGAGTTGGATACCGCCCCCCCCCCCCCCCAATCACTTAGATTTTGCTCTTAGAGGGCTGGGGCTTGATATGGAACAAGTGTCTGAACAGATTCAGATGGGGTTCCACACCCAGGAAGCACTCACAAAGAGTCACGAATATGGAGATTTGCAAGATCGAGTTGGGATTGAGATTCACCAACTCGAGTTCATAAAAAGCAAAAAGTTGGCGGAAGAACTTGGAAGATGGAAAAGAAAGACCCCGGTTGAAAAAAAGAGGCGGAAAGGACGGTCTCACCGTCCTAGGGCTCCGGAACCGATTCACCTCCAGCCGGACGCCAGTTGATGACATCGTGGCTCTGCAACCTCAGCTGCTTCTCCAGAAGCTTCAACTTAGCCGAACCGCAATCCGAAGTCGGCCAGACCTCGTCTGACGCGTCCACGAAATCTGAAGCCCTCGGCATGGTTGGGGATGAGAAGATTTAGGGGAAATGTTGCTGGAGGTTTGGAATGGACAAGGAAGAGCGGAATTGCCCGAGTTCCAATGGGGAAGAGCAAGCAATGGCGAACCCTAGCGGAGCGGGAGGAGAAATTTCGGCGTGGAAACTGGAAGATGAAACGATTGGTGGATTGAAGAAGATGAAGGAATCTTTTCTCTCTCTCCCCGCCTTTTATAGAGTCGTTTCCGATTCGTGGGCTTGGGCCTACAAAGTTGGTACTGGGCCACCAAGACATGAGTTTGTACAGTAGTACACTCAATGTGGGCCGCTCGTTGGCTGTGTTAAAATCACAGTGCTGGTGCTACCAACAGGAACCGATGAGGTAAACAGATATGCTTCATGAAGGCCTAATTGCTAAACACATGTGTTTGGGTATCTGTCTTATCCGCCAGGTATTGAGGATATATCCTTATAAGGATCACAAGCTGGTTTTCATCAAAATTGGGGATGCAGGTATTTCTCAAGTACACCTGACCACGCAATGGATTTAATTTCATAAAGTGGTACTCGGCCTACATGCTTGACCACCAGTTGCCATGAGCAATATTACTCCAGCCGACATGACGCTGAAGAGTCTAACTTCCGAGTAGTGCACTACTTGGGAGAGACTATAAATATTTTCTTCCAACTGACATGAAGCTAAGGAGTCTAACTTCCGAGTGGGACCCAACTCGGAAAAGACTATAAACACCCTTTCTAGCTAATATGAAGCTGAAGAGTCCCATATACGAGTGGCATTCTACTCGGCAAAGACTATAAATCATATTCCGGTTGACATGATACCGAAGAGTCTCATATACCAGTAGTATACTACTTGGGAAAGACTACAGGGTTAAAAATCTTTGACTTTATGTTTAATTGTTTTTACAATTAAGCACAAAGTCGGGAGCTACACCTAATAGGTACGCCTATTCGGCACACACTATTCAAACTTCTACATGGAGCCCTTCATAGCCTCGCTGCCAGCTGACATGAAGCAGGACTCGGGAAGAAGAAGCACACGGACAAAGAGTACTCGGGAGCAATGCACTTGGGCAATCTTCACCGTGGAGGATGAGCACTCGGCATCAGCTGTGACTCAACTATAAAGGTCTCAGGGGCTGCTGTGAAGGCCATAGGCCTCTAGTACCTCATCACAAGCATATGGGCCACTCGGATAGAGGATGGGCCTAGCCTTGTAATTAGAGATATGATAGAATCCGACAGACTTTGCCTTGTACGGTAAGGAATATACAGTCCTAATCCGGAAAGTTATATCTCTAAGAGGAAATCCCTTGGCCAGAGTCCGGTTGGGATTCCTACCTTGTACCCCTGTCCCCTAGTATATAAGGGGAGGCAGGGCACCCCATGAGGGCAGATACACACAAATCCTCAAAGGAATAACACCACAACTGGACGTAGGGTATTACCTCACATCGAGGGCCTGAACTAGTATAAATCTCCCCGTGTTCCTTTGCAATCCACCGAGTTTTCATCCGCCAAGTAGCCCCATATTCATATTGCCAGTGTAAAACATCGACAGACACCCTAGGTCACACAGACCTGTTCCCAACCACTTAGGTTAGCAACTGCCACACAGGCTGACTATGGAAACGGTTCCCATCCCAACAACCATCTTTTTAAACATTTGGCAAATAAAACTGCGCTATAAGAAACATCTCACATTCGCCCATGACCATAGGCGCAGCTGTTTGAACAATTCAATTAACCTCTGTAGAGGTTGTACACTTTACCCACACGCCGTGAGCTATCTCCAATACACAACACATGATGATGAAACACGGTTGGTCAAGGAGGACTCACTACAAGTCCTTTTCAAAACTAACCCATGAAGATCCCATGTCACACGGTTAGGTCAAGTCCATGACCAAGTATCAGACAAGTCCAAGCCTTCATCTACTTAGGAACACCAGTGATGCTACACCTATCATCGATAACATGCCACATTAGATACGGTAAAACTGGGTTTGTAAAACATGATCAGCCACTAATCTCCTCATCCCCGGCGTTCCACAACCATTGCCATACAAGATTTCCACGAACAAACCAATTAATTAGTCAGGGATGTCTCATAACACCCGTGGGGTTGCATTGTAAGATGTTCAGATAAATTTCCCAAAGGAATCGGTCCTTATCAATAATACATAGCCAAGCCACAGAGGCACTGACTTTTCACTATAAGAGTAATACAAACCATCTTTATTTCGCAATCCCACCAATATGGGGTATCGGGTTTCAAAACATGAGTGTAGAAGTTCCCAAGTTTCCCACATGACATCACAAACATAAGCATGGCGAAGCAAACTACCTCGGTAGTCGTATCTGGTGGATAACTATACCGGCGTATATTATGTGGAGTTAACAAGGGTAGGGACAAATCAACAATATGTGCAAAGTAAGTGCAACTAGTAGGTCGGTCCATCGGTTGTACTCGCAAACCAAGGCCAGTAAAGATTTAAGTGTACGCTAAGCACTGCAATTTGTAAACAACATAGTTTGTAATTATCGGGCCAATGTGATCAAGGAGGGCTTGCCTTGCGCCTGAATCGAGTCTTCTCCTTCGAAGGCGGCATCCGGACCTTCCACATAGTCGGGTTCTACACGGGAAACGAGGCAAATAAGAACGAGAGCCCAAGTACATAACTCAAAACAGAAATCCAATAGTGCTAAACTGTAGATCTCATGTTTAGAAAAATTTTGAGTGTTGAATGGGATCAAACGGAGTTACGGTTGATTTATTATGAATTTTTGAAGTTTAAAGAATTTTCTAGGATTTCTGGATAAAGAAATAGCCAAAAAGAAAAGGTATATTTCCTAGGAATATTCCCTGATAGTGGGCCCGGATGTCAGTGGGTGAGATGGGTTAATCTAGAATGGGACCCACATGTCATAGACTCAAAGTTTTAAAAAAAATTATTTATTTTCTTTGGACTGAGGCCCACCTGTTAGTGTCTGGAGTGGAGAAACGTTGTGTCATGGGCCCAACTTGTCAATGGCACAAAGAAGGGGAAAAGGAAGAAGATGTTATCTTCTTCCTCGGTCTGAGACATTGGCACGGGCAGGGGCTGGCCGGGGAGGAAGGAGGTGTGGTCGCGACGGTCGGGAAGGAGTTGGTGGAGGCCGGCGACCTTCCTATTGTGGACGGTGGAGAGTGGCGACGCCGGGAACCACCGAGGTGGTGGCTCAGCTTGAACAATTGGGAAGCGAGAGAGAGAGAGAGAGAGAGAGAGAGAGGAAGAGGTGCAGCGGCGATAGGGCGAGGCCTGGGCCTTTTATAGGCCACGCAGGGGTGGCAAGGTGGCGGCCCCATCGGAATTTTGAGGCGAGGCCACGGCGGCTTTACTACCAACGAGACGGCATTGGGATGGCCGTTGTGGCGTGCGGAGGAAGGCGGGGTAACGGCGATGGCAAGATGATGCGGTGTGATGGCAATGCGATGGCGGTGCGATGCAAGAGAGAGCGGAGGAGCGGCGGGTTTCTAGGAGGAGGTGATGGTGTGGCAGCTTCTATTCTGGAAGGAGACAGGTGGTCGATAGGATTACCGGGAGGAGACGGCGTGATAGGATGGCGACGGTGAGGGCGACGCATGCGGGAAGCAGATTTCCCTAAGGGAGACCAGAGAGGATACGGCGAGGTGACAACCGACGCGACACCTGGGTTTGCCGGCGGGCAACAGGGGAAATCGGGGAGATAGGAGGCTACGATTCTGCTAGGATTTGTGGTGAACTTTGAGGATTGGGCGTTGCGCGGGCTTTGGAGCAACATGTGGTGCACGGGAGCGACAGATGTGGCACACGGCAGTGAAGTGGACGAGTTAGCCCGGTACGGCATTTTGTCAAATGGTGGATGGGCATGCAGGGGCGGCGAGGGGAGGGAGATGACCATGCCAGGCAGGGTGGAGCGAGCAAGCACGGACAATAGCCCAGGCTGACAGGCAGGGCCCGCGGGGAGGCGTAGAGCAATGAGCGCTCGCGCGAGGCCAGTAGTGACGGGCACACACGTGAGGCAGGCTGGCCAGGAAGAGGAGGAAAGAGGAGAGGGAGTTGGGCCAAGGGGAGGAAAAGGGAGGAGGTAGGCTGGTCCATGAGGGAAAAATGGAGGTGGCCCAAAATGAACACTAACTATATATGAAGACTACTCTGGGCCAGCCGTCATGCAGATTGTGATGCTAGCAAACGATTCACAATATGTCCCTTTCCAGCTCTTTATTCCAGATGATGTGCAGGGAACGATTGATGAGTTTCTGTTACGACGGAAGCTTCTTCAGTAGTTAGCACGAGCCCTAGCTATCCCGCAGCCGCTTCAAATGGTTGCTCCTTTCACTCAACTACTTTACCCAAAGAGGAAAGCACCTTTTGATCATCCCCCGCCAACTTTCAAACTGTCTCACATGGCTGAGGCCTCTAGCTAGGCCGTTCAAAGTATGCCTATGGTGGAGGATGATGTCATGTATGACAATGACAACACTATGCATCTAGAGATGCCTGAACCTCTGGCTATTATACCACCTCCGCTGGGAAGTGTGGAGTTTGCGCTTTCTCAAGGAGATGGCAGCGACACTATTGGGTTGGCAACCCAGACACAATATCAGCCTCTGCAAGCTTCCATGGACGTGGTTGTTTCCTCCTCCAGAGTGGTCAAAGAAGAGGGATGGCAAGATTGTTCTTTTTGATCCAGTACGGAGGCAAAGCGCTCGCCTAAAGTCATCTAATGCAGACTGTATTCAACCTGACCCAAGAATGGGTGTTGGCAAGCCAAGGGGAAGGTCAGCTAAGAAGTTGAAGGAACTGGCAGCTATGGTTCTTATCTTCTCCTCTAACAGCACTATAACAAAGGGCAATTTTGAGAAAGATCTAGATTTGGAACCATGCTTTGATTCATCTTCCTCTGATTGCTCTATTCCTCTGTTACAAAAGATGGGAGTGGATCTGTGTAGCCTATCTCTTGAGGAGGTTTCTGAGGCTCGGCTGGGAGGGGATGTGATGTTGCTGTGTCACACCCCGAGTTTTTCCCCTTAAATGTAGCCACACAAAATATACATAACAAAACGTCCCAATAAAAATAATTTAAATTGGCCAAATGAATTAATTAAATGTGAAAATATAAAATAATAAATTATCATGGCTGAGAATATTTTTCTTATATTTCTCTTGCCAAAATACACTAACAGGATTTTTACTGGAATTTTTAGAGCACAGGAAGTATTTTTAATAAATCAAAAACTCTTATCGGGAATAAAAGAGCACTGGAAATCCTTTTTCTTTTCTTTTCTTTCTCTTTTTCCTTTTTCTTTTCTTTTCCCTCCTGCTGGGCCGCCAGCCCAGTACTGTGCCGGCCTACTTGCGCGGCCTGCACACCACACGCCCCTCACCCCTCTCGCTGACACGTGGGCCGAGGCCCCCACACGTCAGCTTCATCCTCAACCTCCGGCCGACTCGGCCGGAGGGGATCGAGCTGCCCCGTCCGTCGGATTACGCCGTTCCCGCTCCCCTGCACCTCAGCCCTTGATTCAAACGTCACAGACCGAGTCCCTGCCCGTTTCCTCCACCTTCTCCGCCCCTCTCGCCCACGACCGCGGTTGAATCGCGCCCACTAGCCGTCGTGGCCGCTGCCCTCAATCCCGTGAAATTCGGCCAACTCGTCCACGAACTCCCCAGCCGAGTATATATAAACCCTCCCCGTGCTCCGCTCTCATTTTCCCCTCAATTGCATATGCCTGTCGAGTACCCAAACTTCCTCCACGCCGAGCTCCCGAATCGCCGCCACACTTCGCCTACTCCAGTCGCACGTCGCCGTCACTACAGCCGTCACTGACTACTGCGCTCGTGCTCAGTAGCTTCGCCGCACCCGGCTGCATCCTGTTCTGCAATCAGCTGTCTCCGATTTCGTCGGAATTCCATCCTCACCGTCATTCCCTTTCGGTAAGCCTCTCTGCTGGCAGTCGGCCGTGGATTTCCATCGACCCACTCGGTCTTTCTTTCTCCTAACACATTCAACATCTTTCCCAGGTCCTCCCGTATCTCATCCGTGCCCCGTCGCTCCTCTGTGCCGCCAGAACTCAATCGGTGTCGCCATCTCGAACCTCGGCCGCCGCCAACTCCCTCTGTTCGCCGTTGTTCGCTGCACTCCGGTCGCCGTGAGCCCTCGGTGAGCACTCGGCCGCATTCCTCACCTCCTCCACCGCTCGCCACTGCCCTCCACCGCGCCAGATGGTCACCAGCAATGACCATCGGGCCACATGTGCCATCGCCGTGCCATGCACGCCGGCGTGTCTCGTTCCCGACTAGGTCTAAGTCGTCCGATCTATCTCGGCAGATCGGGGCCGCTCGTATACCTATGTCCGCAGTCGCCGCACGTGCGTGGACTGCGTCCACCGTGCACCGCCTTCTCATGCGCCACTAACTCGTGGATCTCGCCTGTCGGCGCCGGTTCCCGTGGTCCGCTGACGCATTAAATCCTTGTTTTTGCGCAATAAATTGTTTAATAATTAATTCTACCTAAGAAGTCACTGTGAAACTTCTAAAATTTATAACTAATTTATACGAACTCTGTTTAAGTCCATTCAAATTTTATTAAATCCAGAAAAAGTCAAGAATCAATTAAAAATACTTTCAACCCTTGTTTCTCTGTCCACATGTACTGTTTTTAATTGTTTGTGCGTTGTTTGCTTAGAATCCGATGCCGTCGACCCTCCTGTGTATTACGAGGTCCTGTGTATTACGAGGTTGTAGCCCAGTACGTCGAGCCGGAGCAGGGCAAGTCACACTGTAATCTTGATCGTTTTGTACCTACTTTTTGCTAAAATGTTTTGTTTATTTAAATAAATATGCATGTTTTTACTATTTCATGTGGTATGGATTGTGACCTATATATAAATAAGATTATGCCTTAGTTGTTGAACCTTGTTCCTTGTCACCTGGGTAACAACATGATTAGAATATTATTCTTAGGATGCTTAGCCATGCTTAGAAACTATTAGTTTACCTGGGAATTAAATATTATCATTTACATTCATGGTTTGACTTTATGTCGGGAAATGTAACATTGAACCTATTACTATTAAATTACTAAAATTTGACCCAAATGGTGGGCTGTGGGTGCATGATTTTGCTGGACGCACCCATGGCAATTAAGGATTGGTTCGCAGGAACCCCTTGGGCAAAAACTCGTACTTTCCACAAGCCAGCGTGGGCAACGGCTGGGCTTGTAACGTCTCTTCTCCCTCTCCTAGGCACCGATGGTGAGGATGGGCGTGATGGAGTTGGGTCGGCCCAGGGTAGGGTTGATCAGCTTCCGGATCCATTGTGGCGCAGGGGGGTAGCCTGGCCAATATGGGGTGTCCTGTTGGCAGGTGCAACCTCAGCGTGGTATGGATGGTTTAAGAGAGGTTGCGTGAACGGACCTCTCACGGGGTGTCATGGTGATACGCCAGCACACGGGAACGTGTGTGGGGCTGTGTCTTGTGGGTATAGTTATACACCTCTGAATAGAGTTAAATCTATTCAAATAGCCGCGCCCGTAGATATGGGCGATTGGTCAAGACTCACCGTGATTAGTCTCATCTTACTTAATTAACTTGACTTAATGGAACTGGAGTGGTTCAAATGGATTGTTGGGCCTGGTTAATGTGGGGTAATGTGAATCAGTAGAGAATTAATATTGTTCAATTAATCAATCTTTTTACCATTTGTGAACTACTACTGTTTGCAAGTGCTTTTACACAAATAAACCCTGAGCCTATCTTTGTCTCCCATGCATCGTGCATATTTGTGGGTGTGGTTTATTGAGTACTGTGGGTGGTACTTAGTCTTGCCCCATTTTCCCCCTCTCAGTGGTGGAGTTCACATCCGACGAGGACTGTCAAGAGGACTAGGCTGACTCTGCCGTCAAGATGCTTATGGAATGGAAGCCTCCGCCTGGCAAGCTGTAAATAGGCTTTGTTTATCTTTACCGCTGTATTTTTGTAAGACTATTTTACTTTGTTTGTAAGACGCACTCTGTATGGCAACTTTGTTTTGTGTACCCTGGCTTTCTTGGATAGGGATTTAATACACATGAACGTTCAGAATTTCGGTGGTGAAATTCCGGGTGTGACATGCTGCTCCCTCGGCCATTGGATGAAGATATTTAATTATCATGTTAAGCTTTATTTTGCCTGGAACTAAGTTCATGTCAGTTCTCTGTTTGTCAGAAATTTAGTTCATATCTGGTCCTGTTTCTAGATTACCTTTGCTTGTATTATGTGGCTGTTTGACCAACTGGTTGTGCTGGTTTGGTGTGATGCTTCTAAACCTTTGGTTATTCTATGAGTTCTAGTCATTTTCGCAGTTGGAATGTTTTATGTTGGAATATCAAGGGCATGAATTCTGAGGCTAAGTGGGATGCTCTCAAACAAAAAATTCAAGATAGTTCCTACCAGATTGTATGCTTGCAAGAAACAAAAAAGAAAGTGATTGACACTGCTTTTATAAAAAAAAAGTTGATCCTAGTCGTTTTGATCAATTTCAGTTTGTTCCCTCTAGAGGTGCATCAGGTGGCATTTTAGTTCTATGGATTGGTAAAGTT
Source organism: Oryza meyeriana var. granulata (assembly GCA_003991445.1). Taxonomy (NCBI): domain Eukaryota; kingdom Viridiplantae; phylum Streptophyta; class Magnoliopsida; order Poales; family Poaceae; genus Oryza; species Oryza meyeriana. Next base: position 223,427 of record RYFJ01001452.1, on the reverse strand, counting down.
TTTTCTAGGGTGTTGATTGGCTCTACAGAGCACTCACTTTCTTTAAAGTTTACCTTTGTTCATAATGCAGAAACTTGGTGCTTATGTTGTGTTTATGGGCCTTGCCGTGGCCCCCAAAGGGATAACTTTGTTCATTGACTAAAGAATTCACAAATTAATCAGGGAGAGGCTTGGCTGTTGCTAGGAGATTTCAATTTTTATAGATCAGTGGAGAATAAAAACAAACCTGGTGAAGATATGATTGACATTTTTATATTTAATGACATAATTAGTTCTTTAGGACTAATTGAAATTCCAATCAAAGGTCGAACTTTCACTTGGAGCAACAAACAAGGCAATCCACTTTTGGAGCAACTTGATTGGATTTTCCCATCTGCTGATTGGACTCTAAAGCTTCCTAGCACAATGGTTTTGCCATTAACAAGGGTCATTTCTGATCATTTGCATTGTTTAGTTAAAGGGGAGTCCTCCATTCCCAAAAGCAATACCTTTCATTTTGAGAACTTTTGGATTGAGATTGATGGTTTTTTGATCAAACGGCCAATATCTGGAGAATGGACCCTGGGTTCTCTGATCCTGCCAAGTGCATCTCTTTCAAATTGAAGTTGCTCACGAAGCGTCTACTTCAGTTGTCTAAAAATATCTCAAGGTTGAACTCCATGATAGCCAATTGTAATAAGGTGTTGGATTTTATGGATCTAATAAAGGAGCTAAGGCCTCTGATCAAGCAGGACTGGAATTTTAGGGAGATCATTAAAAAGCAGGTCTTATAACTTCTCTTATAGAAGAATGTACTGAAAAAGAGATGTACGAATAGATGGATGCAACTAGGAGAGGACAATACTAAGTTTTTTCATGCCATGGCTACTGTCGGAGGAGTGAACTCCAACCGCGGGGAGTCTGGGGACCCCCCTTTGAGGTTCGGCCAGGGGAGTTGTTCACAGGACGGCTGCGGAGTCTCGTTGATGGCACGTAAAGGAGGCAGAAGAAGTAGACAGGTTCGGGCCGCACGGAGGCGTAATACCCTACTCCTGTGTGTATCTGCTCTGTGGGTGATGAATGTGGTTTGTTCTTACAAGATGTTCTTGAGGGGTGCTCAAGAGCTAGCCCTAACCTGGGAACTCAGTCTCTCTGGAAGCTGACTCAATCCTCTCAGAAGCTGAACCCCCCTTTGCTGGCATGGATCCTCCTTTCATAGCCCAAGGGGAGTCCACAGTGCCTAGTACACGTGCCAAGAGAAAGCTTTTCTAGGTACGATATGTCTTGTCGCACACGTCCACCTGCTGAGCCGTGCCGGAGTTGGTTCGGGACATCTTGTCGTCCCGTTGCTCGGCTGCTGCGGACGGCTAGGTCATGAAGATTTGATGGCGCACGCCATCCCGCCAGAGCGTGGAAAACCGAAGCCCTCTTAGTCAAATATTCTCTGACTGCACAGGGAGTGGGCCCATGGGGGGCCATCACGAGCCGTCCACGCGCGGCCGAGCAGGCGACAGGGGCGACACGCCCCATCGCCTCGTCATTAATACAGGTAGTTGGGGTGTTGATCCGCTCGAGTCAGGCTCGTGCCCGGGGCAGAGAGCTTATCGCGCCCTCCGCGTGCATCGGACCGAGACTGTGGGTCCCGAGACTGGGGGGCGAGACCCGGGCCTGGGAACGCGCCCCGGGACCGAGCCTGTGGGTCCCGGGACCGAGGCGAGACCCGGGCCCAAGAACGCCACACGGAGCCCGAGGTGGATGCGAGCGGTCGCGCGACGTGCCCGGGGAAGGCGCACCCGGGCCCGGACAGTGCTTGGGCCCCAAGTACTTGGCTGGAAAACGGCCGTGGCCGGTTGTCACTTGTGCAAAATGTGGGCCCCGGAGGAGCTGACGTGGCCGAAGATCCACTCGTCCTAGGGGGATGTGGGGCCCCCAGTCCCGTTTCACCGATAGCTATAGAAAGATACAGGCAAAACTCTATACCTCAACTCACAGATGCAGCTGGTAATTCTATTAACTCTCATCATAAAAAGGCAACCATGTTTTAGGCCTCTTTCAAAAATCGCATAGGGATTTCCATCAACCCAAAAATGGCTTTTAACCTTGCTGAGTTATTTAGGCCATCCTCAAATTTGGACAGTTTGGTTGATACTTTTTATACACAGGAAGTTGATGACTTTATTAGTATTATCCCTTTGGATAAAGGTCTCGGTCCAGATGGATTCAATGGTTTTTTTAAAATAAATATTGGCCAATTATTGCTCAATGTTTCTATAGACTAGCTGCATATTTTCATGTGAGTCTGTGGACCCATAAAGTATCAACTCTTCTTATATTACTCTAGTCCTGAAGAAAGGAAATCCAGAAACTGTTAATGATTTTAGACCTATCTCCCTGATGAGTGTAAGTTTGAAGTTCTTGATGAAATTGTTGGCTGATAGGCTGCAAGGGAAGATAAAGGAAATCATTCGTGAGAATCAATATAGTTTCATCAAGAGTAGAACAATTCAGGATTGTTTAGCATGGGCTTTTGAATATATCCACCAATGTCAACAATCTAAGAGGGAGATAGTCATTCTCAAACTTGATTTTGAGAAGGCTTTTGACACAATTGAGCATGAGGCAATCCTACAAGTAATGAAACACATGGGCTTTCCACAGAAGTGGCTGAATTGGGTCCAAATGATTTTTTTTCTTTAGCATTCTCCTCGGTTCCGCTAAATGGGGTACCAGGTAATTCTTTGAAATGTAGAAGAGGAGTGAGACAAGGAGATCCTTTATCACCTCTTATTTTTGTCCTTAGAGTAGAGCTCCTACAATGCATTATGAACAAGGCATGTTCCTTGGGTCTGATTTTGAAGCCAATTAATAAGGGGGATCAGTTTGGCTTCCCTATTATTCAATATGCTGATGACACTCTTATTTTGCTTAAGGCCTCTCAGAAGGAGTTTTTTGTTTAAAGGTTCTGTTAAACACTTTTGCACAACCTACAAGTCTAAGGATCAACTATCATAAGTCTAATATGTATCCTCTCAATGTTGATTCTAAGCAACTGGAGTTGTTAGCTAGTTTAATGGGTTGTATAGTAGTCACTCTTTCCTTTACTTATTTGGATTTATCAATGGGAACCACTAGACCCAGAGTTGTTGATTTTGCTCCTATAGTGGATAGAGTGGAGAGAAGACTATTAGCAAGTGCTACTTTTTTGCCATATGGTGGATGGTTGACTTTGATCAACTCAGTGCTTTCAACTATCCCAACATATTATATGTGTTCTCTCAAACTCCCAGTCACAGTAATTGAGGCAATAGATACAGCTCGAAGAAATTTCTTATGGAGAGGCTCTAATGCCTTTGTGAAGAGGAAATCTCTGGTGGCATGGAAGAGGGTTTGTAAGCCAAAAAAAGGGGGGTTTGGAAGTTATCGACTTGGGCTTGCAGAATGTAGCTTTGCTTTTAAAGCATTTGGGTAAATTTTATACAACAAATGATGTGCCATGGGTGACACTAATAAGGGACTCATATTACAAACGAAAGGTGCCATATTTGGTCTTTAACAAGGGTTTTTTCTGGTGGAGAGACATTATTAATTTATCAAATATCTTTAGAGCGATAGCCCAATGTTCAGCTACAATTGGTCGAACGACTCTTTTTGGGAAGACAACTAGAATGGTTCTCTCAGACGCAATGTATACCCTAACTTGCATACCCTCACAATGTTCCCTCTTGATTCAGTTAAAGTTTTTTTGGATAGAAATCTGGAGGATTGTTTTAATCTCCCAATGACATTGACAGCACAAGCTTATCATGAATTCCAGTTATTGCAAACAGAGTTGGAGGAGTTCAGTCTGGTGGAAGGCAAAGGTGACGAGTAGAAATATGTCTGGAATAATTATAAGTATTCATCACAGAGGTTTTATAAGATGAATTTTCTTGGGCTCTCACTACCTAGGCCATTCATATGGCTATGGAAAACAAAGTGTGTGATGAAGATCAAAGTGTTTATTTGGTTGTTGTTCTGTGATCGTCTTAACACACAAGTTATGCTTGACAAAAAGAACTGTGCCTCGGGTAACGCAGATTTATCGTGTGTCCTTTGTTCAACAGGTGCAGGGGAGACGTTGATGCACATTTTTTCCTATGCCCTTTGGATTCAGGTGGAACGCTCATCTTCAGTTTTTTCAAATGCTGGTACTTGCTAGACTGCGATTTCGATATAAAGATTTACTGGAAATCATGTTTATTGTGTGTTGGCATATATGGAAGCAACATAATGGGATGATCTTTTAGAATGTTACACATACTCTGTTTCTAATTGGTTACAACATTTATGATTTTCAGTAAGTTGTTTGATGTAATTTTATGTAACTTTATCCTTAATATATAACTACTGGGCAAGGCCTGGTAATATTTTCTTAAAAAAACAGAACAACGACAAATTGAGCATTATGACCCAACCTAGTGATTTATATAAGAATCCGTGGTCAAGACATGGGCTATCCGTTGATGGATTCTACATGCCACACCCTCGTAGGCACATGCCAAACAGTGGGCTTCTTTTTCTCACAAAAAACAGAGGCTTCATTCCGATCGATCGCCAGGACAAAAGGTGGTCATAACACAACATGAGTGATCAGTAGTTCAGTACCAAGTGACAAATTGCAATGACCAATCCCAATCTTTGTTCTAGTAGTAATATTGTAGTGCCCATCACTCAGTCCCTCTGCTATAGCTAGCTTTAGACTCGATTTTTTTATAAGAAGAAAAAAAGCTTTGGTCGTTAATGTACATTAAAAAAATACATTGTTTTTGTCACATAGAGATGATGATATTACTAGGTTAGTCATGAAAGTATTAAACAATTTCATATGTTTATAATTTTAAGAGACCATTGGCATATAGATGGAAATAGTATTACAAGGAGCACAGTAGAAGGTTGAATCAGATCAAAGCTCTAGCAAAACCACGACTCCATCAGCCAACAATCAAACCCCATCTCGATGCCTTTGGAGCACATAGAAATCGACGGTTGGTTTGCCCAAAAACAAGCTAGACACCGTTATGCTGATTAATTAATTATGTCCACTTTGAGCACTAAGTGCGCCAAAAAAAACTTGGTGTTGTTTGTCCGCTATCAGATCATAGGAATGTAAAGTATGTTCCTTAACTATCCTTTTAGTTATATATGAAGTAATTAAGCTTATGAATAATAATTGGCTCTACTATTGGACATGCCTTAAGCTAGATTCCCTTGTCTTCTTGTTAAATACCAATCCACTTTATCTAATATAACACGTACTAGTTTTTTTTTACACGTTCTTTGATATTATACTCTGATCATGTATTTTTTTCATATATATATTACCAATAACTATAAAATTAAAATATTTTAAATACGAATCTAATGATAATACATGTATGACACCAGACAGACATATTTTCAGTTCAATTGTTAGCCCAATTCTCAAATGTTGATTTTGCTAAAAAAAAATAAGGGCTCTTTGTATTTTAGAACGGATGAAGTATTTTTTATCTGTCCAAAATTAATGTAGGCCGTCAAATGGTTTATGCGATTAAGATTTAAGACTGTAGCAAAAATTATAGGGATATCATGCATTGGATTCTCTTCCAAAATACTTTCAAATTATATTCATATATAACCAATTGGACCACCCCGGTTACGTTGTTTCCCTAATACTCCTAAATAATAAGATAAGGTTATATGTGTACTTGATTTATTAGTGATGTGAGATGACAGCCCAGCAGGTGCATGGTAGCAAAGAGCCAAAGACCACTAGAGACCTTTTTAAAGTGTTGAGTTAGGTTTCTGGTGTGGTTTTTTTTCTCCCAACTATCGCTAGTAGTACCACGGGAAGGATTAAAATATGTGCGAAATGAGAGTCCTAAAGGGTTTTAAGCCGCTAACAATGGTGTTATATGTATATGATCAAGTGCCATATTTGAAGTAAAGAAAGAGCAGGGGAGGTTTGGTACATATATTATTGTGTGCGGCATTATCGGAAGCTAGTATTATGCCACAATACAAGAATTAAAATATGTGTAAGACACAGAGTCCTGCAAAGTTTCAAGCCGCTAAGAACGGCATTGTAGGTACATGATGGCAGTAGTGAAGTGTCATATTGGAAGAAAGAAAGAGCAATAGAGGTCTAGAATATAATATATTATTGTGTGCGGCATTGTTGGACAGCTATGTACTATGGTTGATCATAAGCCCTTTATTCCAATGAATGCTAAGTCTGTCTTTACTCATAGGATTAACCGGAGAAGCAACCGATATCATAGGCCATCCACTTGAAAAAAAAAAGGACGAACTCGTTGCAATGGTTATATACTCCCCCAACCTTTTTAAAGCGTCCAAGGGTTCAAAAAACGTGTATAACCAACTGGCAACTTTGTATCGGAACCACCCTGTCGAAATTATTTAAATTTATATGTATTTTTTATCAATTTATTATAGGCACATTTTGTGGAGGCCATACGCCTCAGGTATCTTATGAGAAGCATTGGAGCCACTCGAACAGAGGATGGAACTAACCTTGTAATTAGAAATACAATAGGACTTGATGTATATTACCTTGTACGAGAAGGAAAGGATATAATTCTAGTCAGACACGTTGTATTTCTAAAAGAAAATCCCTTGGTCGAAGTCCGACTGGGATTCCTACCCTATAACCCTGTACCCCAGTATATAAGGGAAGACAAGACGCCCCCTGAGGGCATATCAGAATCTCACCAGAAAAACCTCAAAGGCAATACACAACAACTAAAAGTAGGGTATTACCTTACCTCGAGAGTCTGAACCAGAATAAATCGTTTCGTATTCCTTTGCAATCCATCAAGTTTAGGTCTCACGAGTAATCCCATATTATTATTACCGATACAACATATTAATAGTTGGCGCAACAGGTAGGAGCATCGGCGAGATCATCTTCAACAAGCCTGATGGATCCAATCACCGGAGTCGACGGTATCAACTTCCTCCCCGAGCAAACAATCACCTTCAAGAGTCTCGACTTCATCGCCGACGAATTCGGCAACCTCACCCTGTCCGACTCGGATCCGGTTCGATCGGCCAGAGACCAAGCCAACTCTACGCCGGTTGGCCTACTCAACGCTGCAGCAATCTTCGGTGACAGGCTGCGGCGATCTCCAACACGCTCGAATCCAGGAATAACTCTTTCTTTCGGTGTTCGACTCGGACTCGGCCTCGAGCCAGCCGAGATCGGGCTAAAAGAGAAGGAGATCATCAATCTCCCTTTCGAACTTGGCAACGCCGCAGATATCTTCAATCAACATCTGATGCGGCAAACTCGATCCCCTGGAGTTCGACTCAGATACGGCCTAGAGCCGTTCGAGATAGGATTTAGGAAGGTTAGAGTTGTAATTACCCCTATCAACTATTCTAATTGCGACTCTAAGTCGGACAGCAGTTCGACAAGATTATCTCCATCACGCGAAGTCTTCATGACGTCCAAGGGTTCCGCTCCTACTCAGGAGGCACGCTGACTACGTGATTTACAAGAAGAGGAAGCCCACCGACTACGTGAACAACAGGAGGAACACGCAAGATGCCTGCAGGCCGAGCGCGATGCTCGCAACGACAATCTGCACAAGGCTGGATGGACTGCTCAACAGTAAATCCTCCAAACCTGAGTCGGCGACCACGACGTTTTCGTAACCCCTCAACAGAACGTTATGGCCGCTGCAACTCTACTGGATACACTGCAGTTTGGGCCTGATCACCAGGCCACCCCGACAATAGCAAGGATAAAAGTCATGATCACCGCTGCTGCATGTCAACAGCGTCAACAGTCAGGTGACACTCTCCTTCCAACCAACAGGTCGGCTTCTCCAACGGCGGTCTCATCTGCCTCAACACAATGCCGAGCGGCCGGCTCCAGTCAGCCGCACACGAAGTCACGACACACGTCACTCGGCAATCACAATAACGACCGACGGTGCCAACATCAAGACGACCGTCGGGATAACCAAGATGTCCGAAGCCGACTACAACGTGATCTCCAGCAAGACATCAACGCACGACGCCGCGAATGCAAGGAAGATGAGCGTCGCCAACTAGAAGACGAGAATGAGCGCTTCGGCCTCCACCATGAGCAATTTCACCACCGTAATCGGAGTCAAAGTCCTCATACAGATGAAGGAGTACTGGCCTTCACCCATGAGCTGCAACAAGTCGACTGACCGTCAGGCTTCAAGCCGACTGGAATTGAAAAATACGACAGGAAGACCAACCCCAAGTCCTAGCTCACAGTTTACACTCTGGCGATCCGAGCAACTAGAGGAGATCACAAGGCCATGGCTAACTACCTCCCAGTTGCTCTAGCCGACTCGACAAGGACATAGCTAACTGGACTTCCTAAGAGATCAATCGGCTCCTGGGGAGAACTCCGGGAACGCTTCATCACCAATTTTCAAGGAACGTATGAGAGGCCATCTTCCGAGCACGATTTGTATCAGTGCCATCAAAAGAAGAACAAGTCTTTTCATGATTTCATCAAGAGGTTTTCTGAGAAGAGGAATTCAATCCCGAAGATCAAGGATGAGGTCGTCATCGCCACCTTCCGTAAGGGAGTCAGAGAGACCCCGTTCATCGCCAAGTTTATTCAGAAACCTCCCTCTTCTATCAAGACTCTTTTTGACATGGCAAACAAATACGCCGACTCGGCAACGCAGTTGCTGAGGCCTTGTACAACAAGAAGGAGCCCCAGCAGAAGGACAAAAAAGACAATGATCAGCCAGCACAGAACAAGTCCGGCAAGCGCAAGCGCAAGTCGAACAACGTAGAGGCTGCTGTGGAGCGTACTCGGCCGCGACCCCCGAGGATAGACGAGTACCAAAAAGTGATAAACGGGCCATGCCCCTTTCATTCAAAGGGCAAGCACACGGCTAAGTACTGCTTCATGCTCAAAAGTTTGCTTCCGAGCAGACTTCAACATCTGGCAGCAATAAGGACAAGGACAAGCCAGATCCGAGTGCAGCCGGCGACTACCAAGATCCCCAGGCTGAGCTCAACCACATCTTTGGAGGGCCAACTACATACGAGTCCAAGAGGAAGCAGAAGCTCACAGCACGTGAAGTCAACTCAGTCTCAGCAGACGCCCCCTAGTACTTGCGTTGGTCAGAAACGCCAATCACATTTGACCGCGCGGATCACCCGGATCGGGTTACTCATCCAAGACGTTATCCACTCATTCTGGACCTAGTCATCAGAAGCATCAAACTGAAAAAGGTTCTCATCGATGGAGGAAGCGCTCACAATATTTTGTTCGCCAAGACGCTCGACGAGATGAAAATCCCTCGTTCCGAGCTACGGCCGAGTACAGCGCCCTTCCACAGGGTAATCCCCGGCCTGTCTTCCACTCCACTCGGACAGATAACTCTGCTAGCTACCTTTGGCACGCTGGATAATTTTCGCAGTGAAAATATCTGCTTCAAGGTTGCCGACTTCGAGACCACGAATCACGCACTACTCAGATGGCCAGCACTAGCCAAATTCACGGCAGTGCCGCATTATACATACATGATGCTCAAAATACCAGGACCAGCCGAAGTACTTTCTCTTCGCAGCGATGTCAAGTAAGCCTTCACCTATGACAAGGAAAGCTGTGAGCTGGCCCAATCTCAAGAAGCGGCAGTCGGGCGTAACAACATCCGACTAGCCGCTACAACAGCAAGCAAGGACAATCAAGTTCCGGCAACAAAAGCAGCCAAGTCGAGAATTTCAGCAGACTCTCAAACAAAAAAGATCCCCCTAGACCCTTCTGACCCCTCCAAAACTGCTCTTGTCGGGACCAGACTCGATCCCAAATAGGAAGACAAGCTCGTCATCTTCCTCCAGGCGAACAGAGATATATTTGCTTGGAAACCTTCCGACATGCCTGGTGTACCAAGGGAGGTGATCGAACATTCCCTCAACGTCAAACCGGATACCAAGCCAGTCAAACAACGACTACGGTGCTTCGCATAGGACCGTAAAGATGCTATTCGGGAGGAGATAACCAAGCTCCTTATAACCGGGTTCATCAAAGAGGTCTACCACCCGAATTGGCTGGCAAACCCAATCTTGGTCCCGAAAATGAAAGGTAAATGGCGCATATGCGTCGACTACACCGACTTAAGCAAGGCGTGCCCCAAAGATCCATTTGGTCTGTCCAGAATAGATCAGGTGGTAGATTCAACTGCAGGGTGCAAACTTCTTAGCTTTCTCGACTATTACTCGGGATATCACCAAATTAGCTTGAAGGAGGAGGACTACCTGAAGACTTCTTTCATCACACCATTTAGAGCATATTGCTATGTCACTATGCCGTTCGGGTTAAAAAACGCTAGAGCAACGTATTAACGAGCAATTCAGTGGTGTTTACATACTCAACTCGGGTGCAACGTGGAGGTGTATGTCAACGATGTGGTGGTCAAGACAAAATCCAAGGAAAACCTCATCGCCGACTTGGAAGAAACTTTCCGAAGCCTTCGGCGATTCAAGATGAAGTTAAATCTGGATAAGTGCGCCTTCGGTGTACCATTTAGAAAGCTACTCAGCTTCATCGTATCACATCGAGCCATCGAGGCCAATCCAGAGAAATCAATGCTATCATAAACATGGCACCCCCAACTAGCCAGACGGACATCCAAAAGCTAACAGGCCGCATGGCGTCACTTAGCTGATTCATCTCCCGACTTGGTGAACGGGGCATGCCCTTTTTCAAACTATTGAAGAAAGCGAACAATTTTCAATGGACACCCGAAGCCCAGCAAGCCTTCGAAGACTTCAAAAAATTTCTCATATTACCACCAGTGTTGGTATCACCCATGCCTCAGGAACCACTAATGTTATACCTAGTGGTAACCAGTCAGATAGTCAGCACGGTGCTGATAGTCGAGCGAGCAGAGCCAGGTCATATACAGAAAATACAAAGGCCAATCTACTTCGTCAGCGAGGTCCTAGCCAACTCCAAGATGAGATATCCTCAAATCTAGAAGCTGTTACATGGCCTATTCATCACTGTCTGAAAGTTGGTGCACTATTTTCAGTCGCATCAAGTAACTATTATCACATCGTATCCACTCGGGAACGTCCTACACAACCGCAATGCACTGGTAGAATCGCTAAATGGGCACTCGAGTTGATGGCGTTTGACATCATCTTTCAGCCACGGACAGCAATCAAGTCTCAAGCTCTAGCCGACTTCGTAGCCGAGTGGACAGAAGTCCAGACGACTACAAACTCGGACAAGCTAGAGTAGTAGACGATGTACTTCGATGGTTCTCTACAGATCGGCGGTGCAGGGGCTGGCGTCGTGCTAACGTCACCCACTGGCGAAAAACTAAAGTATATTCTCTAGATTCACTTTCCGGCTTTCCATAATGTTGCCGAGTACGAGGCACTCATCCACAGGCTCTGTATTGCCATATCACTCGACATCCGCCGACTGGTCGCACGCGGGGATTCTCAACTCGTGGTCAACCAAGTCATGAAAGACTGGACATGTCTCGACGATAATATGGCGGTGTATTGTTAGGAAGTATGAAAGCTGGAAAACAAGTTCGATGATCTAGAGATAACTTATGTGTTGCGATAATACAACGAAGCTACAGACTAATTGGCCAATATAGGATCCAAACAAGAAGTGGTCCCGACTGGAATTTTTGTCGAGCAACTATTAGAGTCATCCATCAAGAAGAAACTAGTGCCTGAACAGTCAGGGACTGAACCTACCCCAGAAACAAATAAAGTGCTAATCATCTCTCAAGACTGGCAAACTCCAATTTTCAAATTCCTCTTGGACCATAACTCTCAGAAGATCGTAGCGAATCCGAGAGGATAAAACGTCAAAACAAATGTTTTCTTATAGTCGGAGACAACCTTTACCGTCGAAGCGCATCCGGAGTCCTCATGCGCTGCATCACACCCGAGGAGGGCAAGCAGATTCTGCAGTCGATCCACTCTGGTATTTGTGGCAACTACGCTGCATCCAGAACATTAGTCGGAAAGGCTTACAGATAGGGTTTCTTTTGGCCGACTGCGGTAACAGATGCTAAAGACATAGTTTGCACATACGAGGGATGCCAATTCTATGCAAGGCAAACACATCTTTCAGCTCAAGAACTTCAAACAATTCCAATCTCTTGGCCCTTTGTGGTTTGGGGGCTTGACATGGTTGGGCCATTCAAGAAAGCGTCAGGAGGGTTCACACACTTATTCGTCACAGTGGATAAATTCACAAAACGGATCCAGGCAAAATCCGTTGCTACCATAACAGTGGCACGAGCAATGGACTTCATCATGAATATTTTATACCGATTTGAAGCTCCTAACCGCATCATAACAGACAATGATACTCAGTTCACTGGCGGCGTGTTTTAAGATTTTTGTGACGCCTTCGATAACAAGATCTATTATGCTTCTGTGGCACACCCACGGAGTAATGGGTAAGTCGAGCGTGCCAATGGCATGGTCTTACAAGGTATCAAGGCTAGAATATTCGACCGACTACAACCATATGCAGAGCGATGGGTACAAGAACTCCCATCTATTCTCTAGTCTCTAAGAACCACGGTTAGTCGGGCAACAGGGCAATCCCTTTTTTTCTAGTCTATGGTGCTGAGACTATGCTACCAACCAAGTTGAAGTTAGGCTCTCCACGAGTTCGAGCCTACTCAGAAGACAAATCAAACAAAGACCGACTGATCAAACTCGATCAGTTGGAGGAAGCAAGGGACATCGCAACTATCCAGTCAGCAAAGTATTTTCAAGGCCTACGTTATTATCACAGTCGAAATGTTCGTGGCCGCATCTTTTTAGTGGGAGATCTCATTTTGAGAAAAATACAAACCACCAAAGACAGGCATAAACTATCCCCTTTATGGGAAAGGCCGTTCATTATTGCTGACGTAACACGTCCGGGCGCCTACCAACTAAAGACTGAAGATGGTGCCCTAGTCAGCAACTAATGGAATATAGAACAGCTACATCATTTCTATACCTGAGTCTTGTATTTCCTCTATGCATATAAATAAAGGTTTTTTTCTCTGATTCACTACATCGATTGTCCCAATCGAGTAGTGAGTCAGGGGCTGCATGTATTATGTGCCTTGTTAATAAAATCCAAGCTTATTTTATCTAAGTCATGAAGTTCTATAACGATTATACTAAGTTTGCCCGAGTATAGCTCTCAGATGTGAACGTTTTTTCTTAAGTTCCTTTTAATCTACTCGGTGCAGATTACGTAGTCGGGTAAAGCTAATGACGATTTAGAATAAGCAAGTACTCGGCAGCATTTTATAGATATTTACAAATGCCTTTACAAAAGTCATGTATGCTCATTAATACTCATCGACTACATAATTGTTTTGTTTTTCACATGCCCAGGTCTCTGGATATTGCCTCCGCGGTCGGCCTCACCTGACTGATTAGCTCCAATGCCTCCTCGGGAGTCGTCCCCTTGACAAAACCCTCACCAACGGTCTCGATGTCTACCCTAGGGTAGATCGATTTGGTCATGGCAAGAGCTTGGGCGATGCCGATAGCTACACACTCATCCGAGTACTTCTTCAAGATACTCGGGGCTTCGCTTAGGCGTTCATGCACTTGGATGACGGTACTAGAGCTGGTCCCGGGATTATGAGGTTGCATGATGTCCAGGAGCCCTTTCCCGGATTCAATGAGAACTTCCCATGACTCCTTGATCATTTTGATTTTCTCTGCAAAGGCACCAAATTGAATCTGGGCGTTAGCTTTTGAAGCAGTTCAGATGCATCGACAAATATATTAGTCAACCAAGATAAGAAGTCGAAGCAACAAGCAGTCGGGCTAAGATCACAGTCAAGCAAGAGACTTACTGGTATAGTTGGCCTCCACCTTGGCTTTGGCCTTCTCCACTTCCCTCAGCTTTTCATCTTATTTTTCCCTCTCCTTTGCCTAGGCTTTCAGCTTAACTTCGATGGCTGCAAATCAAAACAGTCAAGAACTCAAGATTGTCGTTAAAACTCAACAAGGCAGTCGGGAATCAACAACGATGGATAAATACTACTCGGGATTCACTCAGAAGGATAACACAGAAGACTTACTTCTGATCTTTTCAGCTTAGGCCCAGTTTTCATCCCTGAGCTTGTCTACCGATCCCCTCAGCCATGTCTTCCTCTCTTGGCTAGTCCACTCCAGGTCATCTTTGGCTGCCTGGAGCTGGCGCAGTTGTTGGAGCTGGGGGGCGAGCTCAGTCAGGACCTTATTCATCTTCTCTGAGTGATCGATGATCTTCTGCTCAGAATAAACTAGGGGAAATCAGAGTCAAATAGCAGAATACCAGATCATCGGAAACTGTCAAGAACCCAACATGGCGAGATTCACTACATACTTGGACTCCCTTGGACGTAGCGATTGCAGCATGCATAAGATTTCTGTGCTCCCTCAATGCTGCTTGCTCGTCGTGCTTGTAGTTCTCTGCAACTCCCTCGAGGGTGACCCAATAAAAAGTCCTTGGGAAGTTGCACGGTGGGGCTTCGATCCTGGGGAGATCTCCTTCATCAGAAGATGACGATATCGCCGGCAATGGGGTCCTGGCCCTAAGTTTGGTAGCTGCAGGATCTTCGGCGATCTGCTCGAGGGCTGGAGCAACAGCTTCAGCACTCACTCCCTGGTCGACCGGCACTGGTAAATCTGCTGTCAGGGCTATTTCAGCTTCAGCAGCTAGGGCAGCCTCTAGCTCGGTAGGTGAAATTGTTGGTACTGGCTCGACTGGGATGGGCTCGGTGGCAGGAGCTACGGGCGTAGTCCCCTTGGGATCTATGTCAACTCGCTTCCTGTACAATATGCCAAATATCAATACATTTACCATATCATTCAAGATTCTCAGAAGATTAAAGGTGTCTTATTACCTCTTGGAGGTCTTGAATTTCCACTGAGGAGCACCAGGAGATGTCGGCGCAATAGTCGGCAGTGGAGATTTGGCACCAGTCGACGCTATTCCCAATGTGACCGACTGGGGGGTCGAGATGCTTGGTGGTGTTGGCCTTTGGCTAGGTGACGCCGATCTTGGGCTTGGCAGCCTGGGAGCTAAATCGACAGAATCCTTGATCTTCAGGCTCCCTGGCACTGCACTCGACGTGCTTGTTTTCTTCTTGCCCGGGTCTTCAATTGGCTTTTTCCTGGCCCTCTTGGAGCTGGGTTAAGCGGCAGAAGGGCTGGCTAGCCGTTTCTTCGTTTTGGTGGCCGGCTGATTTTGGGAGTCATTATCAAACTCCACACAGTCCTGTAAGTATTTTGACAACATACATCATGCATTACAAAACAATCCAAGACGTATATCCAAAAATATTCATCACAGAAGGATGAGAATTCAATATCAATCTTTCAAGACTACCTGTGGTCGAGGCCTGCTCTGGCTATAGGGCTTGGGAGCGTGTTCTTCATCCTCAGTCTCCACTACCCCATTGACGAAGAAGCCGAGCAGGGTATCAATAACCTTGTTCTTGTCAGCTACGTTGGGGTATTGGCGGCTGGGATCATCCTTTCCCTGGTAATCCCAACCAAAATGGCTCTTGGCCTTCAGAGGTCTGGTGCGGCGGTTGAGGAAGCATCTTGCCACTCAAGGACCAGTCAGCCCTATGCTCTTCAGGAGGTCTATCTTCTCTATCAGCTGGTATACTTGCCCCATTTTCTCATAGGTTGGCACGAATGACTAAGATGGCAAGACAGTTGGTGGAGAGCCAGAAAAAGAGGGCAGAGAGGACTCAAGGTTTGAGCAGTAAAACCACTCTCTGTTCCAGCCTTTAAGTGATGTCTTCAGAGGAACATTGAAATATATCTTCCTCATCTCGTTCCTAAGTTGAAGACCGGCTCCCCCAATGGTTTAGATCTTGTTCTTGGATGGCTGGGGCTTGATGTAGAATAGGTAACAAAAAAGATTGAAATGGGGCTTAACCCCCAGAAAGGGTTCACATAAGATGGCGAAGATGGAGATGTGCAGGATAGAGTTGGGATTCAAATTTACCAACTCTATTTGATAGAAAGATAGAAGTTGGCGAAGGAAATCCAAAGAAGGGAGGGCAAGACCGCAATCAAACAACGAGGTAAAGAAGACGATCTCACCAGATTTGGGTGCTAGCATGGATTCCCCCTTCAGCGGTGCGCCAATGGATGACATCTTATCGTTGCAGTATCAATCGCTTCTCCAATAGCTTCAGCTTCACCGGGCTGCAGTCCGACATCGGCCAGACTCCAGTGGTCTTCTCAAGGATCTCAAATGGGGCTTTCGGCATTGCTGGAGGTGAAAGATTTGGGGGAAAGACTTGTGGAGGCTTGGAATGGATGTGGCGGAGCAAAATCGGGCGAGTCTCGAGTGGGGACGCAGGCTATAGTGAACCCTAGCGAGGCGGAGCGTGAAATTTGGGCGCGGAAACTGGAAGATGAAACGATTGGCGGATTGGAGAATAAGGGGGAATCTTTTCTCTCTCCCCGCTTTATAAAGCCTGTGCTGATAAGTGGGTTTGGGCCGACTAATCAGTACTGGGCCACAAGACATGAGTTTCTAAATGGCATGCTCTATTGAGCCGACTGCTGGTTGTGTTAAAATCACAGTGCATATGCTATTAACAGAAACCGATTAAATAATCAAATATGCTTCATGAAAGCCTAATTGCTGAACACATGTGTTCAGATATCTGAATTATTTACCATGTATTGAGGATATATCCTTAAAAGGATTAACAGCTGGTCTCCATTAAAATTAGGGATGCAAATATCTCTCAAGTACACCTGACCACATATTGGGTTAAAATTCATGAAGTGGTACTTGGCTTACATACTTAGCCAATAATTATCCTAAGCAAAAATTCTTCCAGCTGACATGATGCTGAAGAGTCTAATTTCCGAGTAATACACTACTTGGAAAAGATTAAAAGGTTAAAGATCTTTGATTTTATATTTAATTATTTCACAATTAAGCACAAAGTCGGGGGCTACACCTAATAAGTGAGTCTATTCGGTGCACACTATTCATATTTTTTCATGAAACCCTTCATAGTCTCGTTGCCAACTGATATGAAGTAGAACTTGGAGAAGAAACACTCGGACAACGAGTACTCGGGAGCAAGACACTTGAGAAGCTTTCTCCAAGGAGGATGAGCACTCGCCATCAGCTGTGACTCAACTATGAATATCTCAGGGGCTGCTGTGGAGACTATGGATCTCGAGTACCTCATGAAAAGTATTGGGGCCACTCGGACAAAGAATAGGTCTAACCTTGTAATTAGTGATATAATAGAACTCGGCGTATATTATCTTGTATGACAAGAAAAGGATATAGTTTTAGTCGGACACATTGTATTACTAGAAGAAAATCTCTTGGTCGGAGTCTAACTGGGATTCCTACCCTATAATCCTGTACCCCGGTATATAAGGGAAGACAGGGTGCCCCCTGAGGGCATATCAGAATCTCACCTCTCAACAGAGAAACCTCAAAGATAATACACAACAGCTGAAAGTAGGGTATTACCTCACCTCGAGGGCTTGAACCAGGATAAATCGTTTCATGTTCATTTGTAATCCATCAAGTTTAGGTCTCACGAGTAGCCCCATATTATTATTGCCGATACAAAATATCGACACATTTCTATATCATTCAAATAAGAATATTTTGGTTTGAAATTTTGTTCGATAAATTCTGGTAACCGGTTTGGCCAAAAGACTGTTACTTTCACGGATATCAGTTTTTGAAACCTTGGTTCCCCACATCAACATACTCATATTTAGTCAAATATTTTAACTGAAGATTGAAATATAGTTCCATATATCAGATCCAGGTCAAATTGATATCCATTTCTTCCATCTCCTTACTCACATTTTACATGCCCATTAAGCAAACAAGATTATTTACTCATTACAAAAACATTGCCGACAAAATTGACTCCTCCAAAGCAAAGCATTGGGTTACTCTACATGTCAATCCATCCAACCCGAATAAAACTACAAAATTTCCTCTCAAGTCAAGCAAATCAAAGAAAAAAATAGGTGAAAATGAGAAAAAATTGTAATCCAAAATTAAACGCCATGCACGTAGGCAGCCAAGCCTAGCTATGGGCGCAGCGGCAGGAGGCGGACGGGCACGCCGTGGCGCGGCCGGAGCGTGAGCACGTTCACCGGCGCGTGGCGGTACTCGTCGGAGATGGCGAAGCGGAAGCTGGATAGGAGCATGGCGAGCGCGACCTTGGCCTCGACCATGGCATACGCCTGGCCGACGCAGTTGCGCGGCCCGGCGGCGAACGGCAGGAACGTCCCCGCCGGCGGCCGCGCGCGCCCGGGGGCGAACCGGTCCGGCCTGAACTCGTGCGCGTCCGCGCCCCACGCGCCCTCGTCGTGGTGGATGGCCAGCACCGGGATCCACACCGACGCGCCCCTCGGCACCCGGAGCTCGCCGCCGCCGAGCGTGATGTCCTCGAACGCCATCCGCGGCAGCAGCGTCGCCGGCGGGTACAGCCTCAGCGTCTCGTTGATCACCATTTGCAGCACGGTGAGCTTGGGGAGGTGGTCGGAGGAGGGCGGGGCGCCGGCGTCTCCGCAGACGGCGGCGACCTCGGCGCGGGCCTTCTCCTGCCACGACGGGTGCGTGGCGAGCAGCATGATGGCCCAGGTGAGGAGCAGCGCCGACGTCTCGTGGCCAGCGAAGAAGAAGGTCTTGCACTCGTCTATCATCATCTGGGCGTCGTACCCGAGCTGATCGCCATTGCCGCCGCTCTTCTTCTTCTTCTCCTTCTTCTTCTTCTTCTCCATCTCGGCCAGCAGCATGCCGAGGAGGCCCCGGCCGCACGGCGACGCAGACGGCGTCCGGCCCTCGTCGGCGATCTCGCGGCTCCGGTCGATGGACTCCTTCAGCAGCTGCTCCAGCTCAGCGTTCAGCCGCTTTATCTCCCTCCTGTACTTGCTCGGAAAATACCTGAAGAAAATAACAACATTGGAACTACTGACCAGTAAAAAAAAATCGCAGTAACTTATTTTCACATTTCTCTCGTGAAATACGCAGATGTAAAAGTGGGGAATGCATTTTAAACTCTCAAGGAGATGTCCCCTCATTATATATATATCATTCAAATAGTTATAAAAAAAATTTATTATTCCATAGACATGTAATTTGAAATTATACCCCTGCAAATTATAACAAAAATATCAAATTAAACTTCTGAGTAGTATGCGTATATTCACAGTTAGATTTTTTCTTTAAAATTATATAAGTTAAATTTAAATTTACATATTCGTGGAGTGATACGTTCTATATTAATCTATATTGTTTAAGTATTTTCATAACTATTTAGACAACATTAAAAAAATAAGAGGACGTCCACTTAAGAGTTTAAAATCGCTTTCCCGTAAAAATATACTCCTAGATACAAGGACGTTGAATTAAAAAATACGTATGTATCCCTAAAATGTTCGCTTCTATATGGAGTTAGTGGCAAAAGGTGTAGCCGTCGGCTTTGCTTACCGACGAACATTGTAAGAACGAAAAAAAATATATTGATTTGCTTCTACATCCGTTCTTTTTTAATTATAGGTTAGGATAATGACCCAGTCCTTACGTGCATATTTTACTCTTATCTTTTATAATTATATTTTATAAAAAATATTAAATTTTAATTATATGAAATTCTGTTTACAAAAAAAATTACTAATATCAATTTTTATTTCAAATCTTAATGTGTTTCCATATATTCGTGGTTTTGAGTCTTTTTGTCGAATGCCTTGCTCGTGAAAATGGAGGGAGCATTTTGTCGAATGCGTGGCTTGTGCAAGGAGCAGAGGAGGGAATCAATGGTGGTGGTGGTGGTGGTGGTGGTTGACTCACTGGCTGCCGGGGACCCAGAGGTAGCGGCTGGAGGTGGCGGTGAGCCGCTGGAGCTCCTCGATTAGGAGGAAGATGCGCTTGCCGGTCTCGTAGCTGGTGTCGAACTCGGTGCGCGCGATCACGTCTCCGGCGAGCCTCACCATGTGCGCGCCGATCTCCACCTCGTTGCCGGACTTCGCCACCGCCTCCCGGAGCGCCCGCACCGTCTGCCGCGTGCACTCCACCATGTGACCCACCCTCCCCTGCCACAAGAAACAAGCTCAGCTGCTGCTTCTGCCTTCGCCGGCAATGGCGTCGAGGATCGCCGCCGGCCGTGGCGAGACGTACTATTATACGTACCTTGAGCCTGTCGGCCATGAACGCCGGCGCGACGACGTGGCGCTGGTGAGACCAGGTGGCGCCGTTGGCCATGAGGAGGCCGCGGCCGATGAAGTGCTTGGCGCCCTGCCGCTGCAGCCACGACTTGCCGGTGACGTGGGCGTGCCGCGACGACAGCAGCTCCCGCACCATGCCGGCGTCCGTCACGCACACCCGCGGCTCGCTCCCGTACCAGTACACGAACCGCCGCCCTGCAGAGCACGCCGCCGGTCAGCCCAACCACAACACCCACGCCGATCGATCGTCGCCGGCGAACCGGCCGGCCGCCGGTGGCAATGCGTGCGAGCGAACACTCACCGTACGTCTTGGACCAGAGCACGTAGTGCGGGAGGAGGCGGCCGACGATGTCGTGACTGAGGGAGCCCATGTCGCCGGCGGTGGACTCGGCGACGAGCGCTGAGACGTCGCGGAGGTTCCCGACGAGGAGGCGCGGCGGGGGGCCATGCACGCCTTGGCTTGCCAGGATCCTCCGGATCCTCGCCGGCGTGAGGTAGTAGCAGGAGGCGGTGACCCAGACGGCCTTAGCCAGCAGCAGCGAGAGCGGCAATGCGACGACGAGCCCGAGGAGGACGACGTCGGCCATTGCCATCTTGGACGGACGGACAGCCAGACAGGAAGACAGGTTCTTGGCCTTGTTCCTTGTTTGCAGCTGCAATGGCGGCTTGTGTGCACTAGGCACTGCCATGCCCATATACTTATATAGGGAAAAAGTTACTCTATCTCCTAAAGTATTAGGATTGGCCTAGTTAACTCCCTAAACTATGAAATCAGGTATTCTACCCTCTGAAATATGAAAACCGATTCAAATAATCTCTTAGAGTGGTTTTATAACTGGTTTTGCAATGCAATGATGGTGTACGGTGGTTTTTGATATATGGATTACGGAGGGGACAATGACATGGTGATAGAATCGGTTAAGTATTTTTCACAAGTGCAATGACTTGAGAATGGTGTACATTGTTGTTAATATGTAATTTTTAAGCTTGTCGATTAGTAAGTGAAAAGAAATGATTGGGCTACTTTGGGTTTAATGAATTAATCTTTGTGCTATACAAGCTATACCGCTGCCACATCATCGTCTACGTAGCAAAACCACTTAAAAACCATGTTAGGGAGTTATTTGAGCCGGTTTTCATACTTCAAGGGATAGAATACCCGATTTCATAGTTTATGGAGTTAAATAGATCAACCCTAATACTTTAGGGGGTGAAGTAAACTTTTTCCTACTTAGGACTTGGACATGGCCCAATGAGCAACTATCAGTGCCTACCTTGTTCAAATTTTCTTTTGTTAAATTTGTTTCCATTGTTCACTTTCATTAGTTGTTTGGTTGTGTTGGCGGTAGTGACGGAGCCAGAAAACTTTATGAGTCCAGGTAAAACTAACTACATTTAGTATTTATTACAAAATTCTATGTTTAATCTCTATAATTATGTTAAAATTCTATTGAGTGTTCGCCGAGCCTGGACGGCTGCCTGGCTGGGTCGCCGGGCGATAGCTTCGCCAATGGTTGGCAGGCTAGCTAGTATAAAACTATTGTCTATTGTCTATTGACAATAGCCGTCACCAAATGTGATTGGGGAGCAGGGAATTAAAAACATGACCTATTTCTCCGCCGGCGTGCATGCTCTAAATAACCATTTTCGGAGTACATGTGAGTGCTTTTTATTTCTCGTTATGGCTATCTGTGCAAAATGTGAAGATAAACTAGGACGGAGAAAGGTATTTGACTTGATTTTGACCTAAAGGGGAGGCCATGGTGGTGAAAACAAGATTAGTTTTTGGTGTGTTAGTGGGGGGGGAGAGAGAGTGAGTGATGGCTTTGGCATAAAGTTGCAAAACCGGTACGGTTGAGAATTCAGAGATAATTAACTGCAATAGTTAAGTACAACTGTGTGGCAATCAATATTTCCACTAAGTGAAAAGAGGTAGCATATCTTCAATACCGGACGAGATTGTTTAAGGAAAGGTATTTTAGTTGGGCTTATGGTTTCATTGCAGTTGCAAAGTAAGGATAAGCAGAGAGTAAGTGGGATCACAGCTCTCAGCTGCAGAAGGAAATATCACCTGAAGAGGTGTACTATACCCAGCCGGGCCATCTTGATGTTTGATGTTTTTTTTTCCTAAAAAAAAATGGGGTACTGCACAAAAAAACAACATCCAAATTCTGTGCTTGGCACTACTTTTGATTGTAATTGAAAGCGATTTTGAATTTGAATTTTAGTTTTGAAGAATGATTTGAGGAGATATTTTACTTGTCTTCTTAGAAATTATGACTCGAACCGTGTAGCGGAAGTGACAAAGGAAATATCTAAAATTAATTCTAAAATTAAATTCAAAATCAGCTTCAAATTATAATGCGAAATTCAGCCAAACATCAACCGACTGGTTCATATATATTATATATATATATATAAAGAATTGTGAGGTTACAAGTTCAATCCAAGAAAAAAAAAGGGAATTCAGAAGCATGTAAAGATTATTCTTTCAGTGTATGTGCTAGTCAATCCCATAAAGAAAACCTTCTTTTTAAGTGAATTTATGCTATTCTCTTCACTTTCAGTCTTTCACAACTGATGGTTATCAGAACCAGAGTCTACTGTGTAACATTACTGCAGAAAACAAAATAGATCAGAATAAGAAAAAGTAAAAGAACATGTTGTTTCACCAGTTACTTGTCTCCACTTACTGCAACTTGCAGAAAAGATATATGGTAAATTACTTCAGAAGGTTGTCTGAATAGCATGTATCACAGTACTCCAGATAGGTCAAAGGCTAAGAGGATTTGTTTAGTTTGTTGAATGGCATATTGCCATGCACCTGAAACTACAATTTTATGGTTGATATTTCAAGGTTCATTGGACTATGAACATCGTTGGTTTCAGTTGGACTTCAATCTTAAGCTAAACAGATGCATGTGCATCCTCACTCTCATTTTAGTGTAATGTTCAGTGAATCACCTCCCATTGGTTTATGTGTGCTTGGCACAGAATGCATTCAGCTGAACGTAGTGAAAATTCAGTGCCTCGTTTTGCAGGCTTACTAATTTCCTAGAGTTTCTTAAGTTTCTTGGTCTCGTAGACAGGAAAGTCAGGATGCCATAGTTTATATTTGCATGATGGGAACATGCTTTTAACATTTTGAGCATTTCAAGATTTATTTAGAACGCATGAATTTCGTAAGATTTTTACAGTATTTAGTTCAATCCCTGTAAAAATCATCCAAAATTCCTCTGTTTAGAAGGAGGCGTTAAGCATTTTCCGTCATATACGTGCACAACATCCCTCTTTTTCTGATGCAAATTCGTTGTCTAAATGAGATATTCCAGTTGCCATTACCTCCTGGATGCCAGCATGAACTAACAAGTATGCTAAAGATTATATTTATTTCAAACATTGCAGAAAAATATTATTAGCAGTGCCGCTCTGAGAACCTCTCGAACAGTGCCCATAGTCTGATTCTCTAGCATAAAAGAAAATTAAAAACAACACGAATATGTGGATTTCTATAAGGGATTGATCATGTTCGAACAGTGCCCTGCGTCGTGCTTTGCTGGTCTCTTCTCTCTTACTGGTATCCAACGATTGGTTTTCTATTTTTCTTGTTTTATTTTAGATCAACGGCTGGTTTTCTTTCTTTTTATCCTTCTTTTAGATTTAGATTAGATCTGGGTTTGATTAGGGCTAGCCTCTAGATATGTCTATGTGAGGTTTAGTTAGTGGTGATGATGGCCTCGTTGTAGGCTATGGATCTCTTTTTCTATTGACACGTGCAGAGAAGCTACGCCGGTTTGTTGGTTGGTCTCGCAAGGAACCGGTGGTTGATGCTCGTTGCATGATAATGTTGCGCTCGTCTGCACGTATCTCTTACAATATAAGAAATTTTAGAGCACACTGTTTCTTGTGTGTATCACGCAATAGGTGCTCTTCGTCTTCTTGCATTCGTCTGGTGCTCTCTGATCATGCTCTGAGAGGCTCGGGAAGATTTTGACGGTTGCAACAGGAATTTTACATGGCTTTCATACGAATTAGTTTAATTCCCAAAAAATTCCTTTGAAAATTCGGATTGTGTATAGCAATCTTTACAGCTCTTTCTTAAACCACAACAATTATTGTTATGATCGTAATATATTCAACCCCTGTTCGGGAGAACAAAAAGGGAACTGCATAAATGAATGGTGATCATAACAAATTCAATTGAGCACACATCTCATTAGTCTCAAATAAAACCTTCAATTGAGTACACATATGGACTCCTAGTAGCGTTTGCAAGTTGGGAAGAAATTGTCTGTTCATCCACATTTCTATGCGCTATCATCAGCGAGAAAAAAAAATTGACTCAACTTTTTAAAAACAAACAAAACAAGGGCACTAAGCTTCACAGAAACAAATATATGCCAGCCTGCTTCCAGCTTGAGAAGGTAAACAAACAGAGCTGGCTGGCTCATATATTCCAGACATGGATGATCATACGCAATCTAACTGGTACACAAAATGGATTTGAGAATCTTTTCTCTGGGCACAGATAGATCTGATTCGTGCAATCCATTTAGCCATCACTGACATCTTTTCAATGACAACTAGCTAGGCAATAATGACAGTTTAGACAGTCCATGAGACGCTTAACGTCTCCAGCAATTTCTCATGGACATGCTTGCCGTGCCAAAAAGCATACATAGATTTGCGACAAAGTTCAGGAGATTCTCACCTTGGTCTGCTTCAACATGGCATGTCGATGCGTTTCAGAAAAGCTTTGTCTGAGGTTTTCTGAAACAGAAAAAGGGGAATTGCAAGGCATGTCCCACAAATTTTGAGGCTGTATCACTTTATTCCCATCACTTGAGAATTGACAGCCCAATGCAAGACCACTATTTCACTTAAAAGAATGCACACCCAGAAATCTGATGTTTTATAATGCTATCTCAGTGAGTTCTTATATGGTATCCGCGATGCAGTCATCCTCTTTCGACAAAGTTTTGTATGACAAAAGTAACAAAATTCAACGTGAAAATAAACCAGCAAAATTCAAGGTGAAAATAAATGACAAAGAGGGGGTGCGCATCCTACCTCGATTGCCAGCTCTCTGAATCATTCAGGACAGCAGCTTGGAGCATCTCCTTATTGCTCTTTACAGACTTGCTCCAGTTCAACTTTATCCCTGCACTCCAGCTGACGACTGCAAGAAGCCTTGCAGGACACACTTAACTCAGATATATGTTTCCACAAACCCAAAGAGAATGTAAGAATCATTTTCAGCTGGCTGTGATACAAGTTCACGAGTTTGCCATCATGGACTACTCAGATACTGATCAGTGAACATAGTTTAACAAAAGCTTTTATCTAGCAATGCATTTCAAATTGTGCTAGCTTCAGCTCAAGTGATTCCTTCGTCTCGAACCTGCAATATGAGTGAAATTAGACTCGTGACAAATAACGGTAATTGGTAAAAGCAACCAGAGTAATTTCCTGTTGAGTTGTCTAAGGTCTGACAAAAATTATTTTATGCCCAGACTATATACTACCATCTAAAATTGTGAATTGAAATATAATTAAAATAAATTCCTTGTAAGCCACTAAAATTTTGCTCAATGTCGGCGGATAGGGGGATAGAGTGAAAGCCTCTGTACCAAACAAGAATTGGCTCATATTATACTACACTGTTGAAAGCATCAATCTCTCAGTCTCAGTTGAACAAAAGAAATGCTGCTGAGAAGTTGTCTAAAGTTAATCCTAAAATACAAATGGGTGACTTTATCTTGTCGATCCATCTTCTAAACTCCCTTATGTCCCAGGTCATTTAATGTACCACGATGAATAAAAAATGTGCAGCCCTTGCACCACTCTAACTTGTGCAGAGAAGCAAATGAAGTAAAGAGGAATTTGAAATAGCAGCCTAATTCCTAAATATTAGAAAAAGCAAAACAAAAGAACTTGTATTGTATCATCATCAAGGAAAAAGGGTTAAAACAAAGCATTGAACCCCGTCAATGGCTTGCCCATGATAATTGCCACTGATTTTTGAACTGTTTTTGTTCTTTAGTGCAACATTTAGTTCAGAGAGAAAAGACAACCACAATTGAGGAACACCACAGTTGTATTAACTGTGACGAGTTGGTTTTGTAAAAGATCAAGCAAATTTCAAGATTCCCAGCAAAAAAAAATAAAAAAACAGTGTGTTTTGAATAGTGAACAATAAAAGTTTTTCAGGTTTCTCTATGCTCCAATGTGTTCCATGACAACACTATATCAATAGGAGAAATCCAAGAAATAACAGTCAAACTCAAAAGATTCTATTTCAGTATCCTTTTCTTTACCAGAAAGTAGAAATCTTATGCATCAAGGAGACTTAAGGAAAAAATGAGAGAAAGGGAGAGAGGGAGCTATTCACTTGCCCCCAAAACTGGAAAGTGTGCACTAACAGATCAGATAGCATCTAGGGAGGCACTCAAGAATTAAGTGATCTTACATTGACTACTTTTATTAAGATTCAACATATTTATGAAAAATTATACTCCATGTATTACAGTATACCACTTATCTCTTAGTAGTACACTACGGGCTTTGTGGTAACATCCAAAACACATTTCCACCAGAATATCTTGCTGAGTCTGACAAAAAAATTAAGTCAGAAAAAGTAGGAGTAAAATATGGTATAAAGACAAGACATATTATAAGTAATTGAAATGCATGGAATATATAGCTAGCTTGTCCTAGAAATGCAAGTTATCTAACTTTCTTGTTGGAGAGAACGGAAGAGCCAAGAAAATTGAAGGTTCTAGAGATTGAAGAGACTTTCTTTCACTTCAAAATTAGATCAATAATCACCTTTGGGTACTAGTCCCCACATCTTGAAGGACACAATCGTTTCTGTTCTTATTTCTCCCCATTTCTTTTGCCTTCCCCAGTTAAAGAATGCAACTTGACACTCCAAAATAATACTATAATGACAATAAAGTAATGATAATCAAATTTGTCAGTGGTACTGTACTGAGTAACATAGAAACCCCTTTGCAAGTTTTAATTTATCCTGCAACAAAAATGTAAGGATCACCATCTAGCAACAAGCCAAAAAAGCAACCATGACTTCCTTTATTCAGGGGTGCTGCATTGTAGCAAATAGTGCATGCGTAAGTTGTAAGGTAAACAGTCTAATGTTAAATGTCTGAGTCAGCAATGCACCGATCTTCAAACAAGTATCCGAAAACATCATTTGGTATCATAATAAAGTAAGCAATAACAGAACATGCAGTTAGTCACACCTCATATGATTGCCAAAAAATGAACATACTTGTAATTAAGGGATTGAGAATAGATGACACTGTTGTAACACATTCTTGAGTTACTACGGGAGGGGTTCACTGTTTCATTGGGCTTCTTCCTTACAACTGTTGCTGACAAAATAACAGAGGTCACTACTGTAAAAGGCCACTGCTCAGCCTGCCTCGGCAGCATCTACGACTATAGCTGATAAATTACAGAGTTTACTGTTGTAAAAGGTGATCGCTTAGCCTGCCTAGACAGCATCTAGACAATAGACATAAACTGCCTAGCCTGATTACCAAGCGACTGTGCAACACTCCCTTACCCACCCAGCACCTTTAGGAAAACTGGAGTTCACAAAAGAGAAAGTGACAGCACAGCCCACGAAAAACTTATAGATCAGTCAATATATCCAATTTATATTTATCTCTCTGGGAAGGTCAGACAAAATGAACAAACAACCAATGGCTTCCATATAGACATGTCAAAATTAAATATAATAGGATAACAGGACACAGGACACAACACGACTCTTAAATATCTTTGATCCACATAATATGGCATTTCACATCTATTTTGTATTTTCTTTAAAATTCGTTTATCGAGAATAGTGGCAATCGTACCAGTTGTTTCAAGTAATGTGAATCCAATTGAGAGCTATGCCACCATATTCATGTCAGCATTTCTTGATGTGTTCAACAACCATTCTGTGTTTTCATGTTCGATTAAATGGGATATGCCAGGACATGGGACCTGACAGCCTAACACCACACAAACCTGACGAACTATTGACAGTTCCACAAACTGTTGGATCACAGAAAGAGCAGTAATAATAACAGTAGTTCTAATTCAAAGTTTTCCTTATGTCTATTGAAGAAGGAGTATGTCCCTTGAGGTATGTCAAGAATTATATGCAGCAGAAAGTTGACAATAATACCAGTAAGCAGCGAAGTACCAAATATACTTACTAGAAGATGGATTAAACCCAGGAGTGAGTGCAACACCTGGTACCCCTCACATGTGCAATGGCACTGTTCCAAAGTTTGTCCTGAAAAAAGAATGCCAAAGTAAAGCTTGTGAAGAAAGGAAAATATTAAGTAGAGAAAAGAAGAAATTTCACCGCAAGGATACCATCCACTCAAATCCAGAGGTTCAAATGGTCCCATCCAATACACTCCACTGAATTGTGTGCTGAGTCAGCCATTTATATTAAGCACCATCTCCAGGACGCACAAACCAGTTAACCACTTAGACAATAGCCACTTGGATGGTACAAAATGCCGATTGAAGGCAGAAACACAAGAGATAACAGTAAGCTTCAGTTCAAAATTAATTGATTGATCATGTTTAAATGGACCTCATACAGGCATAATGTCCATTGAAAAAGGGTGCAGTGAGGGGGGAAGTAAATATAATAAATAAAAAAAAAAGAACAGCCATAAAGCTGTAAACCAGTGATTGTGATCTACGACCAATATAAATATTTACAAACAAAAACAGGAAAATTGTAAAGCTAATCTGCAAATCCCTCTCGAGTGCACGATTTTAGCATTTCTGTGGCTTGAACACAGATGCAGAAGCAGAACAAGAAGCAATGCTGTCAAGGTAACCCTTTGTCAAATACTAGTGACGCCAGTGACTCAATTCCAGGCTTCAAGCATGAATTTGCTTTCCAGTTCAATCATATCTGAAAGGATTTTTATTATCTTCTTTAGTTCCACGAGGCAAATCCACACCCAGCTGCCTCTCGAAGCCCCTGTCAAATCTCCGAGGGCTTCCCCTTCTTTGGGATTCTGGAGATCTGGGAGCCGAAATACGTGGATGAAGTTTATCTCCTGTATGATTCCTAAACTGCTTTGTGGCGCCATTCCTGTCATATGTCTTGACAGAATGAGTTTCATATCTATCAGCATACTCCCTTTGGTCATCACCATTCCCATCATGCCTATTTCCTCTTCCCCTTTCGAAGCCATAAGGAAGTCTTCCCTGTGTTGGGCGATACAACTCTCCAGACCTTGGCTGTCCGTGGGAGTCTACATCAAACCTGTCATTTCTTGAGGTCACTCTCAGGGGTGGGCTCCTCCTTGAATATCGCTTTTTGTGATCAGGAATGTCAACCGTTGAGCAGTTCCTCCCATCAGCCCATGTTGAAGAATGTTGAGAATAAGAACGATCTCTTGATGAAGGGCTATAACGCATAACTCGATCACCAAATCCAGGTTGTCTTGAAGGCGAAGTCATTCTTCCCATTCTAACTTCAGTCATGTAATTAGGCGGAGATCTACTTCTACTGTGCCTCCATAAACTTGAGCTACCATTCGCCATAATTTCCCTTCTGTTCCTAGGTGATGTCCAAGCATGCGGAGATCGAGACCTTGAACCAGAAGGGGATCGGCTGTGAGCACGTGAAAGGTTAAGTGAGGTTCTATGTGGTGGGAACCTCCGTTGTCTACTGGACAGTGAGCAACGAACTGAACTCATATTTATATTAGTACAATCTTTATCCATATCAGGACCATATCGAACAGACCGGTTACCACTGGCACCAAATCGTCTTTCTGGGGATGCTTCCCTAGCATGTGCAGGGCCTCTGGACACCCCACAACCTCCATCTCTGTCAATTGGAGAACCCCGTCCAGATAAAGGGCGGTATGAGCTACTTAAAGTGTTGTTTCTCACCCTCCTAGCCATTTTACTAGCATTTGCAGCATCAACTGCCTTTACCAAAGTGCCATCAGGTGCAACAACAAAGCCATTGCTCTGCATCTTTGCAACAGCTGCTTCTGCAGCATTCCTTGGGCCAGGCAGGCCATAATTATAATAATCAGGTGATTTGAGTTGGGTAGAACGAGAATTGTTTGAATTTTCCACCCACTGCCGCGATGCTCCGCCCCTTTCATGTGATCTATGAACATCAATGGTTCTTTCAGCCTTTGAACCTGAGCTGTAACCATCATCAGATCTGGATGAAACAAGAAAAGGAATCATAAGATTAGTAATTAGGGCAGCGATACTGGATCATCAGGATCAAATTACCTGCAAGATGACAGCTAAACAAAGTCACTAGTAACTTACCTGCATAATTCATTTCTGTGGGCTCTGTCAAATGATCTTGGCCGATCTGCTCGTGGTTGCATATCTCCATTTGATAACTCCACATGTCGCAATGATTCACCACCTCCAGCTGTGTCTGACATGCTCAAAACACACCTGTTAGATGAATCAACTGTGTCCCTTGAATCATGTTGAGAATGCCTCTGATCTTCAGGTAACATATCCCATCCCGTGGGCTTTGTTCTCAGACTTGAAAGATCATCCCCTAAACCATCATTGACCCTTTCAGACTGGCTAACTGTTCCAACAGATCCAGCTATTATACGGCCTGGGTTCATCTCATGCATTCGAGTCTCACCATTCACTCTCAAGTGAACACTGAGAGACTTTTCACCAGCACTTCCAGCACACATCATGCCAGATCCATCATTCATGCAGTTAGTTGACCATGAACGCTTCAATGCGGCTGGTGAAACATCACCATGTTCCTTCCTGGAATGCGTTCCATTCAAATCAGCAACTGGACCACCTATATTTTTGGACATGGAACCAAGAGGAAAGGGAGAAATGCCAAGGGAATTGCTCTTGCAATCAAACACCTGGTAATTGGCATGTTTAACTTCATAACCATCATCTCCCCAATACTCACCAGATTCCCTAAGTTCCCCATCCTCATATTGAGAATCATCCTCTTCAGCACCAATATTTCCAGTACCAGCAAAATCTTTAGTAATATGAGATGCCTCTGTTTCATTACCGTGCTCCATAAAATTATTCGATAGACCCTTCCCAAGGTAGCTTTGTTCTGCAGATTGTGAATCCGCAATGCTGTCCATGTCACTAATTGGTGGTTTGGCGCATACTGAATTGATACGAGGAGCTTCACTGGCACCATCTGTAGTGTGATATGTTAGCGCATTGCTGCTGTCGGCACAAGTGAGATTATGACTAATAGTTGCATCAGCATCCTCTTCTTCATGTGCATGGGCCATACCCCGACCAGAAGAACTTGGGTTATCATTCATATGAGAATTAGGAAGGTCCAAATCATTATCTACATTTGCAGCTCCCTTGGAGACGATCAATACATCGATGCCGTGTTCAACCGTATCATGAGCTGACAGACCAATTTTACAAGTTCCTGAATCAACATCCAAAAGATCCTGGTTCTTAAATTCAGATATGCTTTGTTGAGAAGCTTGCCCAAGTTTATCATTGCTCCAACCAAGATCAGTAGAAGTTTTATTGGAAACAGTTACTGTTGCAACATTTGTGCTTTCCTCAGAAACTAACCTGCTTGTGAAAGGCTTCACTCTGGAGCCCAGTTCACTCATTTGAACTGAATTAATCCCATCACAAGCATCTATAGAAGCCATCTGAGACGAACCTACACAACCAAGGGCCGGGACATGTGAAACATCAAGTTTCTCATTTGCCGTCAAAGCAAAATGCTCAGTTATAGGAGCCAAAGAACTGCAATCAGGATCAGATCCTAGGTGTGATTCTATTTTGGAGACATTATTGTGATCAGGCAAATCCTTTGTTCCAGCAGATGAATCATTGTATTCTAGCGGTTTCGATTCTAATATCTGCACATTTTGAGGAGACGGACTGCACAAAGGTTGAGATGAACTATCACCAGCAAAATCGCTTTCACCCTTTGTACAAGCATCTTTTGGTGCATCAATCACAGGAATTCTGTCCTCTGAAAGCTCAGGAATGTTACCAGCAACTGTTGAGTCAATTTGAGCTTGACACAACTGCAGCTTGTTCGTTGCGTTTTCAGCGTCACTGCAACTGCTTATATCAAAAGCCATATGATCAGGACCAACTGTATCATGATCATCATCACCACCACAGTTAGTGTCCCATGCCTCCATTGCAACATTAAGATCCCAGTGCAACCTTGAATCACGAGTGCCACTGGAATGCTTAGTTTCCACGACTATATCCTGCAAGCGGCCTACAGATTTATCTGGATTACTTGAGTTCATTGACATTGTAACTCTTGAAAACTTCGTGTCAGAAGCAGATGAAGAATCATCTTCTTTGTTTGCACTGCTCAATGTAGTAGCAAACGAAGGCTTCATATCAGGAGCAGATTCAGACGACTCCAGCGGCTGGTCCAATTGGCAATTTGAAGCAACCCTAGTATTGAGCATGTCCTTGATTTCTTTTAGGAGATTCAATTCAGAACTGCCAGTGATATGTTCTGGTTTCCTTTCTTCGACACATTGGATTGACTTCGTGCATTCGACATTCAATGCGTCATCATCCAACTCACCCGTGCAGGCAGCAGTAGCAAGTATTGATATGCCAGAAAAATCATCTGCATCAAATGGCCCTTTCTTTTCCTCCATGTAATCAAGTCCTGGTGTTTTGCCCTTATGGTGCTTCCCATGTGACAAGATACCTCCACAAGATCTGCTCAACAGTTTTTCATATGGATCCACTAGCAATGGAGTGGATGGAGGTGAGGGAGAACAATCCATAAGAAATCTTCTCTTTTTATTGGAACAATTTTCCACAGGATCACTAAATCGCCGACCAAGAATAGATACCCCAAACTGCAAACATGGCATTAAATAGTTCATAAAATTGGCATTTGAGAATTGTATTGACTATTACTTCATTGTAAGCTAAAGGAGAAAAATAAGAACCTTCTCAGACTCAGAAACAGGACCATCGTCTTGTGCCAATTCTTTGTTAGTGCCATCGCCACATGCATAGAAAGATCTAATTTCATCCTTCATTCTGTCTTCTCCAGAGAAAGAGGTCCTTGCTCTCCTAGCAGCTCTTTGCCTTTTGTTCACAGTCTTCCATCTCACCTCAGGATTTATAGGCCTAGGGAGCTCCAATCCCATAGTGTTGAGCTTGCTGCTACACGATGGTCCACCTCTGTCTGGTGTTGATTCACCTCCACAGCCTTTGCAAGTCATTGAAACACCTGAGTTATTAAGATTACGCAGTGATGATGACCTTCCAGTACAGCTGCACAATCGAATCTGCCATGAGAACCAAACTAGTCAAAAGATCCATATCCAGTACAGCATCAGTTAAAAAAGAAAATTAGGCAGAGCACCGACCCTTAGCAAAACGAACATAATGACAAGCTTTAAACTTGGTTGAAAATACAACCAGAGCATAAACTAGTGTGCTGGACAAATATGAGCATACCATGAAACCAGGTCGTCTTCCAGTTGCTCCCACAGAAACAGGAGACTGGTTCACATCAACTGCACCCTCAGATCCAATAGATCCCTTAAAATCCTCTGGAAAACAAAAACAACAGAAGGTTCCGGTTGAGCACCACACCACCAAAGCGTGCGATATTGCTTGAAGAATAATAGCATCACAATCCACATAGCATGTGCGAAAGCAAGAGGAAAAAACTAAACGATGCTTCTGCAGCCATGCCACCACCGCGCCGCGAACCAATTATCAGAAAATAACTTTTGAACCCTTCCGTAGCAAAATTTAAGAAAAAACTTTGAACTTCCGGTCCGCAGCTACAAACAATCACTTTTTTTTTTTTGCCGTGCAGCACATATGGAGCACCAGAAATGGATTTTAACTTCCAGGACTGAACCCCTATGACATCAACATGGAACAACAGCTCCTCAGCAAGTCTTAGTCAACTGCCCTCTTCCCTCAGCCATCAGCGTCCGTCCCCAAAGAGAAAACCGATAGTTCTTCCTAGAAAATTAATCCACATGAAAAAGCAGGCAGATCTGGGAGCTGGACGAATCCCTGGCGAGCACCTCCATCCAGAGCACCCAGAGAAATGGATTGGTTGATTGACCCGAGACGAACTCCGCAGCCAGAAGTCCAAATCCCTCAGACAAGGCAGATCTGACAACCGATGGCCGAGAACCTGTCCTCCGTCTCCAGCGCCAACACGAAACCGGCGAACCACACGTTGATCTCCGCGGCGGGCGGAACCAGACCCGCCCCTAATCAGGGCGGCGGCGGAGGCCAGCGAAGCAGGGACTACTCAGATTTCTAAGATCTAGGGTTGCGTATACCTTTTGCTCCGGCCTTCCTCATCAAACCCAGGGCCGCCGCCGTCTTCGGCAATCTCTCTCTTCCCTTCCCTCCTCCGCGCCGCCGCGGCCCTCGCCCAGGGCTCGCTCAGCTTTTAGTCCGAACCACGCCGCTCCATCTGCTCCTCCGCTGCCTGCCTTCTCCCCCTTCCCTTCCTCGACGGATTCCTTGCGTGCGCTGCGTCGCGAAGAAGAAACTCTCCCCCTGCTGCTGCTTTTCCCCCTTTTTGACTCCCGCCCACGCCGGAGGCCGATCGATAGGCGGCGCTCCTCCCCTACCGCTGCCGCCCCCGTCCGTCCGCCGCGAGGCCGCCTCGCCACCGCCGCCGCCGATTTTTTTTTTATTGGACCCTTTCCTTGTGCTACTTCGCCGCCTGCGGAGGCTGGGAGAAGAAGACCAAGACCATATTTTTCCGTGATTTTTTTAATTTTTTTTTTCTCTCTTTAGTGGTGGGCGTGGAGAGCTATATAGGGACGGGAATCACGCTTGGGCGAAGGACGGGATTGCCCCTGTATGTGGGGGCTGGTTTGCTTTTATACGTTGTTTAGGAGAGGATGGATATGAGCCGTCCGATCGCATCAGGTTGACCATAAGCAGCTTCATCGTTCCTTAGTTTAAATTGAAACCAGGATTAGTGTGCTTTAATTTGTATTAATCTCCTCCAAAGTTTGAGACCACTCCTAAAAATAAGCCTATCAAAAGGATAGCATAGACATAAGCTGTGTAGTTTTTGACAAAAAAAATTAGGATCCACCGCTAGCAAAAATGTATGAGGTGTGATAGGTGGCCTATACTATTTTCTCACACCACGCTTGGTACTCGGACCACACTTAGGCCAATATAATCAACTTCGAGTTAAAAAAACATCAAGTTAGAGTCAAGCTTCAGGGTAATAAACCCGTAACTGGTCTAGCCTAACAAATAGCACACATGCCTTATCAATGGGTTAATATCTAAGGCTAAATGCTCCAACTCCTCAATCTAGACATCACAAAAAAGGGAAAGTGCCCAAGTGCTAAATTCCTAACCCTAGTTTCTCCTCGCTGGAGTTGCTTGTTAATATCTAAGGATTCTAGCAAAGATAAATTATCAAAAGAATAGCGTCGATATAGGCAATGAGAACACATATAACAAAAATGAACAAAGGTGCAGATAATTAGCGGTAACCTAGTGATGCTAGCAAAGATATGTAGGAGGCATGATAGAAAGCTTGGCACGATTTTTCAACTAGGACCAATGCTTGGACTATGGTCAGGCCACTAAATGAAGTTTGTGGTAAGAATCTAGTTGGACATAGGCATTAGATTTAAGAACTTGTAAAAACTTGTCTAGCCTAACAAATGACACACATGCATCATCAATGGGTTAACGTCCGAAGCTCCAATGCTCAAGCCCAATCTATCTACCATAAAAAAGAAAACGTAGCACAAGTTCCAAATTCCTAACCCTAGTTTCTCCTTGTTAGATATGCTCATTTGCACGGCACAATTGGGAGCTCAAGGTAGGAGTTAGTCCTCAGCATCACTCTCCACCACCATCACCCACGCCCCCACAGCTCTTCCCTTCCATGCACCACATCAACTAACATCCTTCGTGGCCTCTCTTAGATCCACTGCTAGCTTCCACCCTTACCCACAGCTCTCTTCCTTTCACCATAACCCATGGTCGCCTCCCAACTTCTTGGGCTTGCAATTGCTTTATGCAAATTGTAAAATTAAGGTTATGTCAAGCTTTTAGACAAGACATTTGTTTTTTCAAGCAATTTTATTTTTTAGTGATATTAAAATATTATAGGATTTGCAACAACAATATTCGAAAACTCTATGATCTATCTTTTAACCCCATAGTGAAAGCCCGTCAATGTCGCCTAGAGGGGGTGAATAGGCCTTCCTGAAAATTCTTCAAAAGCAGCGGTAAAATTCTAGTAGGAACCTCCGACCCCAGGGGTAGGAAGCTCCGACCGGCTCTCTCGGACTGGCTGAGAGGGCTGGTCGGAAGCTCCGACCTAGAACACCGGAGGTTCTGACCGGGTAAAGTTGACTCTAACAAGCCACTTCAAAAAAAGATAAATTAACAGGAAACACCCCTAGTGCAAACAAGTATACGGAGGAAAGATGCAGGCAGGTATAGCCATGAAATAACACAATAAATGGACAAGCAAAAGAGAGACACAAGGATTTTTTTCTAAAGTTCAAATCAAAAAAATCCTACGTCTCCGTTGAGGAGCTTCGGAGAGCCGGGTCTCGATTGACCCCTTCCCTCACCAAGCGACCATGAAGATCAACTTGGTATACACTCGAATTTACCTCTTTTCCTTGTGGAGGCAGGGTTTACTTTCACAAACTTTTCCGAGACAATCCACAACTTGAGAAAGCTCGCAGGCAACGCCTAACCGTCTAGGAAGTCACCCTCCAAGAGTGACAAGCTCTAAACAGCTGATCCGCGTCCATCCTAAATGTACAAGATACTCCTAGCCCTCTCTCAAGAAATTTCACTCAAAACCCCACTAGATTCTCACAAGAATCATAAAGAAAGCACTAGAACTAGTTGGGAGAGCTCAAAGAATCTTAGGAGAAGCTAGGAGACAGTGAAATAAAAGTGGAATAGCCAACTAATGGCTAGAAACAAGGTTTTGGCTTTATAGGAACTGGCATATGTCACTTAGCTGTTACTCAAAGATTTTGACCAGGAGGTTCCGACTCCAGGGGTAGGAACCTCCGGCCAACACTTAGCCGCTAGCTGAAAAAGCTGGTCGGAGCCTCCGACCCTAGGGGTAGGAACCTCGGACCCTGACACCAAAACTCACCCAACCCAAGTGTAAGTGTTGTGCCAAAGTGATATACTCTTAGCTAGTTAAATCTTAAGCACTTGAGTGGTCTTGAAACACTGTTTGCAACCCCTTTTAATAGTATGACTTTCCTACGACTAAAAAAAATCAAAATAAACTCCGAGTCACTTCGTCACTTTGTATCATGTTTTTGTTGTGGTCTCCATGCATCACACCAAGCACCCTGGGACTAATCTCTGCATATTTCTCAATAAACTCATTAGTTCCTTAACCGTTTTGTCATTAATCCACCAAAACCCACTTAAAGGGCTAGATGCACTTTCACATAAAAGGGTAGGCCTTGTTTGGACCATTACCGATCCAAACCTTACCAAAATATTAGTAATGGTAAGATTTGACTAGCAAACTTTATTCTTTTAAAAAATATGATTGTTTAGTTTGTTGACAAATTTTTGTAGGAGCCTAAATTCAATATCAAACTATGGTGGTGTGTCCTTCTGCCAAAATTTTGTTAATATCATTTTTTTTCAAACCAAATACGGTAAACCTCTGACTTCGTTAGCTAGTATCAAATTCTTTGCCACGATAAATTTGGACGGCGTACATAAACCCATCTAGCTGTACCTAAACTAATACTTATCTACGTATATAACTAAAAGGGACTGTCTGTTGGACATTTGACAGAAACCTCTCTGATTTCAGTTACTTTTTGGATGGTTAGGATTGCATCAAGATTCGTGCATGAACAATAACCTTATCATCTCTCTTTTTTTCTTCTCCTGCCCGGCATCTTCTCCTCACGAGGCTGCGACCTTTTTTTAGCGAGTGAGCTTGTTGGCCTTCCCTCCTCCCTGCCCCCACGAGCCGCCCCCCGGCCTCATCGGTGCCAGAAGGCGCCAATGGTGCCGACAAGGCCCGCCTGGCTGGCCTCCCCTTTCCCCTCCCCTATCACAGTCCGATTTTTCAGGAATTAAATAATTAATTAAATATTGATTTTTCAGAATTTATATTAATTTATAAAGTAAAATAAATAAGTAAAGTAAAAATGGGAAAAAAATTTCTTTAATAAATCATAGTCGAAATCATTTTTAATAAATTATTTGGGTGTCATTACACTCTCTAAAATTTTCTTGGATTTTTCAGAGCTCCAGAATTAATTTTAATATTACAAAGATCAGTTCAGCAATTATTTGAATAAATTCTTATCCCCAATCTCAGGTCGTTCTTTGCCCAAACCCCTTTCATCTTATTCATTTTGCTGGACTCGGGTTGTCATCCCAAAATCCCTAATTCCCTGAAAAATCTGACTCCGGAAAAATCCCGTTTAATCCCAAATCCGAGGTTTTCGGAATAAATCCAATTCCAGAATCCTAAAATTCCTTATATTTCTTTGATTCTTGAAAAACCCTCTTTACTGGAAATCAACTTAATTTTTTCCCAAATATCCCTTTTCCTGTTGAAATAGATCTCCTCGTGTCTTTGAAATCCAATCTCCGTTTGAAATAAATCCCCCTATATTTTCCTCAAAAATCCTATTCCTTTTAAAATAAACTTGAACCCTCAGTATTCCAGAGTTTGTACCCAATTTCAATTCTCATGGAATATTCTCCAATTTTCGAATCCCAAAATAATCGTACATTTTGGGTGTTCCAAAATCCCTTGTATTCTTGTATTTTCTAGTTTCCACGATTTCTAATATTCTAAAATAATCCCGTAACTCTGTGAATCCTTCCAAAATTTTCAATTTTGCAATTTGAAATTTTCTCGGAAAACCTTTGTTTCCCTTTCCCTTTCTTTCTTTATTTTCCTTTTTTTCTCCTTTTCCTCCTTTTCTTTTTTTTCTCCTCCTTTTTCCTTTCTTCCACCTCTCTTCTTCCTTCTGTTCTTCCTCGGCCGAGCCTCCCGGCCCAGGCCACCGCGCCGCGCCCCTCCCTGCCCCGGCCTGCTCCAGCCCCGGCCTCCCGCGCCTGCTCCAGCCTGGCCCACTCCGCGCCGCCGCACGGCCCACCGCCGCCTGGCCTCGACCCACGCCGCTGCAGCGCCGCCCAGATCCGTCGGCGCCGCCACCCCCGTGACGAGGCAGGACTCCCACACCGCCGTCCTGCGCCCTAGGTCTCTTCCCCTATATATATAGCCGCCGCCCCCGCTATCCAGTGCCATAGTCGCCGCCGCAGCAAAACCGCGCCGCTGCCGACGCCGCTGGTCCGTCACACGCTCGCCGCCGCCTAGCTACCGTCGCCACCGCTAGGCGCTGCTGCCGAGGTCACCGCCCCTGTGCCCCGCCGCCCCGCTGCTTGGACGACGCGCCGCCGTCGTCGTCTTCGATCCCTAGCGCCGCCCCTCACCCCTACCAGTGCTCCATCGCCGCTCTGCACTGCCAGCGCTGACGGATCCCCATGCGCCGCTGCCTCCGGCTCCCTGTGTTGTCATCATCTCTGCCTTCGCCGCCGACGTGGGTGAGCACCCCTTCCCCCCTGGTGCCTCGCATCGTCGCCGACGTCGTCATCTACCCGGAGCCCGACTCCCCTCTCCATCCCGCCGGCTCGCCACCGCCTGCCGTCGTCGGTCCGTCATCGCCGCCCCGGACGCCGCCAAGTCGTCCTCCTCCGCCGCCGCCCTCGTCGTCGACCCGGCGCCGCGCCATCCTCCCTGCCGTCGATGTCGACGCGCCGCCGAGCTTCTTTTCTACCACGCCATGGCCACGTGCTCCTGTTCGAGCCAGCCATGGGCCACTGCCATGTGGGCTTGGCGTTTTCCTCTCTTCTATGTCAATGACGACTGGGCCCCACATTTTTAATCCCGTGACATCTCGACCAACTGATTCCCCAAGTCAAGCCGAGCCGTTGGATCTCCATTAAAAACCCTGACTCCACCTCATCCTATTTGGATTAAATCTGAACCGTCAGATTCCAATAACTCAATTTGGAGCCACATCAGCCTTAGCAGTCGAGTCATCAATCCACCTCAGCTACCATTTCGGACACCACCTCAGCCCTAACAGCCAGCTCATCACCACGTGTCACCAAGTCATCAGTCTATCATAGCCATTTTCCCTTCGGCTCTATAGACTTAGTCCATCCGGGTTACCTAAACCCAGTCTATGACAATGTGTGCTACCTTAATTTCCTATACAAAAGTAATTCCTTCAATAATTAATTCCGAAGGAATATTCCCGAGAATATTCCTTTTCCTTTTCTATCGGATTTATTCTGAATTCAAACTTCCGGAAGCCATATTTTTTCCGTTCGAATTCCGATTGGACCCGTTCTTCTTCCTAAATCCATCTAAAATCATGATCTACTTGTTTATGTACTTTTTATGTATGGTTTATTTGGATTTTCTTAGAGTTTTTCTCGTTTTGCGTGTAGTTACATATATTTCGCCGTTTTGAAAGGTCGTGGAGTTTGTGGAAGAGTTCGGAAGAGCAATCAAAGACGTTTTCTTGTAAGGCAAGTCACACGATAATCTCTTTGAGCATTTTGATCCTAATTGTGAAAACTATTTTGTTTTAACGTTATTGCATGAAATATTTTGGAATGCCATTATACGGGTGATTATTATTATTCCGATATTCCTTGATTATTATGGCCAATTTGATATTGATACTTTTACCTTGTTACCCTGGGTAAATAATATTGATTAACCGGGTGTTTAATTATTTATCTGGCTAGATTATTTAGGATTTGCTTAGCCATTGCTTAGAAATGGTAGCGTCATTTTATGTAGGAAACTAATGATTCATTCATCGATAATTAATGGCTATATTTTCATGACAGTTGGTCGTGGTTGGTTAATTAATTATGCCAATTAAAACTTGGCTGAATGGTGGGTTGTGAGCACCAGGATTGTGATTGTTGCTAGCGGTGCTCATGACAGTTAAGGACCGGTTCGTGGACTACTTGTTGTGAAGCATTTACCGTACTAACAATAAGCTAGAATGGGCAACGGCTGGATCTGTAGTGTAGCAAATTCAACAAGAGGCACCACGGTGTGTTGTGGCTGTGTCAATAAGACCACCATGGCTATATCAATAAGTCCATGTTCTGGACGTTGAATCGTCTCCCTGTTGGGTGCCTGATCAGTTCCTGCCGGAGACTGGTGGTTTAGCGGGTGCTATTCTGTTGGACATGTTATGCGAAAAGTTTTGTCACGGTTTTCCCCTTTGCAGTACCATGGTGGTATTTCGGGGCATGGTGACATATGCGGAATCGTGTCTTGTGGGTAAAGTTGTACACCTCTGGCCAGAGTAAAACTATTTGAATAACCGTGCTCACGGTTAATGAGCGAGCCTAGCAATGTTTTCTGTGATTAGTCCCACACTACTTAATGATAATAATAAATGATGGAAACTTGATAGCTTCAGTTTGGAGGGTTATGATTTGAGCCTAAACTACATTGGAGCGTTGTTCAGAGATTGGTTCAATGCTGATAATAATTAAACTACACTATTTTTAATGGTTTTAAATACAAAAGTTTAAAATGCTGTTTATGCAAATGAGCCATACTATGCCTTTTCTTTGGATTTCTGTTGTATTATTTTGCATTCCCTAGTGTGGCTTGTTGAGTACGGTGGGTAGTACTCAGTCTTGCATTACTGCAATCATCGGAGTAAAACTTTGCGAGGAGAAGAAGTTGGTGTTTGGCTTATACCCTAGTTGAGCTGTCTGTGGCTTGGTGCTGAAGCTATGCTAGTTGTTGTTCCGTTGCTGTTTTCTTCTATGTGAGGACTAAGTTTCTCTGTTGTAAGTATATATCATTTATCGTTTTTGGTTATGTTTATCAAATTGTTGAGTTGTGTACCTCGGCTGATTCCTGAACGAGGATTTATTGCACAAATTAGCTTTGGAAATTCTGGTGAATTTCTGGGCCTGACACCTCCTCCCCGCCTCTCCTCCTCCTCAAGCCAGGTGGCGGCGAGGTGCCCCGCCCCACTGTCTTCCCCTTCTCCGATGGTTGTCCCGCCGCCGGAGACATGCCACCGCCACCGCCTCTGCCTCCTAGCCTCTCTCGTTTCCCTCGCCCCCGTCTCCGATGTCGGCCCACCGCCGACTTCTATCCCTGCGGCTCTACCAACGCCGTCGCTGCCCGCCCATGTCCATCACCCATCGCCGCCCACGATCATCCCTCCAAGCCCCAAGGAAACCCCCTTCCCTTAGCCCCTCCCACCCCGACCCCAACCCCTGAAACCTAACTGGTCAGGGCTAGCACGATTCGCTGGAGCTGGAGTAGAAGGATGCCAGCACAAATCTTGGCGTAGATCAATGGTCCAAAATTTGATTGAAATCCTCCCCAAATTTATGTGGAATGAAGATTAGCACTTGCATAACTTATAAATGTAAGCGCTTTTAAGACAAAATTTGCTACGAGACACTTAAAAAACATGGTATTTACTATAAGGCACTGCAAAAATGAGACTTTGCTCTTTGACACTCAAAAAATATGGACATTTGCTACTGGACACCGCAGCAATAAAATAATATATACAACCAGTTGAGGGGAGAGAAGCAATATGAAATATCATTTTTGCCCTCTTGTTCTTTCTCCACATCTTCTTCTTCTTCCTTAACCCAGCTGCCACCATGCCATTCCACCTCCGATCTTCATCGACGGGCCAACCGAGCTCGTCCGCCTTGCTCTGCTGCTCACGTGAGCTCCTCCGTGCCATACATGCACCGCTACCTGCACAAGCTCGCTTTGTCGGCCACATGCACTCGAGTTCACTCCGTCGACCACGTGCACTCGAGCTCCTCCACCTGCAGCAGCTCACTTAGGCACCCCTGTGAGTTTGCTCCACCGGCAAATAGGAGGAGACCAACGGGATAAAAAAACAATCCTCAATCAAAACGCTATCAAAAAAAAAACCAGCGAATCTTTTCTAATCCCTGATTCCAGCAAAGCAAACCACCAATTCAATCCCTAATCAGCAACCACAGAAAAAAATCCCTGCTAGTGATTGTACTCGTGCAAAGCCGCTCGGAGACCACGGCAATTCGCGCCTGTGCCGCACACGTAGATCTGTGAGGATCAGTGGCAAAGTGAAGAGGGCTTCAACCACCGGCGGCAGAGCGAGCAGGGCTTCGACGCCAGGCAACCAAGCAACTGCTGCGTAGGCCACATGTCCTCTTTTCTTGGGATAGCTTGCTTTCCCCCGCCATCAGCACCAATGTATCATCTGATTACAATAAGAAAAAGAGAGATGGTGAGAAGAGGTGCCAAATGACAAGTGGGTCCAGTTTGTAAGCAGGGGTAGCAAAGTCATTGATTTAAAATTCTCTTTCCAACTAAAAAACAATATTTTAATAGCCTCAGTGTCCATTAGCAAAATACAATAATTTTGACATGTCTTTTAACAAAACCAAATTTTTACAGTGTCTTAGGGAAAAACCATAATTTTTTAACGTTCTATACCAAAATTTTCCTTTTTTAAACGGAGGCAGTACTAATCGAGTACTAATCCAGACCCGTGGCTCCTCTCACTCACTCTCTCTCTCCCCCTTCCCCTCTCACCTATTCCCAAGCAGCATCTCTCTCCTGTGTCTCCAGCGGTGGCGGTCACGGCCGGCTCCCCCGCCTCGCCTCCTCGCGCGCGTGGTGTGGCCGGCGAACAGGCGTGGGCGCGTCGACAGCCTCCTCCCCTCCCTCGCGACCCCGCCTAGCCTTCTCCTCCCGCGCGCCCTGTGCCTTTTCTCGCGCACACGGCCGACGAACCAGGTCGTCTGGGAGCCAAGGGCGCGACGCAGCCGGCATCCATCTCCATCTCCGTTCGAGTCGAATCCGAGGTATTCTCTCTTCTCTCTCTTGTAGCGCTCCCTCCTCCTCCTCTGCCTCCACGCCGCTTCATGAGCTGGCGTGGCGTGGATTGGAGATCCATCAGGACTTGAGATTGGTTTTGTTTCACTCCAATTAACCTATCCGGGCAGTTTCTTCCGGATCACCCTGGTATATCAAACGGAATTGGGGAGGGTAGTGATGCTGCTGATATCGAATCCATAGTTGCACGTAATTTTATAGAGTAGTTACTTGTAATTTTGCTGCAGTAGTGATTTAGGGTGTGGGGGGTGGGGGGTGGGGGGGGGGGGGGTGGGTGTGGTGGAAATCACCATACCATGTTGGCACATAGAATTTTATGGATTTGGCCATATAGGGTTTATTGTGAAACCGACTAGCATCACTTAGATCATGCCAACATAGTGTT
The DNA here is from genome assembly GCA_003991445.1 of Oryza meyeriana var. granulata. Lineage (NCBI taxonomy): Eukaryota > Viridiplantae > Streptophyta > Magnoliopsida > Poales > Poaceae > Oryza > Oryza meyeriana. The sequence goes on along the minus strand of RYFJ01001452.1, from coordinate 178,857 downwards.
TGTTTGGTCAGATATAGTCTATCTCTATCACCTATCAGTCTGTGATTGCGTGCCTACTTTGAAGTTACTTGCTGCATTTTTCTTTCTTTCCTATGTGGATACTGCTTCTACAACTTCTGTCAATGTTTTCTGGTGAATGTAATTATACGTATTTTTGGTCGAAATAAATCTTCCATAAAAAAAGGAGCACATTATTAGGTGTATCCCTAACACTCGCAGCAACTTAAGTGTGCATCTGATGTTCTTCCTTTTCTCACAGTTTCATTATGTACGAACCAACTAATTGTTCTACAAAGCTATTACTATTGTAACTCTAGCATTACTCAATAGGGCTTGCTACCTTATTCCGTTAATAAGTGATTCTCTCTGCACATTGCATAATGTTTCAGTTTTATTGATACACACTGTTTTAATCCTAAAAGTCTTTTCTTTGTTCTTGTTGCATATTTATCAAGTGGAGTTGCAGGTTATGGAACTCCATTTTGTTTTTTAAGTTTAACTCCTTTATACTGCGGTCTTATATGTCCTACTGCTGTTTTGTTTTGTTGCCTGCTACATCACTAGGTGTTCAGATCCTTCCAGTTATTATGGTCTGGTCCTCTCGTTAGGTTCAAAGAATCATAGTTAATAAAGTTCCTAATTAACTAGCCAAATGGTCATATTGTGCATTCTCTCTTTCTTCCCTCGTAACTTTGTTTGAGATATATTACAGCTGGTATATGCCATCCATGCCACAAGTTGCTGTAGAACTGAAAACACACTGTACTGAACAATAATGCCATGCTATAATGCGCAGCTGTGAACATTTTTTACTGGGGATTTTTTTTTAGCATTTACATTTTACACAGAACCAGAGCACGCAGAAATATGCAATGTTTTTTCTGCTTCATTCTACTGGAGAACAGGACGAAATTATGTATATATGTTTTGGCCACTGGAACTTATTTTGAAATCCTTTGACTGTATTGGTTGCTTTTCATTTGTCAAGCCTAAGGAGGATCAAGCTGGTCTTTTGTTTAGCAAAGTCACTTGTATGCTTCTTCCATGAGAAATACTTGTTTTGTATGAATTGAGTTGGTTTTTCAATCAAATGTAAACCAAAACAGTTCACATTCTGGAAATCTTTTTTATTAGTTTTAGCAGTTATACATCTTGATGAACTCATAGGCCGTGAAGTCTTGTTTGTGTGGTTTTGACTGGCCCCAGATGACGTGCTCTTTTTGGCATTCAGGATCAAATGCTTGTTATTGTGGTATTGTGTCTGCATGCTATCCATTATTCCCTTTTGGTCTTTGTTTTCTAAATCACCCCCAATTTGTGCCAGTAGGCTAGCATTGACTTACCTCTCCTTTCTAGCATTATTCTTAATTAACCATATAACCATGGTGAACATGGTTTGCTGAAAAGTTCAAATACAAACATCCTGATAAATGGCCTTGTTAATAATTTCAGTCTCGTACTCTCGTCTAATGGCTAAAGTAATTGTTTTCACTGGATTATCTTAAGCCTGTGAATATGTGTAGAGAACCTGTTCTGCAGAGTGAAGCTTCACATGGAACTACGGAAACCAATGGCAGTGCCAACAAAAACTTTATGAAGTTTCCTATTTTAGTATTTATTATGAGAAAGCAGCTATGTTACATATGAATGTAAATTATGTATTACATAACCTTTCCCCCATCCACTAATTATTTCTTACAAGTGGAAGTGGTGAAGAGTAGAAACTAGCAAGTGGGAAAACTATTTTTTAACTGAAAATTGTCTGTACAAAGCCTTTTTTGCTTTTCTGTGAGATTTGCCTTAATTCACACCACATCCCTTTTTTTCATGTTCTCAACTTCTCATGTGTGACATTCTTGATTAGGCCCTATAAATGGCAGGAAGACACCGCATACCTCGCCAATTCTACGATGAGCCTCGAGGATTTCGTGATGGCCCCCCTCCTCCACTTGCTCGAGCAAGGCCCATCTCTCCACGTCGCTTGGAGGAGGAGCTGTCTAGCCGTCGTGCTGAGATGCGCAGAATCCGTGATGACAATCAGCGCTTGGCTGATGAAATTGTTGGTCTCAGGCAGGCAATGCCTCGTCTGAAGGAAGATCTCCATGCTGCAAGTCAAGCTATACCCAAGCTTCGTGCAGAGAAAGAACTTGAGTCGAGGGAGCTAACTCAGAGGAATCTGAAGTTGGAAGCTGAGCTACGTTCCTTAGAACCCCTTAGGCAAGATGCCTTACAGCTACGGTCTGAGGCCGGGAAACTACAGTCGGTAAGGCAAGAGATGACTGCAAATGTGCAGGGGTTATTAAAAGAGCTTGAGCATCAAAATTCTGAAAACCAGAAAATACCTGCCATGATAGCTGAACGTGATGGTCTTCGGCAGGAACTAATCCGAATGAGGTACTGAACTATTCTGCATCTTATTTCGTGTAAAATGGTTGCTACTTATTGCTTTTCTTGATGGATCAAGTGTTAGTTCTAAGTTGCTGATCAAAGGGGGGCATTTAGGATCCTTTCCTACGGTTTCAATTCTAAAGAAAAAGTGGGGCACTTGAGTGTCTTTTTCCTCTTTTCGTGGGGTGGAAGAGCAAACTGATTAGTAATATCACTGTAGGGGAACCCTTGAGTATGAGAAAAAGGCAAGGCCTGTGCTGTCAGCACAGGTGCAGGCAATGGAGAAGGATCTTGTTGCTATGGCTCAGGAGGCTGAGAAGCTGAGGGCTGAGATTGAGAAGAGAAAGGCTCCCAGTAGGTTTCTTTTCTTTTCTCTCTTTTTTGCTTGCATGAAAGTTATAGAAATCAATGGCAGTTAACCCATAACATATTTGATTTCAGGTTTCAGCGGCCATGGAGCTTATGGACAACCAATGGGGACTCCAGGGATGGGCCTGCAAGGCGTCTATGATGGTGGCTATCCTTCCATAGGCAGCCACTATGGCACTGGTCCTTGGGCACCACATGACCCACATGGGTATCCACACATCTGACTGGGCTTCTGATAATCGTCCTTCCCTGGGCAGTGCTTCAGCTTCTGATAATCGTCCTTCCCTGGGCAGTGCTTCATCTTCCTAGTATCGCATGATGATTGATACTGATCGTGACAAAACTCTTCCCTTAGTAGTAAAACCTGTGGGGGCACAGTTGGTGGTCTTTTGGGGTGCACTTGGAGTGTTGTTAGTTTAGCTGGCCAACGAGCAGCATTATACCCGCATTGGTTACCTTTTTGCCTTCCGTTCCCTCTGAAAAATGTAATCAACGATGCCCGTGAGAGGGAATTCAGTACAATGAAGAGAAAAAATAGTGAATCTTAAGCTCTACAAGATGCAAGTTTGCATGTGAATGTAACAAAGTGGAATCAGTCAAGTCTGGATGTTACTCATGAGTTGTCTATCCCAAATTGCAAGAGCCAAATTACTTATTCATGCGCGCGATATCTGCAATGTGCGACATCGTAAGCTGTGTTTCCTGAGCAGATGTTTATATTCATTACTCCAGGTAATTAATTCTGTAGATGGATATCTATTAGAAACAAGCAATGCAAATTCAAATGATCTCTGTGTGAAGTGTACGCAGTAATCTGTGATGTTGGTGTTGGGCTTCTTTGCTTACGAGAACCTGACGAAGCGCAAATGCCCAATGGCTTCTGTATGCAAGGATTTGTAATTCTGAGTAATATGATTTTTTTTTCTTATCTCCATGTGGACTCGAATCCAAAGAAAATGGGAGCTGTGACTTGAGAGACATTCCTTTCGTGAAAGCACGGGACAAATGGGTTGAAGAAGATTGAAGGCATCCTACAAGCGGACAAGAGTGACGACAGTCAAAATCGCTTACTTCCAGTTGCAGACAACACTCCATCAATTATCTTCTTTATCGGTCACTATTTAGATATTTTTGTTCAAACTGAAAATTACATATGCGGGATTATGTCCACACGTCTATGCGTGGAAGAGTGCTTTCAATCAAGACTAAAAAAAAATATCGAGGTTCCAATTGTCTTGTGGGTAAAGCAATAAACTCTGTTTTAGATTTTAGAAAATCCAGTAGCTTTTAAGACATTAGAAAAACAGATCAAGAGTTTAGAAGTTCTTCCATGACCATTCGTGAAAACTCCTAATAGTGAACCGCATCCTTTTAACCCATGGCAACTTGCCTGAGGCTTAGTTTGAAGGTGAGGGATGTCACACCCGGAATTTCTATCCAAAATTCAGGTGCTTTATTGTGTGTAGATTCTCGTCTAGTAATCAACCAAGGCACATATAACAAAGTTGATAACAAACTTATTATTTACATAACGACTGTATTTATTACAGAGGCGAATGGCACCTCTCAGAATAATAAAGTCTAAGCAGCGAAAATAAACTATGGGCGACATGACGACTCCCACTCCACGCACTTGATCAGGCTCCCGCTTAGTCCTCCAAGTAGTCTTTCTCGCTGTAGTACTTCTCTGATGATAATTGTTGATTACAAGGTGAGTACATGAAATACTCCGCAAGTCACACAGCAAATATGTAAATACACAGGATATCCAAAGGATGGCAAAATATGGCTTAAGTTGAATAAATAATATTTAATAAAATATTTAAGAGAGTAATAATACATTAATCATTAAACAGTATTAACCAACACTATACCACTCTCCAAAGCGATACAAGCCCAACCACTCCAACCTGGAGCTAGCAAAATTTCCATCACTCATTCTTGATATAAGATAGTGTGGGACTAATCACGAAAAACATTGCTAGGCCGCCCATTAACCACGGGCATGGCTATTCGAATAGTTTTACTCTAGCCAGAGGTGTACCAATTTACCCACAAAACACAACTCCACAACACATCACTGTGCGCCTCAATACCACTATGGTACCTCGGAAAGAAGTTGTGACAGGACCTTCTATGTAACCCGTACAACAAGAGAGCCATCCGCTAGACCACCAGTCTCGGGTAGGGTTGATCAGGTTCCTAGATATGGAGACGATCCAACGCCCAAAATATGGATTTATTGACACATCAATAGTGGTCTTATTGACACAGCCACAACACCCCCTAGGGCCTCCGGTTGAATAGATCACATTTTAGTTCCTGCCATTACCCATTTTGGCTTGTGGTTAGTACGAGTATTGCTTCGTAAAGATAGATTGCGAACCGGTCCTTAAGTGTCTTAAGCATCTCTAACAACAGACACAATCCTGGTGCTCACAACTCACCATTTAGTCAAATTTTAGTGGACCATTAAGTTATTCTCCCACGACCACAGTCGTGAACTAATTCCTTATTTCATGTGAACTGGACATTGTAATTAGGGTTTAAATGATTGCCCATATGTTATGCTACAGTTTCTATGCAAGGCTAAGCAAGATCCTAGAATTACTCTAGCTAACCATTAATTAAAGCTAGCTAGTCATATTACTCCCATAGGCACAATGACAGGTAATCAAATCAACAAGGCCATAATCAAGGATAAAGGTTTCCCTTCCAGACGACATTATAAAAATAAATGCATAGTTGAAAGAAAATATAGCTTAAAACATAAGTACAACATGCTCAAAGGGGTTGAAAAATCTGTGTGACTTGTCTTGCTGCTTTGCAAGTGCTCCCGAACTCTCCTCGAGAAATCCCGACTCTTCTGGAACGTCGGAGGCTAAAAGTAATAAACAAAAATGAGCAAAACAGTACATAAGCACACATAAATAGTATAATTTTATATTTTTAATAGGTAGATCTTGATTTTTAATGAATTTTGCAAGTTGAATCACCCCAAATGGAGTTCGGATGAATTAGTTATGAATTTTAGAAGTATAAATCCTTTTAAATCCTATTTAAAAGAATTAAATCAATTCATGATGTCATTTATGATTTATTTTAATTCGAGAAAAGGTTTATGGCGTTAGCATAGGAGAGAGAGAGGCAGCTGATAACTGGGCCCCATAGGTCAGAGAGAGGAGAGGCTCGGGTCCATGGTAGACCGAGTCTATCGAGAGGTTGCACATTGATCCAATGGCCCAGATTAGATCGGAGGCTTATCAGACGGTCTAGATTGGATCGCGGGTTTTAAGTTAGATTGGACGGATCAGATCTAACCAAACACAGATCGGACGGCTAGGATCTAACCTAAAGATCTAATGGCCGGGATCTAATTATGGATGGATCGGACGGCTAGAACCTAATCACGACGATCCGACGGCTAGGATCTAACCCGAACGGATTGGACCCACGAGGCCGAGGTGGCTTCGACGTGGCACCTACGGCGACGGTGACGGCAACGGCAGCTCGGGAACTGACGGTCGACGGCGATCGGCGGCACGCAGTGAGGGCACAAAGGGGTAGAGGGAAGAGCGGCGATCCTTACCGTGGGTAAAAGGGCGATGAACGGCGGTGAAATCGCCCGACGTTGAGCTTTTGGCGGCGGAGTGCCTCGGGTCCTTGACGGAGTAGTTGCTCGAGCGGTCTTCGAGGGCTGGGAGGTGGTGGCCTAGGTCTCTTGTGTGCTGGCGGTGCTAACAGGGGCGGTGGCGGGCTCTGGCGACGGCTAGATCGACGGCGGTGCTCGATGGAGAGCAGCGGCGATGGCGGATTGAACTTGGCACAGCGCTAGGGCAACAGGGGCTTAGGCGAGCTCTATTGATGGCGAAATAGGATAGAGGTAGGCCTGGGGATGCTATTTATAGCGGCGGGGCGACGAGATCGGCTTGGGTTCGATTGCGGCGGTGGATTAGGTTTTTGTTCAAAGACCCGAAGCCCCACGAGCTCAGATGGGCGGCGTTCCCAGGGGTTAGCTCCCACGATTTTTGGGGGAAAAGATAGAGGGGATAAGGGAAGAATTTCCCCTCAACCAATTTCGGATTCGGCCGCACGCGTAGATGGGATTTGGTGGTTGCCACTGTGCCGAGTCGAACTCGACCCCCGGTAGGAGGTAGACGACAACCCGATAAGTGGGGCCCACCGTTCGGCAAAAGAAAGAAAGAGGAAGGAGATGGGCCACCACTGGGCCGATTGCGCTCTTGCGCAAGAAGGACGAGAGAAGAGAGAGAGGCTGGGCCGAATTTGGCCCTGTAACGCCCAGAAATTCACCACCAAAATTCTGAACATTCATGTGTATTGAATCTCTGTCCAGGAAAACCAGAGTACATAAAACCAAGTTGCCATATGGAATATGTCTTACAAACAGAGTAAAATTATATTATAAAAATGCAGCGGAAAAGGTAAATATAGTTTATAGACATTGAGCCGAGCAGCAGCTTCCATCCCACAAGTACCTTGACGGCGGAGCCAGCCTATTCCTCAGGACGACCCTCGTCGGACGCGTACTCCACCACTGAGAGGGGAAAAAGGGAGCAAAGCTGAGTACCACCCACAGTACTCAACAAATCACACCCACAATTATGCATATGCACGGGAAGCAAAGGTAGGCTAGGGTTTGATTTGCATAAGAGCAGTTGCAAACAGTAAAAGGTTGATTAATTTAACAATATTAATTCTCCACCGATTAACGTTACCCCATGTTAACCAGGCCCAACCATCCCTTACTGGTTAACGTTACACCACGTTAACCAGACTCCACTGATGAACACTATACCACGTTCACCAGACTCCTCCGATTAATATTACACCACATTAACTGGACTCCATTGATTAACGTTACACCACGTTAACCAGTCTCCACTGATCAACGTTACACCACGTTGACCAGGCCGCACTGATGAACGCTACACCACGTTCACCAGTCTCCGCCGATTAATGTTACACCATGTTAACCGGGCTCCACCGAGCAACATTACACCATGTTGACCGGACTCCACACCTTCCACCCGAACCATACCATTTTCATAAAGCCAGATTAATTATCTAAAGGTGAGACTAATCACGGTGAGTCTTGACCAACGTGCCCATAACCGTGGACGCGGCTATTCGAATAGATTTAACTCTGATCAGAGGTATACAACTTTACCCACAAGACATAGCCCCACACACGTTCCCATGTGCCGGTGCATCACCACGATACCCCGTGAGAGACTATGATAGGACCGTTCACGCAATCTCTCCCTAACCATCCACACCACGTTGAGGTTGCACCTGCCGACAGGGCACACCATATTGGCCAGCTACCCCCCTTGCGCCACGGTGAATCCAGAAGCCGATCAACCCTACCCCGGGCCGACCCAACTCCATCACGCCCACCCTCATCTTCGGTGCCTAGGAGAGGGAGAAGAAACGCTACAAGCCCAGCCGTTGCCCACGCTGGCTTGTGGAAAGTACGAGTAATTGCCCAAGTGGTTCCCGCGAACCGGTCCTTAATTGCCATGGATGCGACAAGCAGAACCATACACCCATAGCCCACCATTTAGGTCCAATTTTAGTAATTTAACATTAGCCTATCCAAAGTTCTATTTTTCCGACATTGAGTCGAATCAAATAAAAAGATAATATTTAATTCCCAGGTGAGCTATGTTGCTAAGCATGGCTAAGCATCCTAAGAATAGTAATCTAATCATATTATTACCCAGGTGACAAGGATTCAGATTTCAAAACTAAGGCACAGTCCTATTATTATATAGGTTATAACCCATCCACATGAAATATTGAAATAATATAGTTTATTTAAGTAAGCAAACCAATTTAGCGAAAAACGGGTACAAAATGATCAAGATTACAGTGCAACTTGCCTTGCTCCGGCTCGACGTACTCCGCTACGACCTCGTAATACACGAGAGAGTCACCGGTGTCGGATTCTATAACAAACAATGCGCAAACAATTAAAAAAGTACATGTGGACAATCAAACATGGGCTAAAAATATTTTTAATGAATTCTTGGCATTTTTATGGATTTAATGAAATTTGAATGGACTTAATCGGAGTTCGTATGATTTAGTTATGAATTGTTGAAGTTTTACTATGTTTATAATATGAATTTAATTATTAAATGATTTACTATGCAATTAATCGATTTAATGTGTCACTAGACCGGGAAGCCGGCGCCGACAGGCGGGGCCCCACCGGTCAGCGGCGCACAGGAGGATGGTGCATGGTGGACTCGGTCCACCGAGCTAGAAACGAGTACGCCACATGACGCACACGTGGCGCCAACACGGCGGCCACGCATGCGACCGACGGGCGGCCCCAATCTGCCACCCGGCGGATCGGACGGCCCCGGGGACGCGCCGGCCACACGCCAGTCATCCCGGGCGGGAGGCGGCGGCGTGTGCGACCCAATGGTCGCCAGCGGCGACCACTCGGCGTGGCGGCGGGCACGCGGATGAGCTGAGGGGACTGGGGAGATGGTGGGGAACCTCACCAGTGGCTCGCGGTGGCGAGCGACGGCGCGAGGACAACGGCGGCGAGGCGGAAGCGGCGGCGACGTCGGGACGACATCGGCAACGGCGCTTCGGCGACGACGGGAGAACAAGGAACGGCGGCCGACAGACCCTGGGAGATGGGAAAGACGAGAAGAAAGTTAGGACGAAGCAAGGAGGCGCGGCACGGCGGAATTGGCCGGTCAGAGAGGAATAGAGGACCAGAGCTCACCGTGCACGAGGGTGGAGCATTCTGGTGGGCTTCGGCTTTCACGGAGCGGCGGCCGAGGGACTCCTCGACACGGCGAAGACGATGGCGGTGGCGGCGTGGCTTGGCGGTGTCTGGAACGACAGCGAGCGACGGCCGGAGTTGTTGAAAGACGGCGGAAGCTTGGGTGCGCGGTAGCGACGGTGTTTTAGGGCACAGGAAGGCTCAGTATGCTGGGGGAAAGACGGAGGAGAGGACAAGGAAGCTTTTTATGTGGGCGGGTGAGTGAGATCGAGGCCGTAACGGCTCCATTCCTCACTGGATTGAGGGCGGCGGCGGGGTCCTGCGCACGATTCGCGTGCGAGTGGGGGTGACTGCGCCAGAGAACGTGGGGGAGTGGGTGTGGACTCGGTCCGCCCTCGTTTGAACCAGGAACGGGCGCCCGCGGAGGCGGGACGCAGCGCCGATCGGACGGCGGAGGGAAAAATCCCCTCTACCCGATTCGGACGGAGCTAGGAGACGAAGCTGACAGGCGGGCCCGGCCTATCAGCGGGACGAATCGCGAGTGAGCACGGCGAAACGGTCGAACAGGCAGACCCCGCAGCGCAAAGAGAGAGCGAGCGGGAGGGGACGGCCAACAGGCAGGCCCGGGGAGAGGCAGGCGCGCGGGGGCCGTGCGTGCGGAGGCTAGCACAGTACTGGGCTGGCGGCCCAGCGGGAGGAAAAAGAAAAAAGAGAGAAAGGAAAAGGGAAATTAATTTCCAGAGCAAATTTAATTCCGATAATCGTTTTTGATTTATTAAAAATAGTTCCTGTGCTCTGAAAATTCCACTAAAAATCCAGTTAATATATTTTGGCAAGGGGAATATAGGAAAAATGTTCCCAGCCACGGTAGCTTATTATTTTGCATTTCACACATTTAATTAATTCCTTTAGCCATTTTAATTTAATTTCTTGGGACTTTTTCACAGGTATTATTTTTGTGTGTCTAAATTTAGGGTGTGATAGGCCTAGAGGCCGGGAAGGGAATTTTATTTTTTTTTCTTTTATTTAATCTCTGAAATGCTTGTTTCAATTATTAAAATATTTTTTTGCTCAAATAAATCCCAGAAAATCTAGGAAATAGATAATTAAGCGAAGTATTTTCTAAAATTATTTCCAAACCTATTTTTGTTAAGGTTTTTCTCTGTTTTTATTATTTCCACTTCTTGAGGCTTTTAAATATATTTCTAAAATTCCTTTTTTATATAATTATTTAATTAGGTAATTTCAGGGTGTTACAAAGAAAGAGAAAGAAAAAGATAACACAAACGCGGTAAGTCATTAGCACATGCTTAATTGAGTATTAGCTATTGAAAACTTGAAAAATAGATTTATTTGATTTTTTAAAGAAACTTTTAGATAGAAATTTTTTTAAAAATCCTATCGTTTAATAGTTCAGAAAGTGTTCCTAGAAAAAGAGATGATTTTTAAGTTTCAGGCACCTTCGAACGGTACCTAAAGGGTATAAATGAGCATGTATATGGGGTTCGTTACCGTAGGCTATTAACTCTACTAGGACGACGAAATTGTCTATAATTGCAGTAGCTGCCACAGACATATGGAACTGAGCCCACCTATCGGTCACTGCCACTGCAAGGATAGTACAATACTGTAGAGGATCTATGTCCCTATTAGAATAGTGAACCCTCTTCCTTACAACTAGAAGTCGTTATCATGCAAGCTAACCTAAAATTTTTTATGAAGATACTACAAGCATCTACTACTGCCACGTTGGGACATGTTCATGTCTAATACTAGCGAGGCTAGGTTAATTCTAATATAGCCTACATGGGTAATATTATTATCTCTGTTTTTTAATATATGATATAATTAACCTTTGTAACTCGTTTAACTATTTGTCTTTTGTAAAAATATTTGTACAAATAGACAAACATACGAAATATGCTTAAAATCGTTTTGATGACAGATCTAGTTATACTTAACTAATAAATAATTGAATAAATATTATCAATCAAAGTCTAAGGCAACATTTAAAGGTAAGGGAAGAAAAAGAAAACTTCTTTATTTTTTATAAGCATGTTTCTCAAACACTTAGTGTAAGAAACATATCATGGCTTGTACTTCCTCCGTCTTAAAATAATAAAACCTAATAATGGATGTGACATATGCTAGTACTATAAATTTGGACAGAAATACTAGATTTTTTTTATTTTAAGATAAAAAAGTACTAGTTTTGTAACCTAAACAGGCCCGGCTTCTCCCGTAAAGCACTTGTATCTGTCTAGATTCAATATATCATATTTAGTACTAAATTTTTTTATTTTAAGACAAAAAAATACTATTTTTTTAACCCAAACAGGCCCACCTTCTCCCGTGAAGCACTCGTATTTGTATCCCTAGACGAGAGACCTCTTTCAGAAAAATACCAAACTCAGAGGGGCCATAGTGCAAAAGGTACAACGAAAGATCTCTCCTCCCGCACAGTCCGTCTCCGTCCGTCCCCATATATTACTAGACCAACCCCGACGCTCTTTCTTCCTCTTTTCGTTTCTTTCCCCTTCCCCACTCCTCCTCGCGAGCGCGGCGCAAAGCCGGCGGCGGCGGCGGCGCGAGAGGGAGAGAAGTACCATCGGCGGCGGCGCGATGAAAGTCTCCGTTAAGACCCTCAAGGGCTCCACCTTCGAGATCGAGGTGGAGCCGACCAGCAAGGTACGAGGGACTCCCCCTCCTTCCGATCTGTGCTGCTCTGGTGTGAATCTACCCGTTGCCGTGGTGGTTTTGTAGACGTGTGGGTGTCGTGTGCTTGGGATCGGGTTGGTCTAGAGCCAGGGTTAGCGGCGTGGCGTGGTAGCTCTAGGGTTGCGGGATTTTGGGGGGGTTTGATTAGGGCGAGGGATTTGGAGAGCGACAATGGAGAGCGGGTATGTTGTTTAGGGCGTGGTCTTCCGATGGTTCGTTGTCCTGAGGTTGTCGTGGACAGGTGGACTGCGAGGTGTGGAGCTGCTATGGAGTGTTCTGATGTTTCTGATGGTTGGAAGCAATATTAGGTTTGCATGCGTGTAACTGCTTGATGATGTATTGGTTAGTGTAGCCTGCTCCCATCACTTCTATTTGTTATTATTACCTATTGGAGCTTGTTTGTTGGTGGGATGTGTTCAGCTTGTCGTGAGCGGATCACGGGATTATGGATACATCTTTATACCTTTATATTTATATGTGTGCGAGTAATCCATATTTAATGACCATCGGAATGGGCAGTCCATGAATTTATACACTCTGGTATCATTGTATTATGGCTCGTGTGAAGATGACTGTTTCTTCCAGTAATGTTATATATATGACTAGACTGTGCAACTAACAGTAGCGTCATTTTGCAATATTGTTTGAACCTAATATTAGGATAGGGATATCCACACCAGCAAAGCTGTTAAACAAACCTTTAATCATGGCGATAAGAGTTTTAGGTCAAAAACTTAATACGATATATTTGCCTATTTGTTTTCTGTATGGTTTTGATGATCCAGGGAGGATAATTTCCGTGTATGCAGATAGTTCAACTTCTTTGGAATATATTTTAATGCGTGATAAATGCTGCTTAGTTGTTCCACATGAGTATGCCATGATTGTGGGAAATCTTGCCCGTCAAGTAGCATTAACTATGGTCAGGTGCCCCGCAAAAAAAAAAAGGCTAGGTGGCTTTATTGGAGGAATGTTAACAGTTACGTTACAGTCCATGATTGGGATCTTAATATGTCTTACTCATTACTGCACTTTTTCGTGACTTGTTCTCTCCCTAGATACCTCGGACAATGTTTTCTTGGCACTTGAACGTCCCATATTGTGTGGATTAATACACATACATTCTGTCTGGCTACAATTGTCTTATTCAGGTCGCTGATGTTAAAAAGCTTATTGAGGCTACGCAAGGGCAAAATGTCTATCCAGCTGATCAGCAAATGCTGATTCATCAAGGGAATGTTCTTAAAAACGACACAACACTTGAAGAGAACAAAGTAGTGGAGAACAACTTCATCGTTATAATGTTATCCAAGGTATCATCATTCTTGTAGTGGAGAGCTTTTTTTTTGCTACTTAATAGGCAACATATTCATGAGACAGCAACAAATATGGTATTGCCTTGTTTTTATTTTATGATGCTAGATTTTCTTTTTAGGATTTTTCGAGTCATCTATGCTTAAAAAACAGTAGACCTTGAAAGCACGTAAATATATGTTTTTATTGATAAAACTTGGACAATCTTATTTGCAGAAGGGATCATCAAGTGCTGCTTCAAGTACAGCTACGGAGCCCACAAAACAGGTGTGATAGAATAGCTATGTTTTATTTTATCTTTGAATCTGTTTCTCAGTATTCTTCTTCCCATTTTTTTTAATTAGTGTTCTCTATATGGTTTCTTAGAATATCACTGATAAATAAAATAAATGTGCTAGGTTCCACTGATTTGGGAGTTTTCTTAACTCATTTAAGAGGGAAATGCTGTTAAGATCAAATTGAAATCTGCTTTATGTCCTATATATTTTTCCCAAACCTTGGTTTAATAATATCATTTCCTGGATACATGAGGCCCATCCAACTATATGATTTAAGGAGTACCATTGACGATTCAAGATTTCTACATGTTGTGATACCTAATATGACCTTGTACTTTTTTTATATGCTTATGGTGGTTGGCTGGTAGCATTATGATTTTTTTTTATAATTTGATGATGTTCCCCAAATATGCCTTGCTGTACAATCGAATTAAGACATGTCTTGCAGCCCTCGGTTGACCGGGCGATACCTGCTGCGACTGCAACCCAACCACCAGCTACACCAGCACCTGCGTAAGTATCCACCCATGTTGGCCAAACTGAAAACATTGGCACTTATGTGCCCAAGGATCCATTTCTTTCTTAATCCTTAAATTGTCATTCTTTAATGATAACTGCTGTTAGCAACTAATGTACTCTGGGCCATTATATCCATCATGGGGATGTTTTGGGTCCACATCTCAATTTGCAATTGAAATATTCCCTCCGTCCCAAAATATAGCTACCTTTGGAGTTTTTGGAGAGATTAAGGATTGAGGTGAAAGGTCTAAAATACCCTCATTAAAGTCTAAAGTTCCTGCTTTGGTTGCAGTGCTGTGGACTGATAGGGGCAGGATGGGAAGATTAGTGCCAAAATTCACCTTTTACACATACTAGGTAGCTATATTTGGGACAAATTTGAATCCTAAAGTTAGCTATATTTTGGGACGGAGGGAGTATATGCTAGCCTTCTTTTCTTTCTTATAATAATAGTTATAAGTTCTTTTGTTGCTAGCTAACTGCAACATCTTGTTTTTCCCAGTAGCGAGCCTGTGACTGCACCTGTTCCAACTGCAACAACTGCTGCAGCTCCAGCAGCTGCTGTCACTGCTGCATCGTGAGTTCTACATGTTACCTTTGAATTTAAGAATCTGTTCAATCACCCTCTGTTATGTTTGTGCCTTTGTTTGGTATCATTTTATTTGGCAAGACGTGAAAGGCCACTTTGACAATACTTTCTGATAATTTGATTGGACCAGTACTGAAGCAGATAATTATGGTCAAGCTGCATCAAACCTTGTTGCTGGAGGCAATTTAGAAGGGACAGTTCAATCAATTCTTGAAATGGGTGGAGGAGCTTGGGACCGTGACACTGTTATGCGTGCTCTGCGAGCTGCATACAACAACCCAGAGCGGGCTGTGGAATATTTGTACACTGTAAGAATCACCTCTTTTTATCTTCCATTTTTTTCCTTGTTTGCTTGGACTTCCTGCCATCCTTATTGCTTGGACTTCCTGATGTGCTCTTAAGTCGTCAAAACTTACAAAATGAATAGGGAATATGAAAATATTAAACTAATAGAAAGATGTTAATTTGTGTTATTTAGCTATTTGCAATGCCTTATCGAAAATAAAAAAATAGACCAGAAAATAATTTTAAGCAATGGAAGCACTTTTTGGTCATGCTTGCTTTTCTATGTGGTCTTGGACAACAGGAAAACACTTATTTCAAGCAATGATTGCACACTTTTCTCTCCTTTGGCTTATTTCTGCCACTTCTGTTCTTATTCTGGCACAATTTTATCATGTAATGAGCCAATTGGTGTCTAATCTATTGCATTTTGTATATTTGATATAGGGGGTTCCTGAGCAGGCTGAGGCCCCTGTTGCAGTTCAAGCACTTCCCGCGAGTGGCCAACCAGTTGATCCAATCCAGGCTCCCCAATCAGCTCAACCTTCAATTCCATCATCTGGACCCAATGCTAATCCCTTGGACCTGTTTCCTCAGGTTCTCTTGCCCCACCTTACCACAACCGCACACAAATAATACTAGTTTTTAATTCTTTCAATTTTGATTTGCAGGTCCTTCCAAATGCTTCTGCAAATGCGGGTGGTGGAAATCTTGATGTCCTGCGGAACAATTCACAGTTCCGTGGCTTGCTTTCTTTGGTGCAGGCTAACCCTCAAATTCTGCAGGTTACTTTTCATCTATTCTTCTAGTTCTACTCTATATGGCATATGCACTGACGTACAAATCCTGACCTGCAGCCTTTGCTTCAAGAGTTGGGGAAACAAAATCCACAGATTTTGCAACTGATTCAGGAAAACCAAGCTGAGTTCCTTCGTTTGATCAACGAACCTGCAGAGGGAGCTGAAGGGTATGAATTGCTACAACTAGTGATGCTAGTATTTGTATTTGAATGTTCATTTCTGTACTTGATGTTTGATACCATAAATCAGGAACTTGCTAGATCAGTTTGCTGCGGGAATGCCTCAAACAGTGGCGGTCACACCTGAGGAGAACGAAGCTATACAACGTGTAAGCCAATAAATCCAACTCCACACCCTCAGGATGCGTGTGCTTGTGCTTTTTATTTACGTTTTCGCACTGGTAACATCATTATACTTTGTTGTTGTATGCAGCTTGAACAAATGGGGTTTGATCGCGATCTGGTTCTGGAGGTGTTCTTCGCCTGCAACAAGGATGAGCAGTTAGCTGCAAACTATCTTTTGGACCACATGAACGAGTTCGACGACGACGCCCCTGAACCGCCGCAATAAGACGCTGACCGTTTTTAGAGATACATGTCTGTCAGCACACAGACATTGGATTGGAACACAGTGGTTACCTAGACAGATTATCCCGTTTTAGAACATCCATCCATCTCCATCCAGGCGTGAGAAAATGTTTTTGAGCTTCTCTCATCATTCTTTCTTTTTCTGCTTCAGGATTTTATGATTAGTACATACTCTAGATGACAATTACAGGCTACATATAACCGGATGTTTAAGTGGTTAACTGCATTGGGGGAGAATGGGTTAAAAAGTTGAGAAATCCATGCGTTCAACTTCTTTTCAACGCTATGTTTGCACGTTAGTCTCAACAGAGCTAAAACGTGCTTTGCCAGTATGATCTGACGTGCTGCTTCACTTTCAGATGATTATAGTCAAGCTCCGGGGGCGCAATCTTTAGGGATTTGAAAATCACTATCCAACTAGACTTTCAGGGCGTTCGGAACAGCTTTTACTGTTTTCCAAAATATAAGCTGTTTTTTAAAATATAAAACAGTCCGTGTTTTTGCAAAAACTTATAGGTGGTTTCCAAGAAAAATGTAAAATGGTATATTTTCTAAGAAGTTGAATAGCTTCTGCTTCTAGTTTCTTGTAATGAGCTACCCTAAGAATATATGAGCTGGGACCCGGGTCGGATGTCCATTTGGACTGATTCCCTCCTAGATTTTTTAGGTGGTTCGTGGTATCTCTGAAAAATATCTTAAACTTTTTATATAAAAGTATCTCTAAAAAATTAAATAAATATATTTTTTAAGTTTGTAATAGTTAATATTTAATTAATTATACGCTAATGATGTTTCTCGTTTTGCGTGTGGCTTATAAGTTATATACAAAAACTGTTTTGAACAGACCCTTTGTCAAGATAGATATCTCCTTTGTTCCTCGGTATTGTAATGAGCTAACCTAAGAAGGTGTGAGTTGGGACCTAAGTCAGATGTCCATTTGGGCAGATCCCCTCCCAGACTTTCTAGGTGGTTCGTGGTACCTCTGAACCAATGGATTAATAAAAGTACCACTGAAGTTTAAAAAAAATTCCTCCATTTCAATGATGATGTGTTAATCAGGCAACATTCTTTAGATCCGTGAAAATGATGAGAGATCTAACTACTCGCTCTGCCCAACAATATAAACATTTCTACACTACTTGTCTTATCAATCACCTCCTATTCAAATTTCTTCCTACCGTACCCCCTGTTGTAAAACAACGCATATTAGTAGATCACATCACCGGATACGCGCTCTTCCCTCTGCCCTCATGATCATTGTAGAAGTAGATAATGGATACAGATGCAGGGTAGAGCTATCTCTTTATTAGATATGCTCGTATAGTACAAGCCGTCTTAAATATCTTACCTGCACCTCTATATATAGGAATCTTAGGAGGAGATAAAAATCTTATCTCTACTCTGATTCGAATTGGCCCACAAGAAAGCAATATATCTCCCCAGTAGATAAACGTCCATAACACCCCCAACCACCCTTCCATCCCAAACCATCTCTCAGTCAATGAGCAGAAAAAGCCTTTTTTTTAACCTTAATCTCTGCTAAACAACATAGAAATGCTTATATTGCTAGACGGAGGAAGTAGAACATGCCATATATCCATTGAGATCCCTTGCCAGCCCATATGTTATGGGCCGCACGTACCCCTTTCTAGCCCATATAGTATGGCCCATAGTTACCCTTCCGGCCTATACTTTATAGGCCTGAGGCCACAGTATCATTCCAGCCCATATGGTATAGGCCGTCCAACCCATACATGATGGCCCGCATGTTTACTGCAGTACCCTTCTAGCCCATGCAATATGGCTACATATTCACTAAGGCAACGTTGCCGTCGCCCTCGTTAAGCTCCCATGACGACCTCCTTGAGCCACTGCCTGACCACTGCCCTTGTCGAGAAAGGAGGCGGGGAAGCTGGCAAGCTCAGAGAGGAAGGCAATGGCGGAGAGGAAAGAGGTGGGGAGGCTAGCAAACTCGGAGTGGAAGGCAACAGCGGATGTGCAGATAAAGGCACTGCTCGATCCAGTGACGGAGTCCCGCCGCCCGCCCAATCTAAGGCCCTGCTGCCTCCACCACCACAGGGTGATGCACGGCGGGAAGGCCCTCTTCAAAGCTCCTCTGTGCACTCGAACTCCCGGTTGCCACCATGTTAAGGAAGCAGGAGGGAGGAGGTGGCCAGGGTGAGGAGGTGGAGGAAGGAGGAAGAGAAAAAGAAAAAAAAGAAGAGAAATAGGAGAAAGAAAAGAAAAGGGAAAGGAAAGAAGAAAAAGAATTTTTGTGAGTGGGTCCACTTGTTAGTCGGTGTAAGATTGGTAACGATGCCATGTTTACATCCGTATGGTATTGCTAAGTCGGATTTTAGATCGGGATGATACATTTAGCAAGTTTAGAGACCTTAATATATATTTTATAAGTTTGTGAACTTAGATGATATTTGTATATAAGTTTAAGGACCGCTAGTGTATTTTACTCCAACATAAATATAGGCATAACACAAGGCGATGGAAGAAACATATTCATAAAGTAGACATGGAGATCTGAGAGTAACCGTAACTAGGTCTGATCCTAATGGTAATCTGTGACTATGCGTGCCCATCAGTTGCAGAGCTTCCATATTCATAAAAGTAGACATGGGTACGGACTAACAGATGTCAGATATGAGCGAAATAGTTGGATCGCATCGCGTTAGCCTGGTGTCAGCAACAGAGCGGAAAAAAGCTTTGGAGAACTTTGCTCCTACCTTCTTGGGGTGGCGATAAGGGCAACCAAAATCGATGTAGCGCAGGTATCGATCCCCGCTTCTGCGCCCTTGGAGAATTGGGGCCCCTAATTAAAGAGGAGATGGAGCCGCGAAATCGCCACGGCTGCTACCTGCAAATCCTACATCGATGTCCTCCGAGCCCTAGGGAGAATTGGGGCCGAGCAACTAGGTAGATGATCACTCGGAAACAAGTTAGAAAGAGATAGCTAAAAGTAATTTGTTAATTTTTAATTAATATATCCAGGTTCATACCTAAAAGTATTTGTAATAACCGATGAGTTGGAACTTTATGGATCTTTCCGAGGTCAGATACTGAACTCGCGATGTACAACTGGAAGAGCTGCTCTCTTTTTGGTTCGAACAGTAGTATTTTCGAACCCACCAAAAACATATTGCTAATTCAACGATGCAAATGGGGATAAAACTCATCGCAAACATCGAGGTGGACGACAACTTAAATATTGCTCAATAAAACACTATCTGGAGATAACACACACGAGAGTCATATCCAGAGAACAATCAGCCAGCCAGTTGCCAACTAGCAGCAAATGCAAAGCAATGGAAACTAATTCGACCACTACCAGCCCTAGTAAAGCAAAGGAGAGAAGGGGGGAGAAATAGAAAGAAAAACATCTAGTAGCACAGAAGAAGAATCCGTTCCATCCATCATGGTGACAGCAGCACGCGGCATCTATATCAATGGTCTCCAATAACATGCGGAGACATCGATTGATCTTCCCATTTACTGGCCCTCGCCGGCGTCGCCCTTGGAGGCTTCTTTCACCTCATCAGCACCGTCCTCCTGCCACCAAGACAAATTTGAAGTTTATTAGTAATAGTTCACTGGATTCTTCAAATGGCATGGCAGCTAGTGATGAGTTGAGGTACCGTGAGGTCGGAGGTCCAGAGGGTCAAGTTGTCCCTCAGGAGCTGCATGATCAAAGTGCTGTCCTTGTACGACTCTTCCCCGAGGGTGTCCAACTCAGAGATAGCTTCATCAAATGCCTGTAGCAAAAGGTTCATCAGCCACAATAATTTAGTGTTGATGTAGCAACAAACATAAATAGGTAAAACAGCAAGGGTTCATACAACAAACGGAGAAATCAAGGACCAGCGATTTAAATTAATGACAACACATAAAGGAAAATAGTAGGTTCAGATTTGACAAACGCTGCATATTTATCATGCTCACTTTTGTGTTGGCTTTGGGCCCATAAAAATCATTACAACAATATATGACCACCTAACGGAAGCTCTAACTAAGATAAGCCTACCAAGTGCACTCATATAAATTTAATGAACACCACACAGGTGAAGGATGTCACAGACTCAGTTAAAGGAAATTACATAGTTGATTACATAGTTGATAGAGTAACAAGTGCACTTTTCAGTATGAATCCAAATTCATATCAGACAACATCATCCTAAAGCACTGAAACATCATACCAATAAAGGCACATTAAAATATTGAAGAGAAGGGCAAATGAACACCAACCTGCTTAGCAAGGTTGCAAGCTTTGTCTGGAGAGTTTAGAATCTCGTAGTAGAACACAGAGAAGTTAAGTGCCAGTCCAAGCCTTATGGGATGGGTGGGAGCAAGTTCCGCCAGAGCAATATCCTAAATAGAACAATGTAGGACAGACAATTTACAGAAAGCAGCGTCCAAGTCTACTAAGCAGTCAATGAAATGCATTTATTACTACATGTGATACATGAAAATACTTCTTAATTGCTACAGTAAAAAGATCAGAAGTGAATCAATGGTATAGCATAGTTGTTATATCAGAATTACAACAAATTTACCAACCTGAGCGGCCTTGTAAGCCACCATTGTGCTCTCGGCAGCTTCCTTTCTCTCAGCACCAGTCTTAAATTCAGCAAGGTACCTGCAAAATAGAAAATAACCAAATTAGAATAGTCAATATAAACTAAAGATTCATTTTTTATGACAAGCGTTGTGTCATTCCCAACCTGTGGTAATCACCCTTCATCTTGAGGTAAAACACCTTCGACTCCGCAGCAGTAGATGAGGGCACAAGGTGTGAGTCAAGCAGCTTCAGGATACCATCACAAATCTTGCTCAACTCAGCCTCAATCTTGCCACGGTACTCCTTAATCAGAGTAACATGTTCCTCATTGCCACGACCCTCCTCCTTCTGTTCAATGGATGAGACAATACGCCAGGAGGCACGGCGGGCACCAATCACATTTTTGTAGGCAACAGACAAGAGGTTGCGCTCCTCAACAGTGAGCTCTTCCACATCTACAGTCTTTGCTACCTTCTCCATGTACTCAACCATCTCCTCATACCTTTCGGCCTGCTCTGCCAGCTTGGCCATGTAGACATTCTCGTCCCGCGACATTTTGATCAACTAAGGGATTTACTGCAGCCAGAAATAAAATTACTGACAAGCCATCACCAACATTTATCAAAAAGTCATGTGATATCGCCAGAAGGTATGATTGTGATAATCGGATCACATTGCCATTCATATGAAGGATGTTCATTTCTTAAAAAATGAATAATTAAACAGTTGTGAAGAATTCTACTATACTACAAATTCCATCAAATCGGTAATACTAACTCCTTCAATTAATAATCTAATGATAATATACAAGTTCAGATCCACGATATGTAACAAATTATCAAGATTATGTCCTAATTCAAAATCTTCCTTCATAACCTCAGAGGTTGTAATTCAGTTACAGCCTTATAATATGCATTATAATATGCAGATCAATAAATCATAGGCATGGTTAAACCAGATCTAAACGTCACATCAATGTACCCCACCCCAGATTTTCCACAAAGCAAGACCATCTACCTTCCAATCCAGATAAAAAAATCACCACAATACCGAATAGGCGTAGATAAATCCCACACTACTAACAGATTAAACCTAGATCTAATCGGGGGATCACTTGCAGCTAACCAGCGATAGCATCAACCTACTTGCACAAAAAAAAAATCGGCCTAATGTTTCCGAGGACCAACGCACGTTTGCTCGACCCAAATATGATAGAGGACAAAAAAAAAATCCCCATTTCTAAACGAAAGGAAGCTCGCCAAATCGGCGGATCTACTACTCGTGCGTGCCCAGGATCGCAGATCTCGCAAATCCAATCCAAACCAAATCACCCAATACCACCGAACACACCAGATCTAGCCTAACCACAGCCCGGACCAGACCCAACCACCCCCCAAAAAAAATGGAAAAAATCGCCAAAAATCTCATCGCCCTAACCTTCGCTGGTGCGGCGCGGGATGGCGGCGGCGGCGGCGGCTGTAACGGGGTCGGGTTCGAGTCGCCCCCCGATGGATGCGATGCTGCGGCTGTTCGGCGGAGGGGAGTAACGGGTTGGGGGTGTGCTTTATAGCAGCACGCAATCGGGAGGCTTGGCCCGTCAGCCAATAGGGCGTCGCCACGTGGGCGGCGCGGCCCCTCGCTCACGGCGAGGCAGGCTGGACGGTTTATGACATGTGGGGTATAGGTTATATGTGGGCCCACATGTCAGCTGGGTGAGGTAGGGCGGGTCGGGTTGCCTCGGTGCGCGCGGTCGGTGGGAATATACCCCCTGCGAACCCCTAGCTCGGGCTCGCGAGCTAGGAAATGGTACGCGTTTTGCTTATGACATGTGGGCCCGGAGGTTGGTGGGGCCAACATGTCTGTGAGATGACCTCATTATACTGAAAAAATTGCTTTTTTAAAAAAAAATTTAGGGCTGATACTGTCCATAAGTGGAACCGCACCATGGGTGATGCAAATTGCAAAAGATGGCCTGTGATGAGTTCATGACATCTCAACTCAAAAGGAAAAAAAAAAGATAAAGATGTATGGAAAAAACATTATAATGGTCGTGGAATGGGAATTAGCATCATCGAAATTATAATAGTATAACTAAATTTATAATGTTGCTTAAGCTGTATTACACGGCATAGTAAAGTTGTTGCTGACTTCAATGTTCTGACCCTTCCTCTGTTGTTCTAGGTATGAAGAGGAAAAGGTCAGCTGTATACCAAATACCTTTTTCTTATTTCCCCAAGATACTTTAGATGTTCAGCTGCTAGTGGTGTAAAAGTCTTTCTACAAAGAAATTTGGGTACTGAGAATAAGTGGAGATTTTGCACCACTTAATTTTATAATTTTAGGGGCTAAATGTCTGGTTTTAGCTCTCTGAACACAGCCCCTTGTACCAATCACCCCTGCTCGAAATTAAATATTTTTTTGCACATTTACAAATAAACTTGTGAATCTAGAAAATCATAAATGTGGCTTGGTGAAATTGTGGACATTGTCTAGCTGGCATGTGTTTAAACTAGAGAGGACAAATTTGGACAGTTTGGTTTTTGACAGAAAAAAAGAGGCCTCCCATTTTTTTCACGATCCTTAAAAAGTTACTACTAAGAAAAATAGAAACATGAGTGGTATATATGTAAACAAACAATTTCACCCGTACATGTTCTTGTCAAAGAAACACTAAACCCTCTTGCAAGTTGTAGCCCTTGCTGCCATCTTTTTCAAACTCCCGACGTGTCCCTGTCCAGAGACAGGCACAGCACAGTGTGCTCGAAAATATCAGGTTAGTTTCCATCTTAATAACAGAAAGGGATGTCATTTCCACCAAAGCAATCTGGAAAGCAACGTGTAGGATGCAAACCCAGGTTTGACACGTAATTGACAGCATTCATACGGCAAATCTTCAGATAAGCACTGAGACTCATGTCATACGCAGCATTGAATCATATGAAAATAATTCGTGCATGAGACTACAGGGCAAGCTGAGAAATTGAAGAAGGAAAACTCTTAATTAGTCAATTAGCAAGAGGGTACATACTGTTACTACAAGTGCATAAATCTACTGAGCTACTGATTTTATTTCAAATAATTTTAGTACAGCTTAAACTTATCAGTTTTGGCTAGGGCAGTAGATACAGCTGAGTCATTTGGGAGAGGAAGCCAGCCAAGAAACAGGACCGGCTGACCTCCATATCAGAAGAATCACACGCATTTTAGCGCAGCCATAAATGTGGAGATCTGTTCAGAAGTCAGATGATACTGCAAACCCGCTGAGCTGCAGACAGTACAGAAGGTGTGGGGGAACATACATCAATAACGCTCACAGCAAATCCATAAGAAAACAAAAGGTCCCAATGAAAACTTTGAAGCAGAGAAACAGGTTCCAGACCAGGATAAATGGCTATTCCTCATTTCCAGTAATCCTTTTCTTTAGAGCATCAAAGCCATTGGCCAATTCGTCTCGATTTTCCTACCAGAAACAATACAGGCTGTAAGGGAAACAAACATTTGAATACAACTAAAACATAAAGTAGATCTGTGTCATGCTTGGACAAATAAAAAACGTACTGCCATGTATTATATGAGTGTTACAGTAAGCTGCACTGAAGCATATCTGACATTCAAATGATAAGTAAAATTTTTCTCTAGAATAAAACAAATGGAAAGGACTTGGGATGGAGCTGAGATAGACTTGGCAAAGCTAGCTCACTACCAGCTGTTTATCTGCTAGGCATGTCAGGCATGGACAATTGGACAGACGTGATCTGTACTACTGACCCCATCAATACCAAGTTGTGCATCCTCCACGGTTCAACCAACAGCCTTTTAGGTTTGCACAGCTAAGTTAAATGGAGAAGAACTCAAGAAACTCGTGCTGAATAGTTCAAAAGCAGCTTCATTGCCAGCCCACATGATTTAAGATTACCTTGAAGAGCAGGTACCGGTACACAAACCATCCTGAGTAGCCAAGCCCAACTAGCTCCAGTATGTTCGGGAGCTACATGAAGGAAGAATAAATAGAACAGTAATTAGATAAACATGTGACACTATGACTAGGACAGCAATTACAATTAGATGGGGGAGTAGCAACACAAGCTGGATATGTACCAGTGGAACAGAGTCAAGAGCTTTGACAACAATCAAGGATAGCCAAACAGCGATGATTGCTCCACCTCCATACAAGAAAGCAGAGGGCTTGTTCTCAATGGCATCCCACTGTGGTGGTGATCATAGCAATCATAAGATTACTGAGAAAAATACAGTGTGTTCTCCCAAGTAAAGTGAACATACCTTCTCCCTGAGCTCAGAAAGGATCTCATTGTCCTCATCAGAACTAAACTCTTCTGAAGATCGCGCAGCTTGTACCTGGAATTGAGTGATCTTCAGGGAATCTGTTAATATTGGATTCTTAGTCTGCTTGCACTTTCTCAGCCACATAGGTTGGAGGATGATCATTAAACAGATGCCACAATATTGCTAAATAACTTTCCCAATCATGCATATATCTACCCTTGTAGACTAAGTGATCTGTATGCCTTATTCTTTTTCTCTCCTTGAGAAACAGGTATCTCAATTTTTTATAGAAAAGGACATGTTTTTTCAAGAACTGAAGGATACACATGATTCTTTAAATTGTATTTATATTTTGGTTTTACAGATTTACCTGATGAGATACTTTTCGAACTTGGTTTGGTAGTTTGAGTTCTTGAATTGTCCACAATATAAACAACACAAATACACTGTATATAGAAAAAGCTAATTACAGTCACTGCTTGTTCATCAGTCTGAAAGTAGAACCTGGCAGCCCTTAATGAAAGTAATACAGACATCCTTCAAGCGTTGGCAATTCTCTCTTATCAAAAGTACTTAAACAGGTAGCGATGATTTCATACCCTGAACATAGGAAATCAATGATAAATCACATCCCAGAAAATGTGGATTTTGGTCTGCCAAGTTGCCATTGAAAAAGACGCCAGCTCAAAACTAGGACCTGCTTGGGTGAGAGCACTTCTTTGAAAATTTATAGAGTAGAAAAGAAATATTTAGTGATCAACTGTCAGATGCATGGATATGGGACACTGGAAGGCGACGTAGATTATATTTGAAACTAGTCACAGGACGCGGCCCTGGACCTCAACGGTGCAGCAGAGCCATGATCAACGCCGCACGGATGAGGCAGGGCGCAGCTCAAGAAAAATCAATCTCAAAAGCCTCCATTAAACTCGAACTGATCGCAGCTTATATCATGCATGCGGCGGTACACAAGAATCTCAACTGAAAAACTAACAAACCAAATAGAGATAAAACTAACACACTTTATCTAAACTAATCCTGCGCTGATACTGCTCCTGAGTCGCGAAGCTGGTTCCGGCGCCGGTGATACTGAAGACCCCACATGACATCAACACTATTAAGTACTTGGGTTGGGTGCATTCGGGTTAGCCATTGGTTCACTAATATGATGTTTCTTGGCCCTATTTGTACATTAATTCTTGATCGCTGCAGTGGAGCGCAAAGGATGACATTTGCAAAGTGATTTTTGTGTATTCTACTGTAAAGACTACTATTGGTTAACTGCAAATACACTTCCAACATTGGTGTTCATTATCAGTATATATATGCTTTGCCATTATTGTTTGGTAGCATGTCAACATAAAATGACATTCGGTTACCCTGCAGTCTTTTGTGAACAATTTGTCCTCTCACTTTGTAGGGTGGTACCTAACTTAACAAGAATCAGATGTCATACACTTTGCAATACTTCTTGATAAAGCTTGTTATTTGTTACCTTAGAGTTATGCTAAGCAAGAACTTCGATGTGCAATTACTTTCCAGATCAATTTGCAAAATGCAAACAAATGCTGCATTTTAGAAGCCAGTTAAGGTGATTCTAATATATAATCCAAAAACGAAGCTCAATCGTTGTTGATCCATTTTTCTGCTTGTAGTATTCAAATTTTGCTAGTCACAACTCACGACCTTTCCTAAGAACGATTGAGGCCATCTTCTTACTATAAGAATGAAGAAATCTACCATCGTACACTAAGCGAACGTTGGGGATCCAAAGCATAGGACGAGAAGTGGTACCTTCGCGGCGACGGGAGGGCGCCCCCTTCACGCGGGGAGTGACCCGGCGGCAGCACCGCATCGGAGCTCGGGGGAGAGCAACCGGACGGCCGAGGGACGCCGGCGGCGCAGCGGCGGCGACCATCCCAGCCATCTCGGCACCGCCACTACCTACAGTCAGTGGATGCAGGCGTCACGGATCGAGCAAATGCTGCGAGAGGGTTGCGAGTTTGTGAGGGGTTGGGGGCCTAGAAGCTTGAGAAGCGCATACAAGCAACTGCGGGGAGGAATAACGCGTATCGCACGGAGGAGCCGTAAGAGGCGGCGGCTTCGTCGTCGCCGGCGAGGTCGCTCCGGCGAGAATGGCTCGTTGGCACGCGCGGCGTGGACAACCCGCACTCGATAAGCACCGTTCGATCGAAATTCGGCGGCCCAGATCTCAAGGAAGGGCAAGAAGTGGTAGGTATAGGGAGGATTTCCTACTTTTGCTATTGCTAAATGAAGTGGACGTTTTGCTTGGGCCTTCTCCTTGCGCCCCAACTCCCAGGGTTCATAATTTAAGTTCAAAATTTGTTGAATCTAATCATCCAAATTTCAGGTCTCCTCAAAACCAGTCGATTTGTGTCCTCAAAATCACTCAATTTGTGTCAAATTACGTTCATAATTAATTGAATTTCGAAAGATTTTGTGAAACTAGTCATCTCGTCAGGACTCGCATTTTGACAACCAAAAAAGAGATGGCAAACCTTTGCTCCCAATGCATCCTCCCAAAAAATATTAATTTAACAATATTAAGACAATTTAGATGTACTATGCCTAAAACTTTTCAAATCAGTTGGCTGTTATATCCATGTGGAATGTAGAGGACAAATTGATATCCATTATCTAAACAAAACTTTTAAATCTAAACTAACATTAAGGTAGGAGGAAAAAAATATTGAAAAAAATTTTAGGGAAAAGAAAGAAGAAAGTAACAATCACACTATACTACGCCAACTCAATTCACTCATGACCATCATCGTCATCAAATCCGATGATCAAGAACCATCCACCTTAATCGAACGGCTCGGATCGTCTCCTGCACCCCTCACCTGCTCGCCCGCGTCCCCTCCCCCTGCCCGCGCCAGCCCTCCTGCTGCCGCCGCCGGCCCTCGACGACGAGAAGACTGCTTCCTCCACCAGATTTCGATGCCTCCGGCGCCGCCATCCGACCGGAGCCGTACCCAAACCCACGTCGCCCTAGCTTGGGTTCGCCGATCCCCCGTGCTCTCCGCTTACCATCCTCGGGGTTGAGGTCGTAGAAAACTCCCAAGCGCGGGTGTCTACTGATCGCCCACAACTCGCCGTCGGCGACCACCCCGACAGACCGCCCACTTCTTGCTCTCGTGTGTGCTGCTACTGCACCATTGGTAAACTTCGCCTGCCGGCATACCAATTCAAGTATTCCTGAAACAAATGTTCCTTCCTGAAATGAATGTTCCGAATTTATGTGTTACCAAATCAGGTCATTTCCAATCGATTGATATGAATTTAGTTGTATTACTTTGCCTCACACACTTTGCTCCTAAATCAGGTCACTCTCATGTCCTTCGCCGCTGACGAAGTTTGCGCCTGCGAGTTGCTGCCACCATCGCTGGAGCCGCCGAGGAAGGCCTCAACGTCTGCACCTAGGCCTTCAGTGGTGGCGGCTACTGTGTGTTGCGGATGGCGTCCTTCACTACGACGAGGAGGTCTTCCATGTGAACTATCGGGGTGGTTCTCTGGTGTGCGGGTGGGTAACGCACCAACTATTTGATGAAATGCGCCAACTGGTCTGCTTGCTCATGGATAGATCCATCGCTCTTGTCTGCCATTGGAGTCCCACGACTTTCTAACACCACCAGGTAGAGCTAGCAGAACCAGAGCGCATTAGAGGAATGAGATCACTAAGATGTAGACTTAGCTCAAATGTTTTAGTATTATGATCTAAAATGAAATAATTCTCTCATGTGATTGTTTATTTATTTTCTTATCATATTGATAATTGTTCATGAACGTAACTCTTTAGTTGTGAGCCAGGAAAGAAAGCATGCTCTGTTTATTTTGCTGTCAGGAAAATAGCTAATTAATTATGCCATAGAAAGTTATTTTTTGGACTCTTTCTGCACTTGAAGATCATAGCATATGCATATAGATATAGCTAAGGATTAATTTGATTCTAATTTATCTATCAGGAAGTTTCTTGGACCCATTATATAGTTGTTTGTGTGTTTACATCCATCAGGAACTTTGCTACATGGTGATTCTCGTTTTGTCTTTGAGCAAATTAAAGAACATCTCTGATCTTTGAAAGTGGTCCAAGGGCCTCCACTGACATAACATATTGTTAACGCCAAAATTTGGTACGGTTCATTACCATGTTCGGTTAAGGAAAGAAGCCATATTAGCCGGTGGAAGCTAATCCAGAAGAGTCCGAGCTTGGGAAGGAATCGTGAAGACCACGTTATGGCAGTTATTTATCTTATCTATTAGATAGTTTTATCTTTTAGGAAACCTGATCTCTTGTCCGATCAGGTCTGTTAGTTTTCTTTTTCTAGTTAGGAAAGTCCTGTTTCGTGTCCTATAAGGACTCTTGTAACTCGGGGTATATATACGTATGCCCGGAGACCTTGTAATCTATCTCAACGATCAATACAATTCGGCGCATCGCCACCCTTTACCAACGGGTTCTTGCTTCTCGAGCCGGGCTGCATCGGTTAGGTCCGAACTCCAGCGAGAGGGTAAGTCTCGTTACCCCGGCTACCAATCGGCCAGGACTTCCTCGGTTAGGTCCGATATTCTAGTCGGTATATGGTAGCCGGCTTACCACGATATATCTGCTTTGTCTACGGCTGCATCGGTTCGGTTCGATCTCTTAGGCCTATCAGGTATATCACATCACGCGTGCATAGTTTTTATCGGTTTACTGGGGAAAGCTTATCGTCAGTTTGTGCTGCATCGGTTGGGTCCGACCTACTAAACTGAGCGATAAGTTGTTCCTGCTAGGCCGATGGTTTCTGTGCAAGCGTCTTATCGGAATGCATAGCCGGTAAGTTATCATATACATCACGATTGCATTAGATCTATCGGCTCACCGAGGTTCTTTTATTATTGTTAATCTGTGCTGCATCAGTTAAGTTTGAACTACTAGATTGATAGTGATAGATTTACTCTTGCTGAGTCGATAGGCTTTATGCGACGTTCTATCGGAGCGCTTAGCCGATAGGTTATCTTTTTATAAAGCCGACTGTATTATCCTTACTGTTTGTCATCTATATTATCATCGGTTTCCTAGCCGATGCACATGTGTTTCCTCGGCAGTCGGCTGGCTTACTGTTTTGCTTATCTATTTTACCATCGGCTTCTAGCCGATGCACATGTTATACTGACAGCTCATCCATTTGTTTATAGCGCTATCGGTTTCCTAGCCGATACACAGGTGCTATCGGCTATCGGCTACAAGGAACCTACATCAGTCCGTATCGGCCGATAGCCGATGTGCAATTGCTGCTGGTAGTCGGACGCGAGCACGAGCAAGGACCCGGACACGGGCAAGGACCCGACTACGAGCACGAGACCCGGGCGCGAGTACAGGCGGGGGCCTGGGCACGAGCATAGTGGCGATCGGCTGGAAGGAATCCGTATCGGCTTGCTGGCCGATTGATCAGTAATCTAATTTCTTCATCTCCTTGTCAATTGCGGGGTCAAATTGACTGGCACGCCTACGAACCTCTAATATTTTAGGACCTGCACTGGAGTAAAGCAAATCTCCCAGGCCTTCGCGTGTCTCTAGGCGCCGAACCAGATCGTCAGCAAGCTTTTTGGCACACCCGGCGGTTTTCGGCGTCAACACATATATAACCTTGCTAGACATATGCCGGTAGCCAATAGAATCAGGAATGGTAAGAGTTTGTACTTCTCTACTTGCACCAGTTTTTTAGTTTCTTATTTATAACTGATTTCTAGATGATAGCGCTTGAGGGATACCATATACCAGAAGTAGAGTATTTTTTTTTAGTTTACCCTGTATTTGGTAGTTGAGTAAATTAAATCTTCTATCCCATGTTTAGTTAAATTCATTTCATCATTTGACTAAGAAGCATCAAAAGGTGGTTGCTGGATAGTGGGGTTGAATGAGTTTTATCATTTCAGACGTGTGCAATTAGTTGCTCTTTACTTCTTGCCCAAAATGAGTTGATCTATATACGACGTCCAGTTATGTGCTCCAGAATTTTGAATTTTTTTTGTGCTCATTTTTGCATACTGAAGATGGTGGTGGACCCTGCACGAGGAATGAATATCCTGCTTAGCGAATACTATTGTGCTCTAGTTTTCCTTTCAGTTTTGTTGAATTTAGTACTGTGCAGCAGGCCATGATCAGTTCGTGCTACTTTTGTTTGCAGATAGTGGAATTGAGCTTGGTTCTCTCTATTCAGATACAATGTTTCCTGCTTGATCAATGTCTCAAATCTCAATGAAGATAGGCAGATTGCTATTCCAGGTTAGTTCTCTGAATTTGTGCAAGTTTTGCAATTCTCAGATCATTGATTATATATGGTTGATACGGGGGTAATTGGAACATCTGTGATAAGGTATGAAGCTTCCCTCTGCAGCACTATTGAAGTACCATATAGCTTTTTTGCCATATTTGTTTATCACCATGCAAGGAGTAATAACTCTTTCTGATTTGGGCTAAATTTTGTACAAAATCTGTGAGTAACACTACTGTTCTGATTTCAAACAATATCCTTTGGTTTAGAGCATGATCAGTGAGTTACAAAAATTTGTAGAATATATGAGTACCAAAATTGTTCTAATTGAACCACACTGCTCTGGTTGAAAACTTTGATCAGTCAGGTGTGAATTGTGTCACCTCTTTATGCGGATATTGGTAAGGATCATTTGATTTAGAGTTTAATTTGGCACAATTGGAGTAATAACTCTTCTTGGTTAGGGCTAAATTTTTGTACAAAATCTATGAGTAATAGAATTGTTCTTACCTAAAACATAGTTCCATCTTGTGGTCTATAACATGATCAGTGAGAGTTACAAAATTTTGTAATCTGAGTACCGGGATCGTTCTAATTTGGAATACAACTCCTCTGGTGACAACTTTGATTAGTCAGTGTGAATTATGCCTCCTCTTTAATGCAGATAATTTCTTCCATTTTAGGTAAGGATCATTTGATCAATCAGACATGCTCTCTTGGCCTCTTGGGCCTAGCATCATGTGCAATCCAGTGTCGACCTCTGGTCATATTGGCAACATGTCCATTTGGTCAGATAGTACCACGACAAGCACCCGGTCCCTCACATTTTCCAGTGTAAGCACCCATACTCATCCATTTTGTTTGTGATCATGAACAACATTTGTTTCAAAACTGAAAGATCGGAGGTATGTTCTGCCATGGTGGCTGAACAGGTTACGGTGTGATTGGACCAACAGCCCGGTGAGGATGGCGAAAGTGGAGCGAAGATGAACCAGGGTACAACGTACGCTGTGGCTACAAGGACCTCCTATGATGGAAATTTTGAGCATAGTTGGCCCTCGAATCCTTCTTTTTTTCATGCTGAATCTATTATTCCAATATGTTGTTGAAAACGGTTGAAATCTGTGTGTAACTCCACCGTCTCATTTCCTCACCATATATGTATATCTCTCTAGAAGAGAAGTAAAGAGGTGTGTAGATAGCATGTAGCCTAGCGGGCGCTGGATCATTGGATTAGGGTGCTGGTTTCTGTTGGTCTTGGTGGTTTGAGCTAGAGAATGTATGATGGACGGATATTGTAGTTTTTTCGCTTCTTTTTACCTAACTCATTCTGTTTATGAATGATAATGTGATTTTGATAATTTATTCATCAAATATTATAGGATAAAATCCTCATTTGCCTCTAAAGTTGGCCTAATCCCTTATTTGACACTTCATTCTCTCAATGGCATGTGGATCCATGACCTATATGTCAGTGATTTATCATGGATAAATAAGAGTCGTGTGTTGTTATTTTGTGCATCATGGACAAATAACATTCCTGTAGTTATAAAAGAATTTCTTAGCGTATCGAGAATTAGATGGTATCAAAAGATACAAAAATTGCGATGTTATTTTGCGCATGTGGTTGTGTTTGTTTAAGCAATCCTTATATTTTAACCATTTCTATTTGAGCAATCCTTATATTTTTAATCATTTCTATTTGGATCTCTTGAATATTGTAGGTTTATTTTGTATATCAATTCTCCAATGCTTTTAGGCTTTTGTGGTCGTTTGATAAAATATTCCAATTGTGGAAATTTCCTTCACGACCACATTAATTTTAGTTTTGACTACCTTGCGTGCATAATGTTCATGTGGTTTAATTCTTATTTTTTTGGAATGATTTTAATTTATATTTGTAAATACGTACGTTGTACGTGCCCGATTACTAGTTTACTCAAGAATAGAAGTTGCCATTCTGTTTTTCCTTCCGTAGGATGAATTCACTTGGAACTCAACTCATTCAGGAAAAAAGCAAGGCAAGCACAGAGGGCCATACTTAATATCTCAGCAGAAAGAAAGATCCCGATTCTTTATTCTTCCTTGTTTATTCATCATTCAGCTCATACATCTCAGCGATCCTTTCAACATTAGCTTGTCTTATTGCACGAAAATAACTTAGCTTGTCTTATTGCAAGAAAATAACTCGGTATCTGTACCAGCTCAGGGATTTGGCCAAAAAATTGAAAGACGGGATCGATCACTCGTCTGCCTCCGTCCATGTCACGATGGCCAGGGTGTGCCTCCCACCACAGGCGACGTACCTCACCTGCCATTGCCCAGCGGAGCCGCAGCTGCTGGTTCCCAGCGCCGGCAGGTCGATGGGGACTTCCATCGGGTGGCCCGTTGTGACCTTCCTGCCATAGCCCAGACGGCCATGGTCACCTCTCCCGTACTGTGAGCACAAATGGGGAATACAATACATGTAAGCAGAAGCAGAGATCAGTTCTTACTTCTACCAGGAAAGTTTACCTGATTTTTGTTCTTTTTAGATACAAAATCAGAAGGAATTCCCTATTTAACTAAAACTGTGGTTGTTCAGGGATTGCAGCTAGGCATGGTTACAAAAGAATTCAATTTTTTTTATTGAGATTGTAGTATCCAAAATAACACCTATCAGCACTTCTCTCGTGAAAAATCTGCAAGTGATTTCACTATATTTGCGATAGATGGGCCCGTAATTCTTTAACTGTTTTCGATACCGGCCAATTCAACATTGCTTACACCGGTTGAAAGCCCTTGCCCTGAGGGGTACAAGCAGGAAGCAAATAATAGCTGCAGAACTTTGGGTATGTTCTCACAGGGACAGGGTCAGTGGAAAAAACGTTGCATAGCTGCTCGGCAACATTGACTATCAAAATGCAAAGGGATGTTTATGCACTTGCAAGTGCTTATACCAATTCTAGTCAGCCATTATTTTGGTTCACTCAAATTTGTTTGAAATATTTGTTTATTTTATTTGCATAATTTACAGGTGGCATTACACTAAAATAGGGGTAACATAGTCAAAATGACTGGAATATGCACATATGGTACATAGTAACTAGTAGCGGGAGAAAAATCCACTTACAGAAAACATTCGTCCATCACGAGTTAGCGCAACTGAATGGGTTCCTCCACATGATACCTGCACACAAGAAAATGAGTACTGGTGCTCAACTTGGGCAAAAATATCCATTTTACCTAAGGCACAGCATAGGAGAATTACCTGAATAATATCCTCTCCAGCTAGAAGTTGAACCTTCTGGGGAACCATGTGACTACTCTTATCATCTCCAAATCCAAGCCTCCCATGTTCTCCTCTCCCCCAAGCATACACCTACAGAGGTCCAGAAAGTGAATAAGAGAACTATTGATCCCTTGTTCACATAGCAATGTTCAGTTGCAATCCTTCTGGTGGCTTGGCAGAAATAAGCTAAAACATGGTGATCCAGTATTCCAGTTAAAGCCAAATTAAGGAAACACCTCTCCCTCTTTAGTTAATGCAGTTGAATGCCAACCTCCAGCAGCAATGTCAACCTACAAACAAATGTACAAATGAGCAATAAGTATGAAATTATAACAAGAAGTCAAGATACAAAGGGATGATCAGGAAAAATTGTGCAGACAAAGTATTGATTTATCAGCATAGAGTGGTAAGCTGGTAGCCTATCAGCACAAAATTCTATGCATTGGTAGCATTTAAACTTTATTTTGCAAACTATCAGGATTTAGACGAAATATATAATCAATGTGGCTCACCAATGAAAGGTCAGATAATCCTTCAACACGGATCGGTTGTGATCTTGGTTGGGTATCTCGAGTCCCCAGCTGACCATACTCATTGTTACCCCATGCCCACAAAATCCCATCTTCTGTTAGAGCCAAATTATGGAATGCACCTACAGCAATCATCTTTACATTCTCAAGACCTTGCACCCGCACTGGCGTAGATATTTGCTTGCTGAAAAAGGACTAACGGTCAACAGCACATATAGGGGAAAACAACACATGGAACATAAATATTTCAGCACAAGGCAGTAAGGCACTATACATATCGCCTGGAGGCCATGGTTGCCCCCATGTCCAAACATGACCTTCTTGTGTCAAAACAACCGAGTGTGTCCCTCCAGCAGCAACCTAGAATTAACAGAAAGAATCAGAAAACCCAGGTGCTAACAAATGGAAAGGTGGAAGTGCATGACGAAACGTTATCATTATGGAAAGTGGAGTGCACGACAGAACGTTATGGTATTATTCTGTAATGATAACAATCCATTTTGGGAGTGCACGACAAAACGTAATGGCATTATTCTGTGACAATAACCACTCATTTTAGACATAATACATTATGACAGTTGCAAGACATATAATCTAATACCCTCCAGGCATTTTACAACCTAAGAAATGTGTTCCACAACCTAACACTTGTTTGGCAAGTAGCAGATGCCAAGGTGATAATGCACAATTTGTTGGATTCCCATTCCCTACAACCATGCTGCATGAACAAAGACGGATAGAATTCCAACATTCTCGCAGGGACGAATAGGAAAATGAAGGAATCAATTCCACTCACTTGCCGAACTTTCAGCTTGGGAGCGCACCGCTGCGGGATCGGAATGTCCCTCCTGAGAGCCCTTGTTCCATCCTCCTTCCTCTCAGCCTCCTCCCCACACTGCCCATACTCGTTCCCCCCTGCACCACAGACTCACATTGCATCAAGCCCCACCAAATCGGGTCACAGAATGACAGAACCAATCAAGAAGACAACAAGCTCCCCGTACCCCAAGCATATGCTCTCCCCTTGTCGTCCACCGCGAGGCAATGCCATCCACCGATCGCCGCCTGGTATTACCAAGACACAGCCTTCGTTCGTTAGTAGTACTCGCTACTGCACGTAGCTCAAATCGCGGTTGGAACAGCAATGATCTGTGCTCACCTGCACGATCTTGACGCCGGCGAGGGCATCCACGGGCCCCGGGGAGCTCTCTGTTTTGGTCTCCGGCGGATGCCCGAGCGTGCCCCGCTGGTTCCACCCCCACGTGAAGAGCTGCAGGCACACACCAATCAGATCAAAGCGGCAGAGACTCGATCGACAGCAGACAGCAGAACAGGGCCGTCGGCGGGGGCGGCGGTGGCGAGAGGGAGAGAGAAAGCGTACGCGGCCGTCGGCGCAGATGGCGAGGGAGTTGCGGCTGCCGGCGACGACGGCGGAGACGGCGTGGGGCTCGAGCGCGGCGACGCAGCGGGCCCAGTCCTCCTCCTCGTACCCGCCCATGCCCAGCTGCCCGTCCTCCCCCGAACCCCTGCACACACACACACACACACACAAAAAGGAAGAAAAAAAAACAAAAGAAACCACCATCAGCGCCGCCGCGCGAGCGAGGGGAGTGAAAGGGAGCACGGCCAGGTCACTCACTCACCATGCGAGCACGGCGGTGGGGAGGGAGGAAGGGGGCGCCATGGGGGAGGGGAGGGAGATTGCCGAAGCGGCGACAGCCGAGCCGACTCCGGGGGCTATCTTTCAGGGCGCGTGTCGGGCGCGGGCGGAGCAGGGTAAGGGTAGGGTTTTGGGGTGGGGTGGGGTGGCCCGGCAACTTTGAGTTGAGGTGGTGAGTTGTCACACACCCGAATCACTACGCGCGTGTTTGCTTACCTGTATTAAGGTTGCCTTCTATACGCGTGTGCAGTCGAGAGGTGTTTGGTTGCCTGCACGTTCTCCGGGGCCTGGCTCTGCGCGTGCAAAACCGTCTTTCTAGCTAGGCCCAAGGAAAAGTCCGAATCGAGCTTCGCTCCTCGTCCAGGCTGAGGGCGTGCAAGCGCGGGGACAAGCGCATGCAGCACGGGGATGCGCGCGTACAGAAGGCGAGAGGGGGTTGCATATCCCGTCACCTCCCTCGTCCCATTTGCTTGCTCAGCTCCTCTCGGGTCGTCGTCATCCTCTATCGCTGCATGGTTGTCGTCACTGCCCGGCCGCTGTACGCTCGTCATTATCGCCGCCGCACGCCTATCGTCATTGTCGCTCATCCGCCGGAGCTCCAAGTGCTACGGCCGGTGCCGAGCTCACCACCACCAGATCCGGTGGCACCGAGCTCACCGGCCTTAGATATGGCCACTCCGAGCTCGCATCTGCCGGATCTAGCCGCGAGAAGCAACAAGCGGCAGGGGTGGAGGAGCAACAAGTGGAGGGAGTGAGGGAGTGGCGGCAGATGACGGCGGCGAGCGGCCAGCCTCCGCGGAGCAGGCGGCGGATGGCAAGAGGCGAGCGGCCTCGACGAGGAGTGCACCGGGGCGATTCTTTCTCTTTTTTTTTCTTTTTCTGTTTATTCCCTGGTAATTTAATTATCTACTAATATAGGTTAAACACTGTGCATAAACTAACATAGCTGAGTGATGAATTGCTTTAAAAATGTTCATATGATGAATTTAAGATGTGAAAAAAAACTTAAATTGATGGTAGGAAGTTTCATTCATGAGTTCTAAAGGGTAACCTCACCTTTAAAATAAAATAGGTACTCATCTATGCAACCAACCAAACAACATATTTTCCAAACTGTATCTCTCGTACAAGCAATCAAACAAAATTTCGTGCTAGCCAGGCTGACCAATACAAACAACTAAACAACTTCGTATGTATCCCCTTAGCCAGGGCAAACTCAGCCTGGATGAGAGAGATGGGCCAGGCTAGGGGGATACAACCAACCAAACACATCCTACATTTATTAGCAGAGGATCCGGTGCTTTGTGTATGCTCTATTTGTCTCAAAACATAGCAATATATATGAATATTTAAAGAAAATCAAGGATTAAGATAAAAGTCTAAAATATCCTTATTAATAGATGGTGGGTGATTGGAATTAAGAATAGTATAAATGGATGTGAGTCTCGAGAATTGATGAGATGATAGGGTCCGCTAATAATAATATGAAAAGTAATGGTGTAAAGTTATATTTTACATATTCTGAATAGTTATATTTAAAACAAACTTTAAACCTAAAGATACGTATATCTTGCAATAGAAGAAGTAGTAGGTAAGCGTGTTGTTATCTCAGGAAGTGTATTTATTGGAGTACTACCATGATTTGTGGTTTTGGTTTACGTAATGTTTAGGGTGACATTTTAAGTTGGGAAAAAGGATGTTGGATGTGTAATAATTAAGCAAACGGAGCAGTTTTCGGGAAAATAGATGTCAAGGTGGTTATACACTGACGTAAAGGTAAAATTATAGCCCATAGCAATTTACATCAGTAGGTAAGTAGCGAATAGATGCTATTATGACCGAATAACAGTATGACACGGGGGCTACATGCTAGTGTAAATGTGAAATTATAGCAAAGAGCTATTTACATGAGGAGATAGAAAATACTCCCTCCGTCCCAGAATATAACAATTTAGGACTGGATGGAACATATCCTAGTACAACGAATCTGGACAATCCTCTGTTCAGATTCGTTGTACTAGGATATGTCCCATCCAGCCCTAGTTCTTATATTTTGAGACGAAGGGAGTAGTATATAAGTCGCACTAAATAATAGGCTATTACTAGAGTTGAAACTAGCTAGAGTCCACAATGTACCACAATATGGTACTAACTCTATATTTAAATATATGACGCTCTTAATTTTATTTAGTTTTTAGTATGTAAGATACAACAAAATAATTTATAGAAAATGGTCAATAGTACCAGGAACAACGTGCATGCGAAGTCAAGGATGTCCAATAACTACTATGCCACATATAGTTCTACAAACAACCCATTGTATAACTATAGCCGTTTAATCAAGTTACTACATACAGTAATATAATTATATATGAGGTTTTTCTAATGCATTATCGCTTTTGTTTCCGTTGTTCTTTTTAATGAATGGCCAGATGATTTATGATAATTATTCGATGGTGCAAATGAATAAATTAGCTATTATAAAGTTATAAAATCAATTTAAAACAGTATTTTAATAAAATCTTATATAATTTTTTTTAAAAAAAATTCGTACCTTTTGGAAGTTTAGAAAGCTATTCGTCTATTCATCTGTTAAGAAAAAAACAGAATGAGAAATGTCTTTAAAATAAGGAAGGAAGGAAAGCAAGAATTTCTTTCCGTGCAAGCATTTTGCATATCTAAATGGGCCAGGATAAAACGGGCTTTATACTGGGCCGCAAAGGACGGCCCACCAAAAGGATGGCTACGAAGCTGGCCGCTGCGAGCATCGCGTAGCACAGCTCCCCCACCGCCGCGGCGACATGGCCGCCGCCGCCGCCGCCGCGGCGCACTCCTCGGTGGCGTCGTCCACCACGCCCACCGCTCGCCACTCAGGTACCTTCTCCCGCCTCATCACGCATTAACTATTATCCTACTGCGGCGCTTCCAGTTATGCTCGCGATCCCGATCCCCATGGATCCGGGCTCCGAGGCAGCTGCACTAGCCTCAGCTGGCGGCCGCCGAGCGGTTGGCGGCGAGATTTTTCTAAGTCGAGAGAGAATGCGAGCCACGAATCGTGCGTGATCCGCCCGCCTTCCGTTCCTGCGGTTACATAAACTATGCACTAGCACTAGCAGCTAATAGTAGTGCAGCACTTTCGGGCTAGTGGAAGTTGTGATGCAGAAGCAACTCTGTCGGCTCTGCAGCTTTCTTTGGTGAGATTAACAAATTAAGGACATGTTTGTTTCGACCGTGCAGCCTTTAGATAGAGAAACTATGTCTCAGGGTTTGTGGGATTTCCTAAAACTGATGCGACAGCTTTGCAACATGCTGGATAGTGGGTGTTGTGATGCAAAACCGATACTGTTGGCTTGGAATGGTGAAACTAACTGAGTAAGGCATGTTTTGTTTTTGAGCATACAGCTTTCGGATTTTCTAAGACTGATGTTGAAGCTTCGGAACATGCTGTTCAGACGAGCTCTCTGTAGAAATTAGGGTCCAGTATTTTTGTGCTGTTGAGTACTTGAATGCGAAGCGCCTTTGCAACTTTGCCGTGTTTTAACACTGAAGTGATGCCAGTCGATCAGGCTCTTATTTGGAGCTTTTTTCTGGTCAAGCAGAAAGTCCAACTATTGATGATACGATTGATACAGAGGCTATTCGATATTAAAAATCATATGAGCACTTGAGCAGTAGCTGAACAGGATATGAATTTTAAATGGATGTGAATTTGTTGAATGCATATGTAGTGAATCCAACTGTCTATTAGACCAGAGCTCTGAAGTACTTTTGGGTTTACTTGCAACATAAAAATTAAGAAAAATAAACAAAAGCTGGAAGCCTGGTAATCATCTGGTAGTAGTGCTGAATCAGACATATCCTGCATCTCCTAGCTTTGTGATAGCTGTTAAGAGTTATATCCTCTCGATAACTTATCTTGCATGAGGCACAGAATGTGCTTGAAGTGATGCGTGTATCCATTGTTCTTTCCCTTTCGTAGCTTTAGCCAGATCAGATTTGGTATGGCATCAATTAGAGGTTCTCAAGGATTGGACGATGATGGAGAGTGTGGTTGGTGACCAAGATAAGGAGCAAAGAAGACAAGTCAGGTCTGGAGAAAAAAATGTAGGGTAGAGAAATGTTGCAATTTATATATAGACCTGAATTTTTCATCCTGTCAATATTTTTCACTCTCATTCAAGCTACTGTCAAAGTTTGTTTGGATTCTGCATCAACAAATATATCTATGCTTTTCGACGCATCCATAAATATCTCCAGTCTCCTCTTAAGTGATGCTTTCACTGTGATATAAGACAGCTCTATATGAGAAATAGGGGGGGGTTTTAATATTCAGAAGTGGTCAGTTCATACTAACCCTTCGATTTTAGTTCTAGTGTGGACTGTGGTCAGTAGAGGAAATAACCAGGATCGCCCCTTTTGTTTATGACTTCGCAGCATTCTAAATAGGTTCAGGCGACAGACAGGTGCAATAGACAGTGACAACTAAACAGAAGCCTATCAGTCTTCTCTTATCCTTACGAGCCATGGCTGGTGATTATGACTTAAGTTTGCTTCTGGGGAACACTTATGGAGGTGATTATGCATGATTACTTGCAAGGACAAAAAACAAAACCACATGGATTATAGCATTTATCTGGTGGAAAATTGACTGCATTCTTGTTACCAGTAGAAACTTGACCAACTTTTATTCATCATGTATTTTGGCTGTTTCAGTGGACCGTTGCACTTCCTGAGAATTCAACTAAAGATATTACCTTCTCTTTTAACGCTTACTGGAAAGTAGATTTAGTCTCTTTGCTTGAACTGCACAAGCAGGTATGTGGATCTTACCCGCAAGATTATAGAAGTTAGCAATGCCAAGTTTCTCCTTTTTATAATAAAATAATATGCCATTCTTTCGGACTACATGCATATCAAGATATTGAAACCTAAATGATTTAGAGGCTAAAGCTGTGGCTGGTGCATGCCATCCACTCATTTTTCAGTGGCCATGCTAGCCTGCTAGGGATCACATTGGGAAGGCAAACAAGCAGCTCAGCTGCCTCTCTGGACAAACAAATCGCCAAGAACACACCACATGGGCAACATCACACAGGCATGGACCCTGCTTGCCATCTACCATCACACAGGGAGGGGGAAGCGTCTCCTGATGAACTTCAATGCACCAGAGTTACAGCGGCAGAACGGCAGGGCCCCCTTGTGATTGAAATGGCCACATGTGGACTGGCATATGTCTCCACCAGAGATCTCAAAGTTACAGTAAGACACGGCCAGTTTCGACTTGTTACCCTGATGAAGGAAGAAGAAGAGAAGTAAGCGAGGCAGACAGAGACAACGGCAACCCGGGCAGACAGCTCCACGCACATTTCAGCTCCATATGCAGCAGCAGCAGCAGGCCAGCAGCTTCCTCGGTCAGAATTTTCCATCTCGGCTGGTTCCATCGCGTTCAGTTACTGAACTTTCAATTGTAACTTGGATTCTGTCTAGTATACTAACCATGCTTCCTTTTGACGCCTGATGGGCAGGCCAGCGACTAGGAAGGAGCGGGCTTGGTTTCAGCCTTTTGACTGGCGTGCGTGTTTGGTCGTTCTCGTTCCGAACGCTGCATCGACGGCGTTGCTTGCGAGCGCCGGCGCCGCCGCTGTATCGTTTTCGCTTCGCTTGCACCTCAGCTCTACTCCACGGCGGAAGAATGAATGAATGATAATGGCTTCGTCTGATCTCTAGTTCTCTGTTCACCTAAATATCGAACTGTAAATTTCATGAAGTTGCAAGTTCTTCGGTAGCAAAATTATCATTTTGTACGGTTTGAACTAAGGATTTTTGAGTTAACTTGTAAGAGCATCTTCAACCGACCTCTCAAACCACCTCTTATCTTAAATTTAGAAGTTTAGGGGTTAAAAATCGTCTCCAACCGAACCCCTATCTGCTCTCTTATCGTCCGGGGGCCCTCATCTGGGGGAGCCAACCCCCCAGATGTAGGAGCCCCTCATCCGCTTCAGCCCGCTCCTCTCTCGACTGCCTCCCCCTGCGTCGCCCCCCCCCCCCCCCCCGCCACCGGCACCTCCCCCTGCACCCCTCGGCCGCCAGCGCCTCCTCCTGCCCCTCCCCCCCGGTCGCCGACGCGCCTCCCCCTGCGTCGCCCCCCCCCCCCCCCCCGCCGCGCCCCCCGGCCGCCGGCGCCTCCCCCTGCCTCTCCGCCCTGCATCCTCTTCCTCCCGGCCATCTCTGCAGTTCTGGGACACAGCGACACCAACGATGGCTTCTCCGTTGATGCAGTGATCAGCAGCAGCTTCTCCAGGTACCACACCATCTTCCGATCCAACCAGTAAAATATAGCCATTAGAAATATAGTAGTTGAAAATATAAAAGGTCGGTTGGAGTGCACAATGAAATAGGAGATTAAATATGGATGAGAGAGCTCCTATTCTAGATAATATGGGGTCAAATTTGAGAGTTCCATTGGGATTGCTCTAACGTTCTGAACGAAATTTTCACTGAGCATTAACACGATGCTGGCTCACATGCTATCTGACAAGGTGGTCCTGCTATCAATTTGCTACAAAGTTACAACTACTGTCATGTCGTCATGTGTTAGCACTGTTATTCTTTCGGGACTGCCTAAATGTACATTTGATAGAAAACCCCCCACAGTATCTTGTGAATTGTGGAACGTTGGATAGCTTTGAGATTCGTGCAAACATCTCCAACCGTA
The DNA here is from genome assembly GCA_003991445.1 of Oryza meyeriana var. granulata. Lineage (NCBI taxonomy): Eukaryota > Viridiplantae > Streptophyta > Magnoliopsida > Poales > Poaceae > Oryza > Oryza meyeriana. The sequence continues at coordinate 134,942 of RYFJ01001452.1, read as the reverse complement.
ACTCTTCTTCTTCCTTCCTCCTTAATCCCGCACCGCCACTACATTCCTCCCTCCTTACTCCCGCACCACCACTACATTCCTCCTCCTGTCCTCCTTCCGCCTCATTCGCCACCATCACCTTATCTGCCACCGGTCCATCCCGCCATCTTCTCGGTCCCTATCGCGAAGACAATACCGCCATCTCCTAACTGCTCGCTCCGTTATGTTCCTGCCGCCAAAACCAACCCACCGCCCACTGTCAACCCCAAGGGGTGGCTCCACCGCCCGCCCATTGCATCGCCTCCTATGGCCATCCCTCTAAGCCCGAGAACTTCCCCCCTCTTTCGCCTCTCCCTCCTCCGATCCTAACCCAAAACCCTAATTCGTAGGTTCTCTGACGGAGTTGGGTTGTCGCCAACGTCGGAGAAGACAAGGAGCCCGCCAAAGCTAGAGAAGGAGCTCAGGCACAAATCTTAACACGGATCTGATGGTGGAGAATCTGCAAGAAATCCCCCAAAAATATGTTGAATGAAGGTTAGCAAATCGGTATTGTTTTCGCATTTCTCACTGTGTATATGTACATCCTCAATTGGTGCTTCAAGCCCATGCGACATCAAAATTCTCTCCATCTAATAAGCGGTTTAAGGGTATTGTTTGTTCTTATTACTACCTTCGTCCTAAAATAAATTTATTTTTAGCCTATCTCACACATACCAATACAAAGCTAAATGACTAGAATGCCCTTTATTTTATTAAACTCTAATACATTTATCATTCACTTTAACAAATTCTAATATAGTTGTCTCCCTCTTTACCAAACTTTAATGTATTTATCCCTTATTTTAACAAACGCTAAGGCATTAATTGCTTAAAAACAAAATTTTTGTGGGACAAATAAAAAGAGTAAAAGATAAAGTTATTTTAGAACGGAGCGAGTAACTGACAACGGCTCGATATTTTCTCGAGCAAGCTTTTGTCTCATGTTTATTTGGGATCTGCTGTGACCGGTGGTTAACAAGCCGAATATCTATTGCTTGCAAATAACGAGGTTGTCGGTTTCCAATGTACGTGCAAACCATCAATATGTTGTGCGGACACAGCTGAGCCAGTTCATGCAGTGACGGAGCCAGCAATTTTCTGAATCGTGAGTCTGCCTAACGAGAAGTGTTGCGCATAGATGCTCACATTATCACCAAAGTTGATAAGCATAACAATTTTGCAATGAAAATATGATTCAACACGCATGTAAATGTTTATAAATGGAAAAAAAAATCTACTTTGGATCTCTCTACTACGTGGTCAGTCCAAATTTCTAGCTTTTGTTTGCTTAGACACTAATAACTACTGCACTCTTTTACATGCTTTTTCAGCTACTGGCTACTACTGCATTATTATGGGCACCTCTTCCAAATTACTAAACGGTGCAATTTTTGAAAAAAAACATTATTATATAGAATTTTTAAATTTCTTTTTAAGTCTATTTTTAATTTTTAATTTATTCGGTTGTGTCTTTCAATTATAGAAATTTTAAAATGCTTTTTAAGTCTATTTTTAATTTTTAATATTTAATTTATTCGGTTGTGTCTTAAATAATTATCATAAAACTAAAATAATCTACCACCCATCCCCTTCCATCCAAATCGAACGGGTCTAGGCGCCACTGCTCGCTCGGCGTGCAGATTTGCCACCGAAGGATGTAGCCTGCCGAGAAACCAGTCCTGTTTTTCAACGCATAAGCTGCATGCTCGAAGATTTGAGGGTGTGAAGCCCGGTTAGCAACCCACCCTACTTGGGAGGTGTTTTCATCCCTAAGTTCACGGCTCTTTCGATTATAAGGGAAGAGGTACGTGCACATATATTTTGTAAGCACACCTTTTTTTCAGATATATGATAAAGCCGTAAACCTCATAAATTTTATTCTTAAACATATCCACATTTACATAAATTTAAGTACTAAGATAAATTTAAGTACTAAGATTTGAAACATATATTTTTTAACTTAAAAAAGCACATACAACTGTACATCTATAATAGACACACACCTAATGAATATAGGGCGTGTTTAGTACCCGGCACAGGACCTCAGCCTGTGTTAGGGCAGTCCTAATGCTCCAACTAGAATAGTTTCTATAGCATTATCTATAGCGCCACCTAGGACTTTTTGCTGATGTGATGTTATATTAAATAAAAGAGAGAATAAAAAGATGAAGAAACTAGATCTCATACAGGAAATGGTTTCAACATGAAAACTAATACACTAGACACTACCAAATATTGTATTGTAAGAGAATGGTGTCAAGAGATGAGGAAGAAAGATGATTGGTAGATTAGAGAGAGAGAATTGAGTGATTAATTAATTGTTTGAGCTATGATAAAAATAATGTATTGAAAATATTAGTTTCTAGAGTGATGTCTATATGACATGGCATGGCATGAAAACTACTTGGTAGTTTCTAAGTTAGGATTGCTCTTAGCACGTGCAGGGTGCCGATGTTTGGTTGACTGGCTATCCGTAAGAGCTTGTCTTAGTGGTGTTTGAGTTAGTTTATTTTTTTCTTATAAGTTACACGTAAAACGTAGAACGTTATTAACACATGATTAATTAAGTATTAATTATTAAAAATTTAAAAAATAAATCTATTTGATTTTTTAAAGATACTTTCATATAAAACTTTTAAAAAAACATAACGTTTAGTAATTTAATAAACATGCTTACGCAAATGAGAAAATAAGCTGGGACAAGCCCTGCCGAACGGGGCGGTACGCAACGCAAGCGTGAGCCTGGCCGCCTAGGAGCGGATTCCAGTCTCGTTTCCCACAGACCTGGCTATCACGAGCAGAAAAATGCATACGTGGCTTCATTCCGTTGGCTACAACATGGCTGGGCTAATCCAAACACAGGTGGCCAAACAACTTCTGTGCATGGCCCGGTTAAACAAATACAGCTTATCAAACACATCAATGTACTGGTTCAAACTAGATCTAGCTGAGCCATGTCCATCTAAGCATCTCCAGCAATAGCCCCTATTTTAAAGCCCCCAAATGTTAAATGGAGGCTGTCCCTATTTTCTTTGGACCCTAAAAATGCTTCGAACTCCAGCAACAGCCCCCATTTCTCAGCCCCTATTTCTTTGTCTATTATTTTTCACCGTAGACTATATGTATATGCCTAGTTTGACACTATAATTAAAACATAAATATTTATAGCAGCAATAGGAGGCCGGGGGGCGAGTAGCAGGGCGCAGGAGGCCGAGGCGCGAGCAGCAGGGCGCAGGAGGCCGGAGAGGCAGGAGGTCGGCGAGGCAGGGCGGTGGCGCGGGAGGCCGGCGGGCCGGGCGACGGCGCGGGAGGTCGGCGAGGCAGGAGGGCGGTGCGGCGCAGGCGGCGAGGCAGGAGGGCGGCACGGGAGGTCGGCGAGGCAGGAGGGCGGCGCGGGCGGTCGGCGGCGCGGGGCGGCGGCGCGGGAGGCCGGCGGGCCGGGCGGCGCGACAGGAGGGCGATGAGGCAGGAGGGCGGCGGGCACGACGGTGAGGCAGGTAGGATTTTCACCTAGATTTTTCCTCCTCCTCTAGATGTCGACGGGTACAAGGCACGGTGGACTTGAGAAATTATCGTAGGCGCAAAAAAAAAACGTCGATAGGGGCTGTGGTATAGAGCCCCCAGGACTGGGGGCTTAGGGGCTGGATTTGGGGGCCTCCTCATTTTAGAGGCTCTATTAGGGTTCCTGCTGGACCTAAAATTTTTGTCTCACCACCTAAAAACTGTTTGGGGGCTGAGTTTGGAGTCCCTGCTGAAGATGCTCTACGAGCCAGTCTAGACAATACGTGGTTAATTTAATCCATATCATTACAAATATATCATATTGAGAAAATACTTATTACTACCGGATAAATGTCATTGGTATTTTATAAAATTCAAACTTTGTCATTTTATATTTCGTATGGACCAAAATACCCCTAACCATTCTTCTTCCCTAGATTGTATCTTCTTCCTCTGGCCAGGATCACCCCGCCGCTGAGGCTGCCCCGCCGCCGTCGGCTCAAGCTGGAGCGATACGGGGGCCACTCGCCGACGCCCAAGGCAGCGTCGCTGGCGCCGTCGGCGGCGGCGAAGCCCAGCACGCCGAAGTAGCTCAAGTTCCCGTTCTACCTGCCGAGCCCGCTCCTGCCTTCGAGCTACAAGGGCCCGCCGGCGAACTCGAGCGTGGCGTCGACGCCGGCGCGCGGGGGATTCAAGCGGCCGTTCCCACCACCGTCGCCGGCGAAGCACATCCGCGCGCTCCTGGCGCGGCGGCACGGCTCGGTGAAGCCGAACGAGGCGTCCATCCCGGAGTCCGGCAAGCCGAGTGTGGGGCTAGACAAGAGCTTCGGCTTCTCTAAGCACTTCGCCGCCATGTATGAGCTCGGGTACACTTGCGCCGCCGCGGGCCTCATCAAGCTCCCGACCCACCGCCCCGAGCCGCCGCGGGCCTTGTCAAGCTTCCAACCCATCGCCCCAAGCTGCCGTCGGCCTCGCGAGCTAGATTAGCCCAAGTAGATAAGGGGTGGGGAAGAAGATAATGGCTAGGGTATTTTAGTCCATACGAAAATACGGTATGAAAAAAATATCAAGGATGTATAAAATGATACGGTTCGAATTTTACAAAATACCAGTGGTACTGAGCCGGTATGATAAATAGTAATAGCATTTTTCTAATACAACGAATTTATAATAATATGCATCAAATTATCTCAACAACACGTGGGAAACCAAATGCACCCATATATGCCCACCTTAACATACTCTACGAAAACCAAATATTTAATCTCACTAAAATTTTACTCACTTCGTTTTAAAAAAGTGTTTTTTAAGCTAGTTAAGAGAGATTAAGCATAAGATTAAAAAACAGTGTGCCCTAAATCAATATAGAGAGAAAACAAGAAGAAAAAAAAAGAAGAAAGTGCTATTGGTTAGATAGTTAAAACAACAAAATAATATTAAAGAAGTTTAGACCCCCATTCTAAAAGACCATTTTCGCACCCTTAGGACACCAGCATTAAGACATGTTTAGTGGATGTGATTCCAGTCCACGATATCACGAACAAAACGTGTACCTAAGATACAACCTGTTTGTGTTTGGCGCATACATGTTCGGCTAATATTTTTGACCTACGTCAAACAAGATAAGTTATTAGTATTTAATTAATCAAGTTTTAATTATTATAAATTTAAAAATATATTTATTTATTTTTAAAATAACTTCTATATAAAATTTTTTATAAGAAACATACTATTTAGCAGTTTGAGAAACGTGCTCACAGAAAACAAGTGTTTTTCACCTCCTCCTTGGTTTGAATGCTGCCTAAACCATTGAATTTTGATGCTTCTCGAAACTTGTATTGGATCGAGCAACCAAGTGCAATTGTGCAACGTCTACTAGGATCCATTGCCGCCTCAAATCTTGATTTCTTTGGTAGTACTACTATAGGTTCTGTCTCATATTGTAAGTTTTTTATTTTTGTCTTAAATTAAAATTTCTTTAATTTTAATCGAGTTTATAGAAAAATACACCAATATATACATCATCAAATAAGTTTTATTTAAATTGTACTCACTCCGTTAAAAAATATAAAGATTTCTAAGTTGTTTAGTAGAGATTAAAGTTAAGAAAAAGGACTTTGATGCCTAGTTATTAGGACCGGATCGGACCGGCGGTCGGACCGAAAAAAACCGGAACCAGAGACTTTAACGCTTGGTTCACTTAAAAGACCGCCCATGCAATCAAACCGTTAAAAACCGGTTGAACCGGGCGATTTTTTATGAAACCGTTGAACCGGACGGTTTTATTAGAACCGGCCGGTTTTTGCTTGTGGACGTTATTACCCCTATTTTTTTTATGATCATACAAATAAGGTATGGGCAAAATCGTAAATATTCATTTTTTTAGGGTTGCTGCAGCAGGATTCGATCCCCACTCCCCAGACCCCATTAGATCGGCAGGCCGGCGGCGTCGGCGGCGGTAGAGGCGCAGGCGCACGGCGGCGGCGGCAGCGCCGGGTGGTCGCCGGCACCCTGCCTCCTCTGCGCCGACGCAGGGGACGGCGACCTCGTCCTCCGGTTGCCAGCCTCCTTGGGCCTCCTCTGCTCCGGCGTCCTCGTCCTCGCCCTCCCCTTCTCCATCCCGCCGACGACCGCCTTCTGCTCCTCCTCTCGCTCGTCCCCGCACTTGGCCTTGGCCTTCTCCGCCGAGGCCGACGCCACCGACTCGGAAGCTTCCTCCTCCTCCTTTCGCTCCAGCCTCCTCTTCACCACCTCCTTCTCCGGCTCCGGCGGCCTGGGCCGCGATACCGACACGGCCGTCTCGGACAGCACCTCCTTCACCTCCTCCTCTACCACCACGGGCGGCGGCAGAGAGACCTCCTTCTCCGGCGGTGGCAAGGTTATTTTCTTACATATGTTTGCCTTGTCTTACATAATTTGTTGTCTTGATGGAATATTATGTTTGACAATGTTATTTCCTATCCTTGTATGTGTTGTGCCATGATGGATATATATGGCTTACAGTTGTTCGGGAACAAAGAGCTACAATTTCAAACAAACATGGGGAAACTCTTGCTGGTTTATTGCATCAAGCATGTTCAAAGAATCTTGTGATCCTTTGTCATGGATTCCGAGCTACAAAGGCAAGTCTGTTGCATCCATTGGAATTTTTATTCTTAATTACTTTACGTATCGTATTTATCTGCGTAAAAGACTGACGGTCTTACCTTGACTGCTCTTTTCCCAATATGTGTGGCCGTCTCAACATATATTGCTTTGGAATTTCAAATGTCACAATAATTTTTGAGTGCAGTTGCTGTGATTATACAATTAAAATATTTATGTACTTATTTTTTTCTATAAATCGACTATATATGTATATATATTGCTCCGGTTCAATATATTTCATGACCGGTTCAATTCATCCGGTCTAAAACTATCGAACCAACGGTTCAACCGGTTCTTAACGGTTGGACCAGTGAACCAGCGAACCGATGGCCTCGCTGGTTTAATGTCCGGTCCGGTCCTAATAACTATGCTTTGATGCCCCTTAATAAATATAAAATGAATAAAAGTAAAAAGATAGTTAGGGGTAAGGAAGAAAGAAATTTAAATAGAAAATAATTGATGGGACAAGTAGTATTCTAAATAGTGCTATAAATTCTTATATTATAAAATAAGATTTAAATTTTAGAAATCCTTATATTTTAAAACAGAGAGAGTATTTACCATAAATTATATGTTGACAGTAAATTTATTTGTTATTATAAATATTATTATATCTTTATGTAAAGTCGGTCACAAGCTTAACTTAGAATTAAACTAAAACGATTTCATGGAACGGAGCGGAGTACTACTTTGTTAGCTTCCCTCGACGCTCGTTTACTCGTTAACTAGGCTTACTGATTTACTGAACTGTACAGCTCCAACTCATCAGTCCACTGAAAAAACATCATCAACGCATACAGCTCGGCCGAGTCGGCAACGCCAGGATACTGACACGTGGGCCCTCACGTGGCAAGAATCCAAACATTTTTGTAATTTCGTGAGTAGCTAGGCGTGGCGTACTAGTAGTACACTTGATTCTAGACGGTGAGCAATATGAAACTGTCACGTGCGGTTAATCCCTTCCAACCAGGTCAATGCGAGGAGCCGGGTCAGACCGACCCACCAACCCACCGCCTCACCCACCCGCACCCCCTTCCGCACCCTACGCCCTATGCCAGCTGGGCCTACTTATCCGTGGGGCCATACTGTCTGCGTCTGGGTGGCCCCTCGTCGGGGAGCGGCGCGCGATATTTTGTACTCGTAGCAGTGCGCACGAAGGCGGCGTGGGTGGGGGAGGTGGGCCCGGGGGCTCCGGCTAGGTGAGCTGGATCCAGCGCGGCAATGAATGACGCCGTTAGGATCGGCGATGACTACACTGAATGCGACCTTTACTCTTCTCAAAATGTGCTTCCTCCCTCTGTTCTACTCCCAATACTAAAATATAATAACAGATATATAGCTAAAAATTATTATATTTTAGGACAGAAACAGTAAAATATAATTTTTTAAATTATTTTAGATGGATTAAAAAATAGGATGAAAAAAATCTTATTATCCTTTATTAATAAAAGAAGGACTTAAAAAGAGTAGGTGGTTAATAGAGGTAAGGGGTAGGTGGTTAATAGAGGTACGTAGACATAATAACATCTAATAAGCTAGAATAATTATATTTTAGAATAACGCACGAGTCTTAGAGCATATTTTGGAATGGAGAGAGTAGGTAGTTTTTTCAATAAATTAAGAAATAAGATAAAAAGATCATATTACTTTTCATTGATAGTACAAGGAGACATGAAGGAGTAGGGTGATTGATATATGCAAAATGATTTGTAGGGGTATAATAGGTACAATAGCATCAAGAAAGCTAAAAATAAATATATTTTGGGATGAAACTTAGTTATAGAAATAACTATATTTTGAAAGGGAGAGAGTAGCTACAAGGGTATGAGGGGTTTGAGGAGCGGCCGACTGTCCATGATTTATATCAGCAATTAAGATATAGGGGGTATAGTTGGACCTAAAGCTGGATGGATTCTAACGATAAAGAGATTCAGACAGTTACAGACTCTCGATGAGAGGTAATACCTTACTCCTATTATTATTTTTGTTTATATATGAGTTGTCCCCAAGAAAACTCCCTTTCTGTCTTATGTATAGATCAAGCGATGAGGGTTATAAGATAGGAACCTAGCCGAATGACCTAGGATTTTCTTATCTGTACATTGATTATTCGGTTGGTATCTACTCCCTCCGTCCCAAAATATAAGAACCTAGGACCGGTCAAAATATCCGGTCCTAGGTTCTTATATTTTGGCTCCGGTCCTAGGTTCTGTTCTTATATTTTGGCTCCGGTCCTAGATTCTTATATTTTAGGACAGAGGGAGTATCTCTTTTCTTATAATTAAAGATGACTAAAATCAAGTTTTACTCTTTAATTACATAAGTCGATATACCTCCTATCTCATTTAAAAATACCCGGGACGCATGTCAGACACCACCGCTGCTGGGCTCGGGGATCTCCTGCGCCGGCCATCGCTGTTGTCCCGGACGGAGCACAGGAGAGTTTGAGGATGGTGGGCAGAGTTTGTGAACGCTCGGGATCAAGTTATTGGTCACTCTAGGTGTTGTGATAATCGCATGACGTCGTGGACCACCGTCTTGGTTGGACAACGTACTCCCTTCATTAAAAAATAATAGTATTTTTAATATTTAAATCTTATTTTATGATCTAAATATTTCTAATACTATTTATGGTACTACTTATTCTATCAATTATTTTTAAAAAATTTTTGAGGAGCAGTAAAATCTTTTCTTCTTAACCTTAATCTTTACTAAACAATTAAAAAATACTTATATTTTGAATGAAGGTGTACTCCAGAAAACTAATAAGTAATTTTTTTCTTGAAACCTAGAATTCTTGTGAAATACAGAAAAATCAATTCTAGCATTCAAATTTTATCCTGAAAAGAATACAATTCTAGAGTATATATTTTCATGTACCACTCCTCATTTTACCATAACCACCCTCAAACTTCCAATCAACACTCGTATCACGAGAGATATCTAGGTTAGTAACCTTCACTATTAATTTGTCTTTTGAATTCTACAGTTACATTCTTTTGAACGGAGGAAGTATGTTATTCTTTAGAAATTTGGGAGAAGAGTGTAATTACATTTTCAAGGATAATGCAGTAGAGAAATACTCTTCTTAGGCTATTCTCAGTAGGGGTTTCATGAGAGTTTTATAGGTATTAAATAAGACGCCACATCAGTAAATATGATGACATGGCATGCTATTTAAGAGGAGAGAAGTGATCCTAGTTTCATCACCATGAAACTAGTCCAACCCGTTTTCAATGTCTTGGAAATCGGATGAAACTTCTATTGAGGCATTTTTGTTTCATTATGGCTGCGGTGAAACCTCTAAAGTACTTTCAGTGGTAGTTTTATGGGAGTTTCATACAGTACTTAAATGGTGTGAAATGGTGTGGTTGTTCTTAGAAACAATGAAATGAAACTCTCCACTGAGAGAGTTTATTTCATTTATAGTTTCACAGTTTTGAAAACAGTGAAGTGAAACTGTCCACTGAGAATAGCCTTAATACCACCACAAGTATCTCAAGTTAGAAAGTACACTAGTACAGTCGATCCGAAATCAGAAACTGCTGGTACTATACCATTCTAACATTGTACTACCACTTGTAGTTCAGTTCGTGGGTCACTCGCCTCATTTGTTGGCTATTTCATTTTTTTTCTCGAATACACATGCACACGTGCGTGTACAAGCACGAATTCCCCATTAAGACAGCCTCAGCAAACAGAGGAAGATCAATATATCTCAGACAATTACCACAAAGCATAATCACATGTATAAATGAAGGCACTACAATTAGAGCCCTTCTATATAAAGTCATACACATATAACTTCATCATCACATCAAAGTGTTCCTATATTTATCAACAATATTCCTTTTTTATCACGTGAAAGATATTCACACCTTTACGTCCACACACGTATATCATATGTATACACATACCATCTTAACATATGTTCAATAAGATAGAGATCGATGATAAATCTTTAATTTGACTAAATTTTTATTAAAAGCGTATCTAAACGTGTGTAATATTATGGTTATGGTGATTTAAATCTTAGTGAGTAAAGTCACTAACGAGTCTGGCGCAGTACCTCTAGTGCTCCCTGTTGTTGGCGCTTCTGTTCATGTTTCTACATTCTGGGGTTAAAAGAAACAATATATATCATAAAACACAAACGGGTGGACGATTCGTTTGAGATCAAGTAAAGCTTTCGCGTTCAGATATACCTGAAACAAGGTAAATATAACCGGCATACAACCGACGCTTCCCTCTCGTAAAAAACGACCAGTTGGTTATTTTCAAGAAGTTACTTCAATAAAACATTTGACCAATCAAGTGTGGTTTGAGAATAAAGATCCTGGCATTAGCATCTTTATCTAAAAGAACATCAGATATGTCACTGTAGCTCGATGGTTGTACAGCGAAATTCGTCGATTATGCTCTCAAGCGGATAGAGTTGATAGCTCCTTCAATTACTCCCAACTACTTTAACACGCATTTGGGTTTTATTTTGAAGACTACACATTTGGTTTTACTATTCGCATTTTTACTACAAATAATTATTAACATTTTCCTTCTTTTTGCAAGGTTAATTTGTTTTGGATGAATCTTTGTATTTTTAGATTTATCATTCAAGATACTTTACCGATGTTATATACTTGGCTTATAATAAGTACATAAAATTTATAGATAAAAATAGTAGCCAAGTTTGCATCGTAAACTCAGCATTGTCTGATATTTATAAATGTCATATCAACAACAGTGTGAATATATGCCATAAACAGTATGTAACTATTTCGTTATAACTGTCAGATCTCTACAATTTTAATGGGTCTTTACTTGATGACTAGTATAAGTTTGTCAAACCACAACATCACCAAGTTGTGGCTTGCCAAAAAAATATGGCTAACAAAATGTTAGCACTCGAGATAAACTTAGCCATAAAAATAAGCGTTTCGTAGAGTCATGAATACAAAGTGTGGCTAATCATGATTGTGATAGTCAACCAAACACATGCTTTAGAGTAATGCTTCGTTCGGAACGGTGGGAAGTGCTTAGCTTATTCTGGCACATAAAATAAGATAAGTTATTAACACATGATTAATTAAATTTTAATTATTATAAATTTAAAAAATAAATTTATTTGATTTTTTAAAGCAACTTCTATATAGAAAATTTTTACACGAAACGAATCGTTTAGCAGTTTGAAAAACATGCTAACAGAAACTGAGAGAGTAGCCAAGCCAAAAAATCGTTTAGAACGCACCCTAAGGATAATGCATATTGTCAAATCAATTCTTATAGGTGGGATGCATAGTAGTGATCTTTAGTTGTTGTAAATTCCATAATGTGTAGACTTTAAGATGAGACACACACAATTGGCATATGAGTGGAGAAGAATGAGGAGAGAGAAAGAAGGTGTGAGAGAATAATATTTTTTATCCCTTATGACCTGCCCATATATATATATATATATATATATATATAGCTCATCATATAGATTGATATATGAACTACTGAAGCATACCATAAGGAGTCATATGGACCACTTTTTCTCTACATTATGGACGCTCTTAGGACCTGTGGCAACATAAAGTATCAAACCAAACACCCCTGGCCCAGCTAGAAATGATAGAAAACTATTTTTAGGCAAGAAATGATAGAAAATTTTAAGGGCATATTTGGATTGGTGTCAATTTATATCCCTACCAATGTTTTGGTAGTTTTAATAGTCCTTTGATAGTATTTGGATTGAGATCAATTTTTGTCATTCTACTCTTAAATCTACCATACCAAATTTAGTAGTGTCAAAACTTTCCTAAATTTTAGCACCACCAATATTTCAGTAGGGCTTTAAACCAAACAAGACACGATATAATAACCAATAATGACATCACAAAACTATGACTAGGCTAGCAAAGAGGTCTTTGATAGGTCATCTTCATCTTTTATGCACGTACAACACTCAAGCCCCCAAAGGCTGGGTCTAGTGTGGACTGCAATTATGCATTATTGAAATATATTGGATTTTTCTTTCAGTGCCAGCAGAATATATATATATATATATATATATATATATATAGAGAGAGAGAGTACTCCAACAAGTCATAAATATTGAACAGTTAAAATTTATTTAAACTTCCAAAACTTTAACAGTTAATAACTTCTCTTATATATATTTTAATAAGAAAAAAAGGAAGTGAATGCAAAGATTTGTTTGAAAAGTATTATCGTCGTAAACTTATGGAATTTTATAAATTATTCTAATATAAAATTAATGGTCAAAGTTTAAATATCAAATGTTTATGGCTGGATGCAGTAGCATATAGAAAGGGAAGATGTGAAGTGAGTGAATAGCTCAACTGGCTAGGTTTCACGTGGTAGAACCAGTCCACGAGGGCTCAAGTCATAGACTTAGCACAAGTGCTCATATTTATGGCTAATTATTTTTTTAGTGGTATGTGATATACTAGTCAACAGTGAGGCGCTCGTGATGACTTCGTTAATCTCAAAATACACTGGCTAGTTTTTCAGAGGTACTTATAGGGGTATGGTATTTCAGAGGTGCTTATAGGGGTATGGTATGCGTGTGGTGCTTATAGAGGTATGGTGTGCATGTGTGCCGGGAGTGAGTATGAGCGTGTGTATATGAGTGCCTATGTGATATTCTGCGTGTGGTGCTTATAGGGGTATGGTGTGCGTGTGTGCCGGGAGTGAGTATGCACGTGTGTATATGAGTGTCTGTGTGATATTCTGCGTGTGGTGCTTATAGGGGTATGGTGTGCGTGTGTGCCGGGAGTGAGTATGCGCGTGTGTATATGAGTGTCTGTATGATATTCCGGCTAGTATTTTGAAGGTGTTGATATAGGTAGGGGGTGTGTGTGCGTCTAGGGATGAACATGTGAGCGTGTATATAAGGTCGTGTATTTTTAATGAGTTTATAAAAAACATATAGAAAGGAAACACAGTAGGGAGGGAAAGTACACATCTCACCATAATTGATGAGTTGGATGATATGCCAGAGATTTTCTAATGCGGAATTGTGTATTTTTACCTTTCGAGAAGTCAATTTAGGTTTTCTCTACTTATAGCTAATTACGATTTTTCTATTTTACAATAAGTCTTAAAAGAAATACTAGTCTTTTCCATTCATTCATCCCCAATCCTTTGCTCCCTCCATTTTCTATTACAGCAACACGTGGCAAATCCTGCGGTACCTTCTCGGCTGTTGCGTGTTGAATGGCTCGGACGGGATCCTGTCCTACATGAATGGCTTTATTGTCATATTATTAAAATTAGAGGGTTGATACGGAAAATGTTGCCCCTCCCGGCCTCTCCACGTCGCCGTTGCTTCGAGGCGGTTTCCCGTTGTCAGCGTCCAAAAAACAGAAGCCCGCGCCCTCCACTTTGCAAAAGCACCCCTAAAAGTTTAGACGTTTTAATTATGCACCTCGAGAAAAGTCAAAGCTCAGTTTCTATTCGAGAAAAAGCGATTCGATTATCCGTTGAATGTTTGAAATGCGATGAGTGTCATCAAGGTAATAATAGTAATGCTATTGTCATTCCTCTTACGAAGGAAAATTCACAAGAGGTCCAAAAAAAACTAGATCGACCGTTAGTTTGTAAATTAGTTGTTCATCAATTATCAATTTGCTATCGATAAAGGAAACAACCAAGCTCTCGTTGATTCCCTATCAGAAAGGAGAATGAAAGTGTTAGCAAAGGCCAAATCGTGCACTAAACAGCTTATAAACTGGATCAATCTATGACTGTATTGAGGTATCGAAAATGTCCAGATAAGCAGAAACGGTGTCAAGGATTAATAAAGGCATAGATGTATGTATTCTTTCGTTGATGGTGGGTTGGTCACTTGGTTGTGTGGCATTGCTGTCTAGAGTTAAGGTCGTCAGGTCATCCTTTTGGAACTGGCATTTTGAGATTGATTTGATTTGATGGAAAAACCATGTATTCCCCGATAAAATAACAACTATGATATAATTCGAACTTCAGCAAATACCGTAGGCACTAACCTCTCGAGAGGGGCTAGGGAGGATATGGTGACGATCTAAACAGGTTAGGTTTCTAGAAGTTAGGATCTAGTAGAGAGACGCTTGATGACATGGGTGAATGACATACCCATGTGGGGGGACTGGTGGCAGCGGATGGGAGGAGGGTATGTGTGGGTATGCATTAGGGTTAGATCTAGTTGAGGTTGGTCTGCATAGCAACGAAGTAAATGGATATAAACTATTGGATCAAAATCAAATGACACATTGAGATTCAATGGATGAAGAGATAAAAACATATCAAATTTATGTAAATGGTTCCTAAGGCCCCGTTTAAAATAAAGGATTCATGAATAAATTTTGTAGGATTCAAATCTATTAGGAATTTTCCTATTTGGCCATTTGAAACAAAGGATTAGAATTTTCCAAATCATACGATTTGGAGGGATGGCTTAATAAGATTTTGGAGAAAAGTTAGCAAGAATTTCAATCTCTTAAAAAATTTCTTTTGAGTTTATCTTTCTCATTCTATTCCTTCTTTTTCATGTGGTCTAATCAAACAATTATTTTTATATTTTTTCCCGTGTTTTGCAATCCTTTATTTTGTACTTATATTCTGTCAAAATTTTGTGCCTTTTTTTTATTTATTTTCTCAATCCTACGTTTTAAAGCAGCGCTAAATCTAAAGTAGTTTTTATCATCTTGAAAACCAATTCCGTTACCTTAGTAACCTATCGAAATTTTTAGGTCAAAACACATTTCCCTATTTTTAGCAAGAACAGAAACAGTACTAACATGGAATAAACTAAACGTGCAATCCCCTTTCTGCAAAAAACAGCTCCTCCTCTCTATTCTAACCATTCCACCCTCGCAAATTTCACTATTTACCTTTACTCCGCTGAATAAAAGCAACCCTCTCCCCCACCTCCTTCCCCGCCCGCCTCTTATTTTTTCCTCTTCCAAATCTGATCCGTCGCACGCGAGGTCCACCCCCACACACGCGACGCGAGCCGCGTCTAGGGTTAGGGTTCCACCACGGCCATGGACGACTCGGCGGCGGCGGCGGAGAGGAGGAGGTGGGTGCAGTGGGAGGAGGTTGTGGTGTCGAACGACCGGGGGCGGCGCCTGGTGCACTACTACCTCCGGGGAGCGGGCGGCGGCGGAGGCGGAGGCGGGGGGGAGGAGGTGAGGGAGCTGGCGGTGGGGGGGCGGGAGCGGAGCCCGCGGCACATGTCGTACGTGGTGCAGGGCGGTTCCTGCGCTCGCTGGCGGCAGCCGGGGCCGGTCCGGGGCCGCCGCGCCGTCGCCGTCCCAGTCGCCGGCGGCCGCGGAGGGGGCCCCGAGGAAATGGCGGTCGAGGCGGGAGGTCGTGGACTGGCTGTCCTCGCTCGTTTCCGGTAAGATTTGTGTGCCCTGCGCTGTTCCTTTTATGCCTGGGCGGTCGATTTGCTTGTTCCTCGATAAGGGCGGCAACTTTTGTGGGATTTTGCGCTGTTTTGCCGAATTTGCAGGGTTGGATGAAGGAGATTTTCTTTGTTGTGTTAAGGTCTTTGCTGAATTCTTGTGTCATGGTTGATTTGAGATTGTTCTGTTTGCCGAAGTTGGTTCCAGTTTCCCTTTCGGTTTGGGCATGTGTTTCCCTGTTTCTGCTCCATTTCCCTGTTTTTGCTGGGTTCTTTTGTTCAGGGAATAGCGTTTTGGATTCCTCAACCATTTCGTGAATTTAAGCGGTTCGTGGTTTCTGATTTCCGACAATTGGACGAGGATTTACAAAAATCATTTGTCCTTTAGAGAAGTGGATTGATTTGTTCCGTTGAATCTTTTGTATAGCCTCTGTGTGACATGCGTGTTGATGGAATGATCTGATTTCTAGCGTATTCGGGTGGAAAGCTAGGTAAATTAACTCGGTGTATATCTGCTGCGGCGTCCTTCTCATAATTCTCACCTGTTTTGTGAGAAAGAAAACATCTATCTTTGTTGGTCACGCCTGATTTGGAGAAGAATATATATGTTTGCCATTCTCCATTCTCCATGTGCGGATTTGATTCTGTTATGAAATTGCTGCTTTGAAGCCGGCTTTATTTCTTGTTCCTTTTCCATCTCTTGCCATGGTGGGTTTGATTCTGTTATGGTTCTATTTAGAGGGGAGAATGATGTCATCCTTCCCCGATTTGTCCATTATAAAAGTTTTTTTTTCTTGATTTTCACCTAGTTCCTCTACAAGGTTCGGTTTCCCTTCAAAAGCACCTTTTTTACGATATTGCGACTATGAAAGAAACCTGCTCCTGACTGATTTGATTCTGATGGAACCATCTTATGCTAATATGGATGGGCATATCTTATGCTAGTATTAGAACTCTTATTCTAGTTCTCGAGTTATTTTTGGTCAAAATTACTAATTTGTATTTTTTTGCCTTGCGATTTATTCTAGAAAACTGACTGAATTTCATCATCAGATATAATTCAGTCTTATTTTCGTAACCTGCAAATCTCATGCCTTCTCCTTTTCCATAGGATTATGGAGAATACAGGTTATGACCCAGTGGAAGCCGCTGCAGGTTTCCCTTTTTGGGTCGATTGTGTAAGCTTGCATTTGGAAATATAGCGAAATTGAAGCGGCAACATGAACTGAAAGGCAATCAGGTGCCATTTTGATCTTCCCTTCTTGTGGCCTCCCACGAGATACCATGGAATCAATCCGTGTAAAATGAATGCTCCCATAATCTGTCAATAGTTGTCAGGAAAATTTCCAATTAGTTCGTTCTGTCAATGAACTTCTGTGGGAACTCTTACGGTGTTCTGAACTTGCCAGGGAATTTAAATAGGAAACGACCTTACAAATTAGAAGTCATGCCAACTTTGTTTGCTTCCAATTGCTCTTTGTTTAATCTGGTGATGTGTGCTGCTTCTTCATTTTTTTGTCATTGTTTTCTTCTTGTGTTGCTTTTTATTTGGATCACAAGTGTGCTTCGATGTTTTACACTAATGCTTTGATGCAAGCCATGTCGCACTGTTTGATGCAAGCCATGTCACACTGACTTGTATGATGAATTTCTAATATGAACGCTTCTTTTGCAGGATGCAATTACGGGACTTCCTCAGTGGGTAATAGGTTCAACGAGAATCCATATGATGACATTGACTTCACAGATGTTGCTGCTTCAAAGGTACAGAGCTATTTCAATGTTACTTCTTGTCCTTCATCCTTGTATACGTCAAGGAAATTTTTCTGAAATTTCCCCGTTGCTAATTCATGTTTTTTATGTGTGCTCAGGATGTACCACCTACCTCACTAGTAAGGAATAGCTCAAAAGAATTCACATGGTTAGGTCCTGCATGGCTTTGTGAAAAGCGATGGAAGCACTACAGATCTTTCCGTCGTAGGGGGATTACTATCTCGGTATGTTATTAACTGATCATTTTCATGTACATTTTCGTTGTCAGCATGTGTACCACCAAACCGTTTTATCAAGAATGAGGACAACATGCTGAGCTGAAGTATCGCAGAACAGCAAACTGTGTAGTGTGTGACTGAAACAGAAATCTAGAAACAGTGGTCTATGAAAATTGCATTAGGTCAACCTGATAGAGTTTTAGAGGAAAAGGTTGTAACGTTCTATTATTGGCTTACTATTTTGTTTTGTACCATGTATTTGTTATTTCTACTGTAAGGTTATACTGTAGTATTACTTTGAACGTTTGAAAGGGAAATCTTGCTTGATATGTTTGTGCTATTCTTGTAGGTGCATAATTTTGTCTACATCCTGAGTGAAGAGAAGAAGAGGCTCATAGCCCAAGTGGAGGATCTGTATGAGGATACTAATTCAACCAACATGGTCATGGTACGATGGTTCGACAAAGTTGATGAGGTTGGTGTTGAATTGCCACCTGATGTTGGTGACAGAGAGATTTTCTTTTCACCTGGTCGGCAAGATCTGAGTGTTGAATGCATTGATGGATTGGCCGCAGTCCTGAGTGCTCAACACTTTGAGAAGTTTCAGGGTGGCCCCAGACATAGCTATTGGCAGCCTTATGTTTGCCGCCGACAGATTGATGATGATGGTATCAAAACTTTTGATGTAACCCAATCGCAAGGTTATTGGAGTCAAGAAGTGCTTAGGACCATGTTCAATGCAGCTTCTTCTCTTAAGGTACGTTTCAAGGTCACTAAAGGTGCTTCTGGTTCAGATGGGGTGCAAAAGAGGAAGCGTGACACATCCAGTGATACCGATCCACAGCAGTGTCTTCCTTCTACTGTGTTTGGTTCTGATACTCTCAAGTATGATTTGGAACATAAAACTCAAAAGCAGCTATACCCTGGTAGCCGTGCTGAAGTCCTATCACAGGATAGTGGTATAAGGGGCTGTTGGTTTAGATGCTTCGTCTTAAAGAGGCGTGGAGATAAAATCAAGGTGCGATACGAAGATCTTCAGGATGCCGATGAGACAGGAAATCTGGAGGTGTGCTTAGTGTAATTCTACATAATCGTTTTTTTTTCACTAAACTGGATCGACAATCTGATTTGTTACCTAACTTTTGTTTGGCAGGAGTGGGTTTTGCTAACAAGGATCGCTAAACCTGACCAATTGGGCATACGCATCTCCGGAAGACCAATGGTGCGGCCACATCATGAACAACATGGCAAGGGCCCATGCTCCTTTGGTGTTGGATCCATTGTTGATGCATGGTGGAATAGTGGGTGGTGGGAGGGGATTGTATTGCGGCAGAGAAATGACAGATGCCTTCAAGTTTATTTTCCTGGTAATTACATTCTTAATTATCATAAACATTTCAATGTGCCTCTTGTGATATACAGTGTAATTTAGGTACATTGGATCTCCTGAACTTACATTTGTTTTGTTATTTGTCACAGGAGAAAAGCAGATAGCTGATTTTTGTGAAGATGATTTGAGACATTCACTTGAGTGGGCTGGTGGCCAATGGAATCCCTTAGGGGAAAGAAAAGATATCACACACCTATTACTCCCCACTTCAGTGGATGAAAAAGGAAGCTTGATTAGCAAACTTGTTTTGCGAGAAAGTAATCCCTCTCCAAAACTAGATTCTGACAAGAGGTGTGATGGCAAATCTTTGGGCACCAAGATCTCACACGATCAGAAGCATCAGAAGCGCGTTCTGGCTGATCTCACAAATGCTCTGAAATTTGATAACCTGAAATGGAGGCCAGGAAAGCGGAGCAGAAGATCTGGTTCAAAAAAGCAGTCAGACACTAGCAGCGGCAGCTGTGGCAGCCAGGGTGACATGGAGGAGTCCAGCCCCTGTGGAAGTTTTGCAGTGCTTAATTCAGCCCTTGATGAAGAAGCATGTAAGAGCAGCGGAGAACCTCTTTTCATGAGGGTTTCCAACCTGGTGATGTCCAGATGAAGTGCCACTCGACGACTGACATGTTTTAGCCTTTTCTTTCCGGATTTTAACAGCCTTGGTGAGATGTGAGTTTGATGCATCCCCAGGTTATTAGTCACAACTGGGATCCTGGCCATCTTTTGAGAGCTCTGAAATCTTTTTCACTCGGATGTCCAGGATGCAAAGCATGGAGGAGCACGCTGTTGTATTTATGACTGATCTAGATAAGTTTTTACTATTTTCTGTTACACTTTTGGAACTTGTAGGTGTTTTAACCGTCATGTTTAGTTGGGGTTAAAGAGGTGGCTGGCTTATTCCACTTTGGCAGTTTCTAGAGTACCTTTTTTTGTTTTTGTTCCAGCAATCCAATATCCAATTTAATTTGTTCATCAGCTGTTAAAGATGTTCTGCTTCGTACTCCCCGAAATGATGATATTTACATTTGAATCTTTGTGGTTCTGCCTACTCGGTGCTATTTGTGGATCGGAGTCCAATTGCGCGAACTATGGCATCCACCTCGTTTTGTGTTTTTTAACCTTCCAAGACGAGGTGTAGTGTAGCGGTATCACTATGTTTGGAAGTCGTCTTGGTTGGTTTCCTGGCCTGAAAGATTACCGCTGATCTGATTGTGTGTTTGGTTTGACATGTTTCATGGCCAAGCTACCAATCTTACCATCTTCCAACCTTTACTGGGTCAAAATTGGCCCATGGTCATTCTTCTGTGTGAAAGAACAACATGTTCATTCTTCTATGTGAAAGAAGAACAAGTACGTTGCATTTCCAAAATTCCAGTTCCGTTTGTGCTTGGCTGTCGGTGTTTTCAGACAACTTCGCTCTCTGGTTTTGCCAGGTCCAAGAAAGCACAAACTTTTCTAGATGAGATTACCAAGACATGATTTGAGACCTGATTCCATCCCGGCGAGAGCATCTCTGCAAAGGCCTATGTCCATAGGAAAGGTTTTATCATCGCAAAGAAGAGAAGGCCAAGGAGAAGCAGCTAAGAAAAGGACCATCATTCGTGCAAGCCAGGCAGCGTCGTTGGAGAGGACCAGAATCCGATTCCGACCTCCAGCAAGGCACGCCGCGTGCCCACCATGACACCAACACCCCTCAAAGCCAAATACAACGCCAATCCGGCATAGGTCCGGATCAGCTTAGCCCCAGCTGCCGGCCACCACCATCTTTGCAACCCACCCTTGCAAATTCTACCCTTTCTTCTCCGGCGAGCCAGAAGCCGACGCCGCCGCGGAGTGGAGCGGCGGTGTTCATGAGTGAGAAGGTGACTATGGTGATGGAGAGGGGAAAGAGGATGGTTTTTTTTTTTTGGAGTAACTGAAGCTGTGTAAGTTTCTCTGCAGTTCTACTGCATGACCGTCAGGATGAACATCGACTGCAACGGGTGCTACCGGAGGATCAGGAGGGCACTCCTCCAGATGCCAGGTGAAGAACTGGAAAATCCTCCACAAATTACCACCATCAATTTACCTCTTACGGTCTGCCCTTTCGAGTAGCCTCTTTTTAATATATTTAATTTAATAAAGCTCAGTCCAAAAGATAGCATTAGGGAGGGGAATATTTGGCACAAAATGAACGAACATAAAGAAGGACATATTAAAGAATTAAACATATATCAAGATTCTTTTTGTTGATTTTATTTACTAATACTAAACACAAGCAAAATTTGCTTACCTATACATTCAACATCGGTTAGCTGATTGGCTACTAATGTTCTTTCGCATCAGCACCATGCAAAAATGTGGATTTGATCTAACCTTTTTACCCTTGTGTGTGCAACAAGATTTGGACAGCCATCTGATCGACCGGAAGCAGCAGCGGGTGATCGTCTGCGGCGCCTTCGTGCCGCAGGACGTCGCCATCAAGCTTCGCAAGAAGACAAACCGCCGCGTCGAGATACTGGAGATCAAGGAGGTCGACGCCCGGCGACGGCCACCGGCCGTGAAAGCACCGGTGTCCCAGACGGCGTAGGCCATAGTTTACCACGATAGCTACTGCTATACCATAGGAAGTTCTTTGTAAATTAATCCTTATAGTGTACAGCGTGTATTTTAATCAGAGCCGATAACTTTTCAACTAACCCTTTTATCACGAAGCGAGAACGGAATAGTTGTGAACCATGAGCAAAGTAGAGACGGCCAGCTCCATGCCTGCATACGGATCTACTACACAGGCTAAGCTTTGAATAGAAGCATTCATCCTCCCAAAGCATCCAGGTGAAGAAGGCACAGGTTCTGCAAGCGTAGGAACATGGCCATTCTGCTTGGAGTGCAGCTTAAGGCCAAGTAGCCTAACCATATGCAGAGAGGGGGTCCACATATATGAACACTCCCCAAGTCCTAACAACATTACAGAAACTGAGCTAGCTCTACAGAAAGAAAATGAAAGAAACAATAGCAGAAAGAGATTGCGAAATCGCCTGGAGAACAATCATATCGACATAACATGATCTCTGACTACCACAGATTGGTAACATTGAGTACCAAACAGATAGATTGCTGGTAAGTGAGATAGATGTGCAAAAGGAGCCTTGCATGCTAATGTAGATGCAAGCCAAGAACCAGGTAGTAGCTTCTACCTCCAGCCACCAGCTGTTGTCAGGACTGCTGGTGAGACAGATGTAAAGAAGTAGTATGCATTGTGTCCATAAATGGCAAGGTGAAAGTAGGAACTGTTAGCTCTTGGCACCAGCCATGGTCAGGGGTTCCTTGGAGTGCCATTAAAGCCTGCAGAGGTGGATGGAGAAGAGAGGAGAAGCTAACCCTCCTGCTGCTGGCTTACGGCCAAGGCAGCAAATGTGGCCGCACACACCACCAATTTTATGAGCTTGAACAACCGTCCTGCTCCTCCTTTTGTCACACCCAGTGAGAGTTCTGCAAGTGCCTCTCCTTTTGGCTGATTGAGCAAAACATGGGCATGGCGATGAGGTGCATCTTGGTTCTCTTCTCCGTCTCCCCTGTGCTGCTTCTATTCAACTTTGAGATGCTGGAGGTTGCTCTCCATCTAGCAAGCCACGACAATGAGCTTGATGTCGCTGTGGTAACCTCTGATGCCAGTTCGAGCTTCCTCTCTAGGTTTAGGATAATGCTGGGGATGAACCATCATCGGTCACGGGGCCAAAGGCATAAGAGAAGTTCAGAAGCTCCAGTTCCAGCACCAGCACCAGCACCAGCCCATCAAGCAAGATCAGAAGCTCCTGCCCCTCTTGTTCATGTGCCTCGGAAAGGAATGCCATCGACTCATCGCAGCCATATTGCACCAGCTAGAAGTCCGGTGCACAAAGCGGAAGATGGAGGACACACCAAGTTCCAGAGATCCACCACTGTTGCTCTGGGTGTGGTTGGATTATGTCTAGTTGTTCTTGGAGTTGCCATGGCAGCATTGTCAGTTAGAAGATCAAGGAAGTTCAAGGTGTGTACACAGGCATTCAAACCATTTTGCCGTGGATCAAGAGATCAAAGGTCACCTGCTGCTACCAGGAAGGTCAGTTCCCACCCTAGCCCAGATCCACTTTCACTAAGTTCCATAGTACAGTACCAAGAGAACCATCCAAACCATAAACAATCATCTGAATCAAAGAGTCTACCCATTCAGAGCACTATTCCAATGGGTACAGAATTAACAGCAAGTGATTATACTGTCAAAAGCAACAACTCACAATCTGATGAGGTTGAATCTTTCCATTCCATACCTTGCTCTGATTTCTCAGTTGGCTCCATTTCGGAGTTACCCCAGCAAATTTGTGATAAAACTATTATGAATCCATCTCGGTCTTTCCTACAAACACATGATTCACAATCTGATTCATCATACCAATCCGTTTCACCAGATTGTACATATCATTTGTCTCCAAAGGATCAAATCTTCACTGCTTCCAGTCAGCTCAATAAGTGTAGCACTCCTTGTTGTCCAGAAAAATCAGATGGAGAAAATGCTGAAGTAAACTGTCACGAGGGAGTGAAAATAAATGGCATTTCTGGGTCCATGGAACATCACAAACCTCCCATGGAAGAGCAGACTGAAACCAATTTCAGGAATTCACCATCACAACACAATTTTCCTCCCTCCTATTACACAGATACCTCACAATCTAAAATCAACACAGCATTTACTATGTCTAACTCAAAGGTCGAGTCAAGTTCTAAGGAATCATCAAAGAGTTCAAGAGAAGGAGCAGGGATTGAGACCTTCAGTTCAATGGGTGTACCAAAATCACCACCACCCCCTCCACCACAAAAGAACACTCCTCCAAGTCTGAAAGGGCAGTGCTATGGCCAGCCTCCACCACCACCTCCATTGCCACTTCAGATACAAGTTGGTAAAGACGGGTCTCCACTTCCAAGGTTAAAACCATTGCACTGGGACAAAGTAAGGGCTGCTCCAAACCGCTCAATGGTGTGGAACGATATAGGATCAAGTTCATTTGAGTTCGAGTAAGGCAATAGAATGATCCCCCCTCACTATTGTATTCATCACATTTCCTACTCTTGCTATATTTTACAATAAAAATATGCTATGCAGATTTGATGAGCAGATGATCAAGTCTTTGTTTGCATACAACTTTCAAGGGCCAACGAAAGATGAGGAGGCTATGGGAAAGACTGCATCTACCACCAAACATGTTATCGAGCATCATAGGCTTCAAAATACTACTATCTTGTTGAAGACCTTAAATGCAAACACCAGTCAAGTTTGCAATTCTGTAACACAAGGTAGGCCTCATGATGTTTTAAGTAATTAAATTGTGCTTACCAAGTTAATGATGAAATTATGCTTCTCACGTTAATGATGACGATAATCAACCTACCCTCATGTTTCGGCTGCCTCAGGTAATGGATTATCTGTGCAGCAACTTGAAGCGCTTGTGAAGATGAAACCAACCAAAGAAGAAGAGGAAAAGTTACTAAATTATGATAGCGATATTAACACGCTAGATCCAGCAGAAAACTTTGTCAAGGTGCTACTAACAATACCAATGGCATTCCCAAGAATGGAGGTCATGCTCTACAAGGAAAATTTTGATGATGAGGTAGCTCACATCAAAATGTCATTTGCAATGATCGAAGTAAGTGGAGTCATTTTTTGGTGACTTGTTTAGGACATAATTTGTGGTGCTTATATCTATTGTTTCTCCACTAGGGAGCTTGCACTGAACTAAAGTCAAGCAAACTATTCTTAAGATTACTTGAAGCAGTACTCAAAACAGGAAACAGGATGAACGTCGGAACATTAAGAGGAGGTGCAAGTGCTTTCAAACTGGAAGCACTTCTGAAATTGGCAGATATACGTGGGGCCGATGGGAAAACAACCCTACTGCACTTTGTTGTTCAAGAGATGGCTCGTTCAAAAGGATTAAGGCCTTCAGAAAAGCTCATTGAAACGCCCAGCTCTTATCATGAGACACCAACCGAACGAGAGGAGTATTCATCGATGGGTACAGAATTTGTCTCTGAGCTAAGTAATGAGCTAGGCAACGTCAAGAAGGTAGCAAGCATAGATCTGGATACTTTGAGGAACTCAATCTCATATCTATCATGTGGACTGGCTCAACTGAGAAATCTTGTTGAGAAGGACCTAGCCAGTGATGACAAGAACAAGAACTTCTTGCAATGCATGAAATCCTTCCTAAATTACGCAGATAGTACTATGCAGGAACTCAAAGTTGATGAAGCTCAAGTCCCACTCAATGTCAGGGAACTAACTGAGTATTATCATGGAGAGGTCAGCAAGGATGAGTCCAATCTACTCCAGATATTCGTCATTGTGAAAGATTTTCTTGGTTTACTGGATAAGGTATGTCGAGAAATGAGGGGCTCAAAGCACAACCAAACTCTCAATTTAGTCCTTCCGCTCAAGTGAATAGGTTTAGATTAACCAGTTGAACACTAACAAATTGACTGTTTTGCATGCGAATGTTTGTAGAACAATGTTAGTTTTGAGTGTTTGTGACAAATTGATTGTTTGTGTATGAGCGTGGCAAGAAAACAATTGCCCTAACTATAAACAGATTGTGTATGTGTAGGGTGGTTAGCATCACGGGTTCATAATGGATTTGTGTGGCATTATTTTTCAGCTTTCCATTTTGTTGAAATATTTGTAGAATAATGCTAAAAATGTTAAATGTTCTTGGTGCCATATATGCAAACACAATTTGTAAAATAATGCAGAAAATATTTGTAATGGTACAACTCACCAACATGATAAATCAATTCCAAAGCAACTATGCAAACAAGTTTTTGAGATGGCCCAGATCCACTTACATTTACATACTACCCTAATTTGGTATTTTCAGAGTTATTTCCAATATTGTAGCAAACTAGCAATGGTACCGAGGGTTTTTTTTTTCAAAAGTACCAATGATGTTTAGGACCCTTACTCGATAAAGTTGTTTTTTCAACAAATTTCAGGAATACATTTGGCTTTCACCGTACAAATAGAACAGAGTTAGATGGAGTAATGAGTACAAAGGAGGAAATATACT
Source organism: Oryza meyeriana var. granulata (assembly GCA_003991445.1). Taxonomy (NCBI): domain Eukaryota; kingdom Viridiplantae; phylum Streptophyta; class Magnoliopsida; order Poales; family Poaceae; genus Oryza; species Oryza meyeriana. The sequence continues at coordinate 108,431 of RYFJ01001452.1, read as the reverse complement.
AAATTAAGAAAATTATAGTTGCCAAACTATTCTACAATTATAGCTTATTGCTTTCTGAAACATAATAGTACGATCTCTCCAACATTACCCAACATTCAGAAGGAAAAACAGTACAAACAACTGAAAAGCAATATCCATTGAGTGATTAAAGATACAAAAATGGTATTCGGCAATAGACCTCCATAGGAATCGAACTAATGATTGGCGAAGATAGACTCTTCCAAGTAAATCTTACAAAGTTAAGCTCTCAGGATCCTCAATAATCTTTGCAAAAGTTTGTAGGAATGCTGCCAGATCAGCACCATATACAATCCTGTGATCAGCTGTGACATTGACCTAAAAAAATGTAGAACAAACTTAGTTGTTTCTGGATAAAAACATGCCATTCAAATAAAACTCCAGATAAGCATTAACAATTTAAGACGTAAGTGTATGTGTGGTTCTTTGTTCCTACTTCCTACCAACGAATTCATATTTTTTGAGACCGATATTACATGTGAAGGATAACTAACCAGCATTTTGCTCTTGACACTAAAGAAACCATCTTTATCAGCCACCACTGTAGGTTTTGAGGCTCCAACTGCCATTATACCTCCCTGTATTCATACACACTCAAATTGTTAGGCCAGATACCAGTAAAGAAACCATATCAACAATTAAAGCATCAAGTAGATTAAGAGAAAGAGAACCCCACCTGGCCAGGTGGAAGAATTGCATCAAATCTATCCACACCAAACATACCCAAGTTGGACAGTGTAAATGTCCCTGCAGACCACCAATTCTTCAGGTAAGTACAATTTCTACAGGTTTTGCGGCAATGATCTAAAAGACTAAAACATCATGCAATGCAATAAGTTCCATACCAGAGCTGTACTCATTTGGTTGGAGCTGTTTTGCACGAGCCTTCTTGACTAGTTCCTTCCATTTTTGTGAGAGCAAATATATATCCAGCTGCATCATGCCATTACTTAAGCTATTTAGTGAACTCAAATGCTACAATTCCTAAATGAAACAACACTAAACACACATATATCGTGTACCTTATCGGCATCCTCCAGAACAGGTGTAATGAGCCCACCATCAATTGCGACAGCCACCGCTATGTTGATGTTGCTGTTGTAAGTGAAGCTCTTCCCATCCCTGCAGCTAGCGTTCACCACAGGATGCTGCGCAAGCGCCATAGCCGCAGCCTTTGCCAGCAGAACCGTCATGGTCACCCCCTTTGACTTGACCTGACAAAACCATATCAACCCAACAATCAACAAACAGCCAGAAAGTAATAGAGCATTAAAGAAGGTTGAGCACTGCCCCCCAAAATCTCCAAATGTAGCACCTTCTCATATAGCTCATCGAGTTTATCGGTCACAATTGGGTATCCCACCCGGAATGCTGGCACCGAAAGGCTCTCCACCATGTTCTTGCTCACTGCAGCCTGCATGCTGGTGAATGGAACCACCGTCGCACCGGGAACCAGAGGAAGAACTGCCGCCTGTGGCACGGCCCCAATTGCCGGAGCAGACAGAGGAGCGGCAGCAGCAGGAGGAGCCGGAGCAACCTTCGGCTTCGGGTGGATGCCAGCAGCAGCCTCAACATCGGCCGGAGTAATTCGCCCGAACGGGCCAGTGCCAGTCACTTTAGCTAGGTCCACCCTGTGCTGCTTGGCCAGTTTCTTAGCCTGCGGGGTGGCAATGCCCTTCGTGCCGGCTGCCACCGGCGCGGGAGCAGCCGCCGCAGGCGGAGGAGGCGGCGGCGGCGGCGCAGCGGCATCGGACGGCGGAGGGGCCTGCTGCGGCTGGCCCTTGGAGAGCTCCTGGGCCTTGGCGAGGGCGGCCTGGACCTCCTCCTCGGACTCCGCGAGAAGCGCGATGGGCGCGCCGACGGGGGCGGACTCCCCGGCGGGGACGAGCACGGCCGCCACGATGCCGTCGTGGAACGTCTCAACGTCCATGTCGGCCTTGTCGGACTCGACCACCACCACGGCGTCCCCCTTGCTGACACGGTCCCCCTCGGCCGCCGTCCAGGAGACGATCTTCCCCTCCGTCATGGTGGAGCTCAGCGCCGGCATGAAGATCTCCCGGATCTTGGCCCGCACCACCATCCTCCGCAGCCGCGGCGGGGCCGCCACCGCCGCCGCAGCCCGCCCGACGCGGAGGCGCACCGGCACGGTGGAGGAGGCGGCGGAGAGCGAGAGGGGCGCCGGCGCCGTCGCCATTGGAGAGGTCGTCGAGGTGGAGGTGGAGGTGGAGGCGGAGGCGGAGGCGGAGACGTGGGGTGGGGTGGTGGCTTGGGTTGGCCTTTCTGCTGGCCTCTGTCTCTGTCTCTCTCTGGGTATAAGGAGAACGGCGGCGGGGGCGGAGATAGCGAGGCGATGAGAGCTTTGGAAACTCCGACGATGCAGCATGGGCCCGGCCGATCATGACGTCACCCCAACGTCACTCCTCCTGTCTCAAATGGACCAGGCCCAATTATCCGATTAGGCCCATGTAACTATCTTGGTCCGGCCCATTAATCCGCTGCTACTTTCTACTATCATCGTCGACGCAGCCATGGCCCATAGGCCAGTTTGATGCTAACGTCATTCCAACGTCACTAATCTATATGGGCCTTTATGGGCTGGTTCTTTTTGGGTTAGGCCCATTTTCCTATTTTGGTCCGGCCCATTAATCTGCTGCTACTTTCCATTTCCAGCATCCAAGGAGGCCACACCGCAGCAGCTCATCCCCACGACCAAATCTCGCCGTCTCCGCCCGCCGCCGCCAGCGCCAAGTGGGGAGCACGAGCACTCGCCGAGCGCGATGAACACCGACATCACCGCGTCGGTGAAGCCGGAGTACCCGGTGGTGGACCGGAACCCGCCCTTCTCCAAGGTCGTCGGCAACTTCTCCGCGCTTGACTACCTCCGCCTCTCCACCATCTCCGCCGTCTCTGTCACCGTCGGCTACCTGTCCGGTACCTCGTCCTAGCCCTTCCCCCTCTCCATATCGATACCTTTCGCCCCTGGGAAGGCTCAAACCCGCGTCCTTGGGGCGGTGCGTGCAGGGATCAAGCCTGGGATCCGCGGGCCGTCGATGGTGACGGGGGGACTCATCGGAGTCATGGGAGGGTTCATGTACGCCTACCAGAACTCCGCCGGCCGCCTCATGGGCTTCTTCCCCAACGACGCCGAGGTCGCCCGCTACAAGCACAAGCTGTAGTGAGAATTTTATCTTCGCTGCGTCTGCTGCGTTACATCCTTTTTTCTGATCTCCTTTTAGCTTCACTTGTTGATGTGCGAAATGTGTGGCCTTGGCTGAATAAATCTGGTACGCTGTTGCACTTGCACACTTGTGAGGAATTCATGATACAATTTAGCTGCGTTTGCCATGGTTTAGTGGCAATTTGGTTGCTGATCTGGTGAATTTGTGGAATTGGATGTGATCCTGATCCTGCCTGTGAGGTTTTGTGATTTTGTGCCTAAGTGGCTGTGGAAGGGTTTCAGGATTTGGGAGTTTGATTTCTTTACATTGTAGTGGTAGTCTGTTAGTACTGGCCAGATAATTGTTCTGTGGGGAGTTATCACTTGCATCTTGGAGAATCTTACCCAAGTAAGATAGATGTTAGGATGAAGAAGTACAGGTGATATTTCTTTGCTTCTTACTAACCCAAGAATACATGAATTGCTTTGCCACATTTACCTGAGTCATGGTCTCATAGTGGTTTTGCTGTTGGTTTATTGTAGGTATTATTACTTCATTTTGAATTGATAATACAGTCAATTCTCTCAGATGTTATATATGTTGAAATTTGCGTGCTTATTTGTTATTCAATAACAAAATAAGTGCCATAAAGTTCCATTGAGTGTACATCAGAGGGTTTGATGTACACTCAAAGTAGTGCCTCAAATTTAGCTTTAAAAGGACTAACACTCTTGAGAGGTTTGATACGATAGGTTAGTTGATTCTAAGTACCATGGTGGTATGGTTGTACCACTTGAAGACGCTATATTAGAATAGAAATTCCATGCTTGCATAGTCGCCTTATTCATTCTCTTGTGTAGGTCGGCTAGAGGAAAGAGATAACATGTCAGTAATCAGGATACATGTCTTGAGTTAGTCTGTTGTTTGTTTTTCATATTCATGCCAGTGCTTTTGATGCCTAACTGCATACAATGTTTTAGTTTGGAAAATCGATATTGGATCCTCATATGTCTAAACTGCTTAGCTGCCTACCACAAATGACTTGGTATTCTTAATTGTAGAATTTTATATGCAATGGTTTTTCATTCTACTTCTGTCCTAGCTTTGGTGATATGTCTAAGCTGCTGGCTTGCTCAGCCCTTCATTGCACCAGAGCATTGCAATCGCAGTCCTGACATGTTGATTGGAGAGCGTGAGTTTACTATTTGCTGCCCTGTGCCTGACTACTTTAAGTTCTTTAGGAAAAAAAGATTAACCTATATATATAGGTGCCATCTTCCATCAAAATGCTACGTTTTAGGAATGATGGTTGTGTTATTGTAATTCTTCATTGTCGTCCTTATCAAAAAGTTATGTTCTCGAGAAGTGGAAATCGGAAACATAGTTAAAAGACATCTGTAAAGATGTATTTGGTCAAAACTTGCAATCCAATCTGCGCCTTGGGGAAGGTTCTGGGACTACATGATCTGGTTACTTCAAGTTGCTATAAACATATAGATTTTTTTTGGGCGGGGAATATATATAGCTGTTTCTAAGTGAAGGCGGCCTAGAAAGTATCACAGTTTCATATTTTATGGTAAATGAAAATGTTGGTGGAACGAGCAAAAGAATTTGTTAAACGGAGAATCTCTCTTTTTTTTTTGCGGGGATCTCATACAGATTGTTATTTGATATGCATGTTGCTTGAACAAATAAAATAAAATAAAAAAGTATGATCACCCAGTGTGCAATCTTTCTAGGTTGCTGAAGTTGCTTCCATCGATAGTCTCTTGTTTGCAGAGTCTTTACTTTTGTTCCATCTCTGTGTGTTCATATCATGGCCTTATCAATTAGCGACAGAATCACACAAGGTGCGGAAGAATACTATGTCACTGACTTATTAACTTATCCCTGAATATGTAGTTGTATGTGTGCACATCCATGATGTTGTTGTGTTGCTGGTTGAAAGTTTGAGGAGTTTACCTGAAACCAATTAAATTATGTTTTTCTTTGGCTACATATTGCAGGAGAATGCGAATTTGTTGTTAGTGAAATGTTGCACCATCGATAGTAATTAACCTGCAGCACAAAAACGTGACTAGTAATTCTTATTTGTTAGGACATATACTTACTCTTAGCCTTAGTCTATACACGATCACCTTAATATATGTGGAATTGAGGTGAATTACGGACCAATCGAGGTTGAAGCCATCACCGCCGTGGTAGGGATCATCGGTGAGGTCGCTAGTCGCTGAGCCTGGTCACCGTGTGGATGGCGTCGTCCTTCCAGCCGCCACCAACAATAGGGGAGGAGATCGCGCTTCAGTCTCCTTCCAGCGCTTGTGATTATTGGTTAGGGTTTCGGGAGTAGCTTAGGCGTACGTAGATTGTCACCCATACATGGGCCGAGGCTCTTATAAGTATTGCGCTAGAGGAGATCAGAGACGAGTCCGTTAAAGGAAACGATGCGTTTTTGATTGTTGCGCATGCGTGGAGCTCGTTCCACGTTTGTTAATCGCGAGTGGGCGTGGATGGACTAAGCCCACGACGTCTCTCTCTGGCTCGTTGCAAGGAGATCAATCAACATTCTCCCATTTGATCTTAATGTTAACGAGTCCAGTCTAAATAGAATGGTGAACTAAAGTAATGTGTCATAGCGGTCAATAAATACCACTGTGACAACAGTACCTATAGCCACCACAATACTTCGATAGGAATCAACTTAGAGTGTTGATTGATTCTTATGCCCCTATTCTAGAATCATTTTTATAGGCTACCTACTAATCCCATATCGGCAATATGCTCATTAAATAAGTTAGGTAGTAGACCTTTAGTGAGCGAATCAGCGAGCATTGACTTAGTGTTTATGTGCTCAACCTTAATTGCTTGATCCTGGATTCTACTTTCACAACAAAATACTTTATATCAATGTGTTTGGTAGCACCACTTGATTTGTTATTACTCGAATAGAATACTGCGGCCTTATTGTCGCAGTATATAGTAAGTGGTTTAGAAATGCTGTCAACCACTCTTAGGCCCGGAATAAAACCTTTAAGCCATATGGCCTGCTCGGTCGCCTCATAATATGCTATAAACTCAAACTGCATCCTGGACGCTGCAGTGAGAGATTATTTAGAGCTTTTCCACGAGATGGCTTCTTCCGTGAGAGTGAAGACATAGCCTGATGTAGATTTCTTAGTGTTTATGCACTCCGCAAAGTCAGCGTCTAAATAACCAACAACCTCAAGGTCATCAGACTTTCTATAAGTTAGCATGTAGTGCTTAGTACCTTGCAAATAACGTAGGACTTTCTTAACAGCCTTCCAGTGGTTTAGGCCTGGATTGGACTGATATCTGCCAAGCATTCTGGTGACAAAAGCCAAGTCCGATCACGTGCAGACTTGCGCATACATTAAGCTTCCGACGGCTGAAGCATATGGAATTGTTTTCATCTGATCCTTTTCTAATTGATTCCGCGGGCTTTGGAATAAACCAATCTTATCACCCTTAACAATTGGAGCAGGCGTGACAAAACACTTACTCATGTTATATCTCTCAAATACTTTGTCAATGTATAACCTCTGAGATAATCTTAATACTCCTCTAGATCTATCTCGGTGTATCTCAATGCCCAAAACGTAAGAGGCCTCACCAAGATCTTTCATGTCAAACTTAGAAGACAAAAATGCCTTAGTCTTATGCAGCAAATGCTTATCGCTGCTTGCTAATAAAATATCGTCCACATAGAGTACTAAGATTATAAACTTACCACTCTTATACTTCATATAAATACAATTATCCATTCCATTATCCTCAAATCCAAAATTCTTAATTATATTATCGAATTTAAGATACCATTGTCTAGACGCTTGCTTAAAACCGTAAATGGATTTCTTAAGTCTACATTCCATATATTCCTTGCCTTTCACGATAAAACCTTCTGGTTGCATCATGAAAACTTGCTTATGCAAGTCACCATTAAGAAACGCAGTCTTGACATCCATCTGATGTAACTCTAAGTCATAATGAGCCATCAGTACCATGATAATTATAAACAAGTCTTTCTTAAAGACGTAGGAAAAGTCTTATTATAGTCTATTCCCTTTCTCTGTGAAAAACCCTTAGCTATGAGCCTTGCCTTGAATCGTTTGATATTCCCTTTAAAGTCATACTTAGTTTTGTAGACCTACTTACAGCCTACTGTTTTGATTCCTTCAGGAATTTCTACTAAATCCCAGACATTGTTAGTGCCCATAGACTTTAGTTCATCTTCCATGGCTTCAAGCCATTTGGATGAATTGTCAGTAACAATGGCTTCCTTAAATGAAATGGGGTCATCTGCCTTTCCAATGTCTTCTCCAATAAAAACCTCATAGTCATTAGGAATAGCAGATCTCCTCTCCCGCTGTGATCTTCTTAATTGTTCATTAGGGATTTCAGCGGGCTGAGAAATTTGTGCGTCATTTTGTGCTACAGGTTCACTAATGTCCTCAATTGGAGGTGGACCCACAGAAGAGGATGCCTGTGGCACTGTCTGAGGTATAGGCAGATTTTCTTGTTGGATAACCGGCATGAAGACAAAGATTTCCTCAAGGTCCAACTGTCTGTCCTGTGAGCTCCCACAGATTTGATCATTCTCTAAGAAAACAACGTGTCTTGTCTCAATGAATTTATTGACACGGTCTGTGCAATAAAAGCGATATCCCTTATATCTTTCTAGGTATCCAATAAAATAACAGCTCACAATCTTAGGGTCTAATTTCCTTAGATGTGGATTATAAGGCCTGGCTTTAGCAATGCAGTCCCATACTCTTAAATAATTTATTCTTGGTTTTCTACCAGTCCATAATTCATAAGGTGTTTTAGGCACGGACTTAGTAGGCACCTGATTTAATATATGAGCAGCTATTTTTAATGCCTCCATCCACAATTTCATAGATAGATTAGAATGACTAAGCATGTTACACATAATGTCTATTAGAGTGCAATTGCGACGCTTAGCAACTCCGTTCTGTTGTGGTTTACCAGGCATAGAATATTGGGCAACTATACAATTTTCCTGTAGGAATTTGGCAAATGGCCTCGGAATTTGCTCGTATGCAGCACTTTTTCCATAATATTCTTCTACTCGAGCTAAGCGCACCACTTTAATTTTAGCATTATGCTGATTTTCTACCTCAGTCTTAAAAATCTTAAATTTTTCTAGCGCTTTAGGCCGGTCATTGATGGGGAAAATGTAGCCATAACGGGAGAAGTCATCAGTAAACATATAAAGGAATCAAAACTGTCTACCGACGTCACTGGGAAGGGTCTACAAATATCCATATGGATTAACTCAAGTACACCCGTACTACTAGTGGCTCCTTTCTTTATTGTCTTAGTGAATTTGCCATTTATGCAATCTAAGCATGGATTTTTCTCAGTGAAATCTAATGGGTGAAGTATCTCATCTTTAATGAGACGCTCCATCTTCCCCTTTGAAATATGGCCTAAGCGATAGTGTCATAGTTTCGATGAGGCTCATTAACTTTAACATTATATGCAATATCACACAAACTCATTGCAGATTAATCAAGAGAGAGCAAATAAAGTTTGACTTGCTTAAAAGCAAGGCCTACAATCTCATTATTAAATTTAATGAAACATTCAATGTCTCCAAAATCAACTCTAAAACTGCATTTGGTTAAACAAGCAACTGAAATAAGGTTCCTTTTGACAGATGGAACATAAAGAATATCATGCAATAATAAATTGAAGCCTCCTCCTAGAACTAAGGGAAGATCTCCAATGGCCTCAACATGAAGTTCATTGTTGTCCGCCACTCTAAGACTTCGCTCCTCCCTTGTGATAGTCCTTACGGAACACAATTCCTGAAATGAATTGGTGACGTGTACAGTTGCACCTGAGTCAATTCACCAAAAGCTAGAGGCATAATTCGCATAGAGTGCATTATCAACATAAGAAATAATATCAATAATAATGTTAACATGCTTAGCAAGCCACTTTTTAAAGCCATTACAATTCTTCTGCATATGGCCAGGCTTTTTGCAAAACCTGCATATAATGGTACTGGATGTAGACGCACCAGATCCAGATGTAGCACCGGCGGGTGGTTTATTCTTTCCCTTAGGCTTAGGCTTGCCAGCGGAAGTCTTAGGCTTTTTGCTGGCTTCACCTACACAGATCTCATTAGCTTTCCTCTTGCCTTTATCAGTCTCAGCAAGGTAAGCCTGTTCCTTCTGCCTCTCTGCCTTCTGATGCTTCTGCTCCTCCATAGAGTGAGAGATGAGCTCAGCAATAGACCACTTATCCTTCTGAGTATTGTAATTAATCTTGAATAGATCGTAGTCCGGTGGCAAGGAACTCATGATGAAATGGACCAGAAAACCATCGGAGATAGCCATGTCCATGCTCTTTAGTTGTGTTGTGTCACAGCCTGAGTTTCCCCTTAATAGAGCCACACAAAATTTATTAATTAAAGGACCCAAAGAAATTATTTTATAAGACATGAGAGATGAATTAATGGTGAAAACATTAAATAATAATTTATCATGGCTGGGAGTATTTTTCTTGTATTTCCCTTACCAAAATACATTAACAAGATTTTTATTGAAATTTCTAGAGCACTGGAACTAATTTTAATAAATCAAATCACTTTATCGGAATTAAAAACCAACAGGAAAATCTTTTTCCTTTTCCTTTTCCTTTTCTTCTTTTCTCTCTCCCTGGGCTGCTGGCCCACTCCTCCTCTCCCCCGTGCGCTGCAGCGTCTTAGCCTCGGCCCGCTGCTGGCCTAGCCCGCGCCTGGCCGCCACGCCCGTTCGCCCCTACCGTTGACATGTGTTGTCGGGACCCACATGTCGGGTTATCTTCCTCCTCTGGCCAAATCGGCCGCAAGGGAAACGCTCCTCGCGCCATTGGATCGCGTGCCTGTTGCCGCCTAATCCCGCCTCCGTCCTCAGTTCAAACCGCATGGACCGCATCCACGCACCACTCTCCCACATCCTCTGCCAATCTCACGCACGCCTCGTGCGAATTTCATCCCATCCCGCCACGGCTGCCGTTCCACTATTTCACAAAATCCACTCGCCACGACCACGATCTCCCTCGGTCGAGCCTATTTAAACCTTCCCCGTGCTCTGTTCTCCCTTTCCCCTCAAACTCCTGCGCCTGCCGAGTCCCCTAGCACCCCGCGCACCACAAACTAGAAGACCGGCCGCCTTCTGGCGTCTCCAGCTATAGCCGCTGCCGGGCACAGCACTCTTCTCCGCTAGCTTCGCTGCACGCCGAAGCACCTAGGCCACCATCCCCGCGAGTCCCCTCGCCGCCGGAGCCCCATTTCCTCCGTCGATCCCTCAGTGATTGTCGCCACCGGCTTTCAGCCACGAAATTCCGTCGGCCATTTGGCCCCTTTTCCCTCCTAACTCTCTCTACACCTTCGTCAGGACCTCCTAAAGCTCGTCTGCTCCTCCGTCATCGCCGATCGTTGCCGGAACGCCGTCACTGCCGTCTTCTCAAGGCCTCGCCACCACCGCACCCCTCTTCTTGCCGTTGTTCACCGCTCTCCGGTCGCTGCGAACCCTCAGTGAGGCCCTCATCCGACTCCCCATCTTCCCCGCTGCCCGCCGCCACCCTTCGCCACGCCGGATGGTCGCTGGCGGCGACCATCGGCCCTCACGCTCCGTCGCGGGTCGGCTGCGCCGCCGGGGGCAGAGCCCCTTTCTTCTCGGTTGTCCGATTTGCCTCGGCAGATTGGGGCCATCCATGCAGCACCCGCAATGTTGCGGGCGCCCACGTCATGCCACGGTGGCTCCACATCGGCGCATGCGTCCGCCATGGCGGCCACGTTGGCCGCCAAGTGGCCTGACCGTGCCGGGCCGCACGTGGACTCAGTCCACTATGCGCCAATATGTGGTTGTTTGTGATGTGTGCCAACGTGTGAAGGCCGAGCATCAGAGGCCCACAGGATTATTACAACCCCTCAAGGTTCTTGAATGGATGTGGGAAGAAGTTGGGATGGATTTCATTACCGGATTGCCAAGGGCCACGTCGGGATTTGACTCCATATGGGTGGTGGTAGACAGACTTACTTAAGTAGTCCACTTTATACCATTGGTCTCATGTAATGTTTTTATTTGTTTATGCCTTGTGTGTCGCTAGAAACCGACATGTCCGAGCCTCTCGTGTACTACGAGGTTGTTGCTGAAGTTGCAAAGCCGGAGCAAGGCAAGTTACATCAATATTCTTGATCATATTGTACCTAATTTATGCAAAGTATTTGTTTTGCTTAAATAAAGTTGCATGTTTTATCATTTAATGTGGAATGGGAAATGACATATGTATAGTTAGATCACCATAGCTTGTTAAACTCCTTTTCCTTTGTAACCTAGGTAATAATATGACTAGAGGATGACTTAGGTTTGCTTAACCATGCTTAGAATAAACTAGCTCACCTTGGTGGAATAAATACTCACTATTATATTTATTGTTTGATCTTGTGTCGAGGTGTTGGAACTTTGGTAATTGATAATCATATTACTAAAATATGACCCTAATGGTGGGTTGTGGGTGCATGGTTTTGCTGGTTGCATCCATGACAATTAAGTACCAGTTCGCGGGAACCCCTTGAGCAGTTTTCCGTACATACCACAAGCCAGCGTGGGCAACGGCTAGGCTTGTAGCGTACCTTCTCCCTCTCCAAGGCACTGTTAGTGAGGATGGGCGTGATGGAGTTGGGTCGGCTCAGGTGTCGGGTTGATCGGCTTCTAGATCCATTGTGGCGCAAGGGGGGTAGTCTGGCCGACACGGTGTGCCCTATCGGCAGGTGCAACCTCAGCGTAGTGTGGATGGTTGGGGAGGAGTTGCATGAACGGTCCTGTCACAGCCTCTCGCAGGGTGTCGTGGTGTCACGCCGACGCATGGGAACGTGCGTGGGCTGTGTCTTGTGGGTACAGTTATACACATCTGGCTAGAGTTAAAAACTATTCGAATAGCCCACGGTTATGGGCGTTTGGTCAAGACTTACCGTTGTAACACCCTGAAATTCCCTAATTAAATAAATTATGTGAAAAAGGAATTTTAGAAATTATTTTAAAAGTCTCTAGGAGTGAAATCATAAAAACCAGCGAAAATTCTCAACTAAAGTTGGCCTGGATTAAATTTTAGAAAATACTTTGCTTAATCCTTTTTCTCCTGGAATTTTCTGGGAATTAATTGAGCAAGGAAAGTATTTTTAATAACTAAAACAAGCATTTCAGCAATTAAATAAAAGAAAAACCAATTTAAAACCCCCTCTCTGTCTTTGGGCCGTATCCGGCCTAGCACTGTGCACTTACCCCTCTCCCCGCGTGCGCTATGGCCCACGGCCTACGGCCTCCCTGCCGTTGACGGGTGGGACCCACCTGTCGGTTCCGTCTCCAACCTCAGGTCAGAGAGGCACTGTGCTGGCCGACACCATCGCCACGAATCCCGCTCCGATTTGACCTCTCCGGGCGGGATTCCTCCAAATCAGTTGAGGGGTTTTGATCCCCTCAACCTCCTCGTTCTTTCCCCCCAAGAAACGCAGAGGATTACGAACGGGATTGACGTCAATCCGAGCTCGTGGAGCTTCGAGACTCCGGAGAAGACCTAACCGCTGCCGCGACCGAATCCGAGCCAATCTCTCCTCCCCTTCGCTATAAATAGCGACCCCTGGCTCCTCTCTCCCCCTTTCCACCATCAACCCAGCTCATCCTAACCCGTGTGTCCTAGCACCGTAGCAATCCTTTCTGTCGCCGCCGCTGCGTTCCAATCGAGCGTCGCCGTCGTTTTAGCCATCGCCGGTGATCGCCGCCGCCCCTATTAGAACCGCTGCACCGCGAAGGAGCTGGGTTACTACCTCCTAGCCCTCGGAGACCGTTGGAGCAACGTCGCTGCCGAGGACCTGAATCCTTCTGCCGCCAAAAGCTCGCCGCCAGGCAATCTCACCACCGTTCATCGTCATTTCGCCCATGGTAAGAATCGCCGCTCTCCCCTCCATCCATCCGTGCCTTCGCCGTGCCGCCGATTGCCGTCGACCATAGGGATCTGAGCCGCCACCGTTGCCGTTGTCGCCATTGCCGACGTGGACGCCACGTTGGACTCCAAGTCAGCCGCGGGTCCGATCCGATCAGGATCTATCCATGCCATCGAATGTCTAGATTGGATCCCCGCCGTCCAATCAATGATCGGTTAGATCTCACCCATCCGATCTACCTTAAAATCCAAGATCAATCGAGCCGTCCGATCGTCCTCTCTCCAATCTAGGCCGTCGGATCTTTGTAAACCTCTTGGTAGACTCGGTCTATCGTAAACCCGAGCCCTCCTCTCTTTGACCTGTGGGCCCCAAATGTCAGCCGCCCTCTGATTTAGTGTTGACGCCATAATCCCTTTTTCCCAAATTAAAATAAATCATAAACAATGTCATAAATCGGTTTAATTTCTTTAAATAGGTTTTAAAAGATTAAAACTTCTAAAATTCATAACCAATTTATCCGAACTCCATTTGCGGTGATTCAACTTGTAAAATTCTTTAAAAATCAAGATTTACCTATTAAAAATATAATATTGTAATGTTGATGTGTGCTTATGTACTGTTTTTTCCTCTTTTTCTTTATTGCCTTTAGCCGCCGACGTTCCCGAAGAGTCACGGTTTTGCGAGGAGAGTTCCGAAGTGTTTGCAGAGCAGCAAGGCAAGTCATATAGATTTCTCAACACCTTTGAGCATATTGTACCTATGTTTTATGCTATATTTTCCTGTCAACTATGCATTTTATTTTGCAATGTCATCTGGAGGGAGAAACCCTATTATTTGATTATAACCTTATTGATTTGATTACCTTACATTGTACCCATGGGAATAATGTGACTAGCTAGCTTTAATTATTGGTTATCTAGAATAATTCTAGGATCTTGCTTAGCCATGCCTAGAAACTATAGTATAACTTATGGGCTATCACTTAAACATTGATTACATTATGGTATTTACATGAAATGATGAGTCAGATCACGACGGTGGTCGTGTGAGGTTAATTTAATGGTCCACTAAAACTTGACTAAATGGTGGGTTGTGAGCTCCGGGATTGTGGTTGATGCTAGTAGTGCTCATGATAATTAAGGACCGGTTCACGGACTACTTGTTGCGAAGCAATACTCGTGCTAACCACAAACCAGAATGGGTAATGGCGGGAACTAGTGTGTGATCCGTTCAACCTGAGGCCCCATGGTGTGTTGTGGCTGTGCCAATAAGACCACCATGCCAGTTGTCAATAAGTCCATGTCTCAGGTGTTAGGCTGTCTTCCTGCCTAGGAACCTGATCAACCCTACCGGAGACAGGTGGTCCAGTGGGTGGCACTCTTGTTGTGTGGGTTACATGGAGGGTCTCGTCACAACTTCTTTCTGGTACCATGGTAGTATTGAGGCGCACTGTGACGTGTTGTGGAGTTGTGTCTTGTGGGTAAGTTGGTGCACCTCTGGCCAGAGTAAAACTGTTCGAATAGCCTTGCCCGCGGTTAATGAGCGGCCTAGCAATGTTTTTTGTGATTAATCTCACACTACCTTACTTAAATAATTAATGATGGAAAATGGATAGCTCCAAGTTGAAGAGGTTGGGCCTGTACCGCTTTGGAGAGCAGTATAGTGTTGGTTAATCTTGATTAATGATTATTGTTTTATTACTTTCTTAAATGTTTTTCTAAATGCTAGTTATGCAACTTGAGCCATATTATACCATCCTTTGGATACCTGTGCACTAGCATATTTGCTGTGTGGCTTGCGGAGTATTTCATGTACTCACCTTTGCAATCAACAATCATCATCAGAGGAGTACTTCAACGAGGAGGATTTCTTGGAGGACTAAGCGGGAGCCTAGTCAAGTGCTTGTGGATTGGGAGTCATCGCGTCGTCCGTAGTTTATTTCCGCTGCTTAGATTTCTTTTATTCTGAGAGGTGACATTTGCCTCTATAATAAATATATTCGATTATGTAAGACAATTACTTTGATATCAGCTATGTCATTCGTGTGCCTCGGTTGATTCCTGGACGAGGATTTACACAATAAAGCATCTAAATTTTGGATGAAAATTCCGGGTGAGACAATTGTGATTAGTCTCACCATAATAATTTGACCTAAAATATTGTGTAGGCATAGGATGGATGGTTTGGGCCTGATCAACGTGGTATAGCGTTGACCGGTGATGTTAATACTGCTTAATTCAACAATTGTTTTATCTGCTTTACAACTATTACTATTTATAATTGCTTTATGCAAATTAGCGCCAAAGCCTTTTTTTGTCTCCCGTGCATTGTGCATAATTGCGGGTGTGACTTGTTGAGTACTATGGGTGGTACTCAGTCTTGCTCCCTTTCGCCCTCTCAGAGATGGAGTTCTACTCTAACGATGATCGCCAGGAGGAGTAGGCTTGTGCTACCGTCGAGCTGCTTGTGGGATGGAACCCCTGCGTGGCTTAGCTGTTTTTATTCTTTTTCGTTTCTGCTGCATTAATATAAGACAATTTTATTATGTTTGTAAGACATACTCTGTATGGAAACTTGGAATGTGTGTACCCTGGCTTTCCTGGGCAGGGATTTAATACACATAATGTTCAGAATTCTAATTGTGAATTTCTGGCTGTGACATTCTGCCATGTTGGTCAAAGATATAATGTGTTCTCTTACACTCCCCTTCCCGTCGTAACGAGAGGTGAGCATCCTCATAATGAGAACACTAGCATAAGTCTTAGAAGAGCCTTTGAAGTTTTGCTCAACATTAGCCATATACGCCTTGGCGGTCCTGACATCAGAAATGCTGCCTCTAATGCTAGGAGAAATGGAGTTCTTAATGACCATTAAACTTATGCGATTTGCCTTCTCCCATTTTTCCTCCTTCTCTTCATAAGCCTTCTTAACTGCATTAGCGGCATTAGCGGGAGGTGGAATGGGGGCCTCCTCGCGTATGGCAACAACATAATGAAGCAACCCAAGAGTAATGTTCATCCTCTCCTTCCATTCCTAGAAGTTGGTGCCGTTTAGTTGCTCAATGCTGTTTATTTGAGCAACCACATCATTAACAGCTGAATTCATGACAAAACATTAGTAAACAACAGCAAGGTGTGTACAACTAACCCTACGTTGGTCTGGTTAATCATGCACATAAACTTAAATATTCTACTTCATAATACCGTTAGGCCAAGATGAAGTAAAACTTAATTGTCATTAATAATAATATTGTTAACGCCAAAATTTGGTACAGATCTTTATTGGATTCGGTTAAGGAAAAATCATGGTTAACTGACGGGAATTAAATCCGGAAGAAGCCGAATTCAAGAAGGAATCGTGAAGACCATGGAGAGGCAGTTAGTATCTTATCTATAAATTAGGTAGAGATAATAATTTTTAGAAAACCTGATCTCGTGCCCGATCAAGACTTGTTATTTTTCTTTTTATAATTAGGGAACTCTTGTTTCGCATCTGATCAGGACTATATCAACTCGGGGTATAAATACGTATGCCTGGGGATCATGTAAGGATCATAAAACAGATCAATACAAACTTCGGCGCATCGCCACCCTATTCAACGGGTTCTTGCTTCTCGAGCTGGGTTGCATCGGTTAAATTCGACCTCCTGCGAGGGGGTAAGTCTCGTTACCCCGACTACCGTATCGACTAGGACTTCCTCGATTAGGTCCGATATTCTAGTCGGCCTACAGTAGTTGGCTTACCACGATATATCTGTTCTGTCTACGGCTGCATCAGTTAGGTTTGATCTCATAGGCCGAGTAGATATATCACATCACGTGTGCATAGGCTTATCGGCTTACCGGGTGTAACTTATCATCAGTTTGTGCTGCATCGGTTAGGTCCGACCTACTAAACTGCGTGATAAATTATTCCTGCTAGGCTGATCGGTTCTATGCAAGCGTTTTATCGGGATGTATAGCCGATAAGTTATCATTTTACATCACGATTGCATTAGATTTATCGGCCCATCGAGGTTCTATTATCATCATCAGTCTGTGCTGCAACGGTTAGGTCCGATCTATTAGACTGGTGATAATAATTCTATCCTTACTGAGCAGATGGATGTTTATGCAATGTTCTATCGGAGTGCCTAGCCGATAGGTTATCTTTTGCTAATTAAAGCCGATTACATTGTTCAACACGTTTTTGGTACGCTACACCGGTATCG
Organism: Oryza meyeriana var. granulata; assembly: GCA_003991445.1. NCBI lineage: Eukaryota > Viridiplantae > Streptophyta > Magnoliopsida > Poales > Poaceae > Oryza > Oryza meyeriana. The sequence goes on along the minus strand of RYFJ01001452.1, from coordinate 91,072 downwards.
GCTTTCCGGCCGATACACATTATATCAATAATCGGCTAGTTTATTTATTTACATCGTTATTGGTTCCTTAGCTACATGGTTTATTGTCTAAGCCATCATCGGCTCCCAGTCGATGTATAAGTACTTTGTCTATATCGGCCATCGGCCGATGGAGCAAGTCCAATTCGGCTTCTAGCCGATTGGCTCAATGATCTAATATTTTCTATCTCCTTGTCAATTGCAGGGTCAAATTGATTGGCACGCCTACGAACCTCAAGATTTAGGACCTGCACTGGAGTTAAGCAAATCTCCCAGGCCTTCGCATGTCTCTAGGCGCCGAACCAGATCATCAGCTCGTTCCCGACGCTGCCGATGATTTTCGACGTCAACAAATATCCTAAATCATAACTCCGTTGGGTTGAAATGATAGAGGAAATAAAATAAAATATTCCAACTAAACTTCTCGTTGGTTCCATTTACTTGGAAATTAATACTTATGCAGAAACATAATTTATCATAATTTTATAGCATCCTGAAATGGCTCAAAAGGAATTAAAACTCAGTGTATAAATTAAAAAACAATTCTGGTAAAATAATTAAAAGAAAAATGAATTCGGCCTGGTGGCCCATCACTGTGCCCCGGGCACGCGCGCGCTCCTCATGCGCGCAGCCCATTAGGCGTGCGCGGCCCAAACTCTCCCGTAGGCCTAGAGCCAGCTGCTGTCCGATCTAAATCGACGGCCAGGATCTGAGGAGATTGGCTCGACGCGGCGCGGACGCATCAGCAGACATCGAGATCTGATCCAACGGCTCAAAATCACCGCGTCCGAAACAAAAGCGCTGCTGAACCGAAACCCTACCCCTAAATTCCCCATTCTTCATTTCCAATCCCCTTGCGTGAGAAACACGACGACGTTGATGCAGAGTGAAGCGGCGGCGGCCATGGCACGTGGCGATCTAATGTTGCGCACCGTGCTGCCCCCTGTCCCGGTTCTCCTCGACAGCGCGGCTATGGCCGCGTCGGGCGAGCCTCGACCTCGCGCGGCCAACTGAAGCAAGTGCAGAGTCGGTCTGAGGCGGCGGCAGAGCAGGTGCATGGCGGAGCTCAGGCTGTGCACTAGTTCGCACGAAGATGGCGAGGACGTGCGAAGACGCACGCGCGGGGGTGAGGCGTGATGCCACGCGCGGCGGGCTTCGACGAGCATAAAGCTACAAATCAGGTAAGATCTTAGCTCCAATCCTTAGGGTTTTGCTTAATTTGGGCTTTTTGGGGTCGGGATTTGAAGAAATTTGACATTAGGGTTCTTGATTTTTAGGGAAAACAAAATTAGGGTTTTGGTCGAAGGGGAAATTTGGGGATTTTGTGTTCTTATCCCAATTTGGCTCCCCTCCTTCTAATTTCTACCCAAGCCGAGCGTAATGGAGTGGATAGCAACACAAATTGACTTTATTTCAACATTAACATAAGTATGAATAAAATTAAACATGAACAAGACAACGGTAGGACTTAGCATGGCTTTAGGGCTCCAAGACCAGGATGATGGATGCATGTATATGACTAAGGTGGCTCTGATACCACAGTGTTAGGACTATACTTAATCTTAGCCTTAGTCTATATACGATCACCTTAAATTATGCGGAATTGAGGTGAATTATTGACCGATCGAGGTTGAAGCCATCACTGCCGTGGTAGGGATCGCTGGTGAGGTCACTAGTCGCTGAGCCCGGCCACCGTGTGGATGGCGTCGTCCTTCCGGCCACTACCTGCACTGACCAACTATAGGGGAGGAGATCGCACTTCGGTCTCCTTCCAACGCTTGTGATGATCGGTTAGGATTCCGAGAGTAGCTTAGTCGTACGTAGATCGTCACCCACGCACAGGCCGAGGCTCCTATAAGTATTGTGCTAGAGGATATCGGGGGCAAGTTCGTTAGAGGAAACGATGCGCTTCCGATCGTGCACGTGCATGGAACTTGTTCCACGTTCGTTAATCACGTGTGGGCTGGGTGAGCCAAGCCCACTGTGCCTCTCTCTGGCTCGTTGCCAGGAGATCAACCAACATTATTAAGAACAGATGTTACTACTATTAGACTTTTGTGATGGCATCATCAAACTCTAGAATAGAAACATCTACCACAGTGGATTGCACATGTTGTTGGAAGCAATGTGCTTTTATCAGTAGTGCATGTATGCCTCCTGGTTTTTCTATATTTGCATTTTGCAGTAATGTCGTCTTGGCACAAGCTTTGGTTTCTATGTTAGCTGTTTGATTAACTGTTATTTCGTTTGTGGTTGCTGTGATGTGCTTATTTCTTAAGTTGTTCAATGACATGGTTTCAAAATTTTAATGTGGAGTGTAGCAATCTGATTAAGGTCAAAGAAATTATGTTATACTAATTTTATTTGAAGGGATAGAGTTATTAAACCCATCATAATATTTCAGGTAAAGAAAATGATGGACATAATCTGCCATAGAAAATACGGAGAATTTTATAAATTACGACGTGTCCTTAATCCTTATCATCCTAGTCAGAGGAATCGCGATCGAGCCAGGGTGAGCCAAACCGTCGGTAACTGCGTGGTTACCGTGGCTACCGCCCAAACCGCTAGGGTATGGTATCGGTTACCGAAGGTTTGATTTGAACAAATTTCATCCGAATTCAAATTTTTTTAAAAAATAAAAAAAATCCAAAAATATTCTAATAGGTAGTACTTGAATTATGGATCACTATGGTGAAGAAAGTTTGTGAAAATAATGAAGTTTAATTCAAATTTTGGAGCTTCATTGAAATTAAAAAAAATAAGAGATGGGTTGGGATATATTTTTTTCTTTGTTTAAGTTTAAAAACGATAGCAAAGGTTATGCAATATTATATTGTTTTTCTAGAGATATTAACTATTTTTTTCCTAAATTTTTTGTATTTTTTAAAATTTTTACTACGTTTTACAATTTGTTCCACAATTTTTTACCACGACCTTACCGTGAGATTTAAAAATTTTGAATTCAAATTTTTGGAGATGAAATTCATGCGGTTTTGGGCGGTTACCGCGGTAACCGTGTAGTAACCGCCGTACCGTGGGGGTGGTAACCTCCCAAACGGTATTGTGTGTTATAGAATAGGTACGTTGACGGATCGTCCAGATCCGCTCCCTTCCCTCCCGCAACAGATGAGGCGTCAAGAAAATGTATAAGACCGTATCCCTTCCTGCACAATCACACCACAGAAGAAGACAATGAACACAGCAGATATAGATATAGGGGTGTTGCTCTCTCTTTATTAATCAATGATCAATGTGTACAATGAAGGCACCCATGCCCCTCTATTTATAGGTAGAGGAGGCTAGAGATAAGAACCATAAATTTATCTCTAACTAATTCGGATTGGTCCACAAGAAAGAATTTTATCTCCTAAAGAGATAAGGATTCGTAACACTCCCCCTTGGACCTATCCGCGACCAACTCATGCCTCGTCAAAACTCCTACTAAAACCCAGTGGGAAAAAAGGCTAGGAGAAAGAGTACATAGTTGCCGACATGCGTCACACACCGTTGCCTCGTTAAAAACCTTTGTGAGGATCACACGCTCCACTCAACTAAGGGAAAAAGAGTACAACGTTGTGGACTCGCCGATCCATTGACTAGGCTGTTTAGGGGTTCTACTCCCCTTGAACCTTGCAAGTCTCTAAGTCTTCTCATCCCAATTTCACGAACAAACTTTCGGTAAGTACAAACTGGGAGAGACTTGGTGAACAAATCTGCTAAGTTGTCACATAACTTAGACTGCAGGATCTTCACTTCCCCTTGCTTCTAAAGCTCATGAGGATAGAAGAATTTTGGAGCAATATGTTTCGTCATATTGTTCTTGATATAGTCTAGCTGCATCTGTGTGACACATGCTGCATTATCCTCATATATAATGGTGGGGGTATCGGGGATACTCAAACCACATGATCGCTCAATATGGTGAGTCATCCTCCTAAGCCATGCACACTCTCGTGTGGCTTCATATAGTACAATGATCTCTGAGTGGTTTGTAGATGTCGCTACGAAAGTCTGTTTACTAGACCACTACGAAATGGTTGTACCACCACAAAGAAACACAAAACCAGTTTGAGGACGGGCATTATGGGGATCAGACAGATATCCTGCATCTGCATAGCCCACCATGATTAAGTCTCATTGCCTTGGAAAGAAGAGGCCGAGATCTTGCGTACCCTGGAGGTATCTGAGTACCGTCTTAATGCCAACCCAATGTCTCCTAGTAGGAGACGCACTGTATCTTGCTAGTAGATTTACCGCGAACGCAATATCAAGCCTGGTGCAGTTCGCAAGGTACATCAGTGCTCCTATGGCGCTTAAGTATAGGATTTCTGGTCCTAACACTTCCTCAGTCTCACTCCTAGAACAGAATGGGTCTTTGTCCCGATCAAGGGATCTCACAACCATGGGTGTCTTCAAAGGATGAGCCTTCGATATGTTAAATCTCTCAAGGACCTTTCTAGTATAGGTTGACTGGTACACTAAGATCCTGTTAGCAAGATGCTCGACCTGTAGGCCCAAGCAAAACATGGTCTGACCCAAGTTTTTCATCTCAAACTCCGTCTTGAGATAGGCAGCCGCCTCCTCAATGTCCTCTACGTGGCCAATGATGTTCAAATCATCGACATAGACTGAGATGATACAGAAACCCCTATGGAACTTTCTGATAAACACGTAGGGACAGTCCTCACTATTGACGTATCCTTTCCCCAAAAGGAAGTCAATCAGCCAGTTGTACCACATATGTCACGCCCGGAATTTCACCACCGAAATTCTGAACGTTCATGTGTATTAAATCCCTGTCCAGGAAAGCGAGGGTACACAAAACAAAGTTGCCATATAGAGTGCGTCTTACAAACAGAATAAAATAGTCTTACAAAAATACAGCGGTAAAGATAAACAAAGCCTATATACAGCTTGCCAAGTGAAGGCTTCCATTCTATATGCATCTTGACGGCGGAGCCAGCCTAGTTCTCATGCTGATCCTCGTTAGACGCGTACTCCACCACTGAGAGGGGGAAAATGGAGCAAGACTGAGTACCATCCACAGTACTCAACAAACCACACCCACAAATATGCACATGCACGGGAGACAAAGATAGGCTCAGGGTTTATTTGCGTAAAAGCACTTGCAAACAGTAGTAGTTCGTAAACGGTAAAAAGGTTGATTAATTGAACAATATTAACCCTCCACTGATTAACGTTACACCACGTTAACCAGGCCCAACAATCCATTTGAACCACTCCTGTTCCATTAAGTCAAGTTAATTAAGTAAGATGTGACTAATCACGGTGAGTCTTGACCAATCGCCCATATCCGCGGGCGCGGCTATTCGAATAGATCAAACTCTGATCAGAGGTGTACAACTGTACCCACAAGACACAGCTGTAACGCCCAGAAATTCGCACTGAAATTCTGAACATTAATGTGTAATAAATCCCTGCCTAGGAAAGCCAGGGTACACAAACCAAGTTGCCATACAGAGTGTCTTACAAACAGAGTAAAATGTATATTACATAAATGCATCGGAAAAAGGTAAAATGGAGTCTATAAACATCTGGCCAAGCAGCCGCTTCCATCCCACAGGCACCTTGACGGCGGAGCCAACCTATTCCTCAGGATGATCTTCATCTGACGCGTCCTCCAACACTGGGGGGGAAAATTGGAGCAAGGCTGAGTACCACCCACAGTACTCAACAAATCATACCCACAATTATGCATATGCACAGGGTACAAAGATGGGATAGGGTTTGTTTTGCATAAAAGCAGTTGCAAACAGTAGTAGTTCGCAAACAGTAAAAAGATTGATTAATTTCACCATATTAATTCTTCACTGATTAACGTTACACCACGTTAACCAGGCCCAACCATTCCCAACTGATTGACGCTACACCACGTCAACCAGTCTCCACTGATGAACGCTACACCATGTTCACCAGACACCTCCAGGTACCGTTACACCATGTTACCCGGACTCCACTGATTAACGCTACACCACGTTAATCAGTCACCACCGGACAACGTTACACCACGCTGACCAGCTTTTCCCGATCAACGCTACACCACGTTGACCAGGCCGCGCTGATGGAAGTTACACCACGACCACCAGGCATCACTGATGAGAGTTACACCACACTCACCAGTCTCCACCGACTAGCGTTACACCACACTAACCGGTCACCCCCGGTCAACTCAACCACATCGACCGGACTCAACACCTTCCACAACACTAGTTTGATAAAACAGGATTAATTATCTAGGGTGAGACTAATCACAGTGAATCTTGGCCAATGTGCCCATAACCGCGGGCGCGGCTATTCGAATAGTTTTACTCTGATCAGAGGTGTACAACTGTACCCACAAGACACAGCCCCCACACACGTTCCCGTGTGCCAGTACATCACCACGATGTCCCGTACGAGGCTGTGACAAGACCGTTCAGGCAACCTCTCCTTAACCATCCACACCACGCTGAGGTTGCATCTGCCGACAGGACACGCCATATTGGCCAGGCTACCCCCCTTGCGCCACGGTGAATCCAGCAGCCGATCAACCCTACCCCGGGCCGACCCAACTCCATCCCGCTCACCCTCTTCTTCGGTGCCTAGGAGAGGGAGAAGAAACGCTTCAAGCCCAGCCGTTGCCCACGCTGGCTTGTGGAAAGTACGGGAAGTTGCCCAAGTGGTTCCCGCGAACCGGTCCTTAATTGCCATGGGTGTGACAAGCAAAACCATACACCCACAGCCCACCATTTAGGTCAAGTTTTAATAATTTAACAACAGCCTATCCAAAATTCCATTTTGCGACATTGAGTCGAAACATATGAAAAGGTAATATTTAATTCCCATGTGAGCTATGTTGCTAAGCATGGCTAAGCATCCTAAGAACTATAATCTAATCACATTATTACCCAGGTGACAAGGGTTCAGGTTTCAAAACTATGGCTGAGTCCTAACATTGCATAGGTAATAACCACCCACATGAAATATTAAAATAATGCAGTTTATTTGAGTAAACAAAGCAATTTAGCGAAAAATAGGTACAAAGTGTTCGAAGTAACAGTGCGACTTGTCTTGCTCCGGCTCAAGGTACTCTGCTACGATCTCGAAATACGCGGGAGAATTATCGGCGTCGGATTCTACAACAAACAATGTATAAACAATTAAAAACAGTACATGGGGCAATCAAACATGGGCTGAAAGTATTTTTAATGGATTCTTGGCATTTTTCTGGATTTAATGAAATTTGAATGGACTTAATCGGAGTTCGCATGAATTAGTTATGATTTATTGAAGTTTTACTGCTATTTTCAGTGTAAATATAATTAACAGGCGATTTATTGCGCATTAAAACGAATTAAAGACGTCACCGGAGGGAGAGCGGCGCATAGAGGCGGGCGCACCACGTGGCACCACCGCGGGCAACCACGCGGGCGAGCGAGCGGGCAGCCCCGATCTGCCACCCGGCAGATCGGACGGCCCCGAGGAGCGGCGGCCAAGGCCGGCCGTCCCGAGCGGGAGGCGGCGGCGCGCACGTGACCCGATGGTCGATGACGGCGACCACCCAGCGCGGTGGCGGCCACACGGAGGGGCAGAAAGGAACGGGAAAACGGAGGGGGTTCTCACCGGCGGCTTGCGACGGCGCGAAGACGACGGTGGCGGCGAAAAAGCAGCGGCGGCCTCGGGACGATGTCGGCGACGGAGCTCCGACGGCGGGGAACGGGCGAGAGGCGGTTGCCGAGGTGTCCTGGAGGATGAGGAAGACGGAAGAGGAGTTAGGGCGAAGAATGGAGATGCGGCATGGCGGGAATCACCGGCCGGAGAGGAGGCGGAGTGCCGATGCTCACCGTGCGTGTGGGCGGGGCGGTCCAGCGGGATTTGACTTCCACGGAGTGGCGGCCGAGGTGCGGTGTGGCACGGCGGAGGTGATGGCAGTGGCGGTATGGCCTGGTGGCGTCCGGAACGGCGGCGAACGGTGGCTGGAGTTGGCGAAAAACGGGGGAGCTCGGGTGCGCAGTGGTGAGGGGGTTCTATAGCACGGGGAAACTCGGTGTGTTGGGGGAAAAATGGAGGAGAGGGCGGAGGGGCTTTTTATGTAGTCGGCCAGGAGAGATCGAGGCCGAACGGCTCCAATCGTGCATGGGAGAGAGAGTGGCGGCGTGGAGATCGTGCGCGCAATTTGTGGGAGTGAGGGGGCGTGGATGCCGGAGAATTCGGGGAGGTGGGGTGGACTCGGTCCGTGCCCATTTGAACCGAGTGTGAGTGTGGGAGGAGGCGGGAGGCAGCGCTGGATCGGACGGCTCCGGGGATTTTCCCCTCCGCCCGATTCGGACGGAGGAGGAAGACGATGCTGACAGGCGGGCCCGGCCTGTCAGCAGGAGGCATGTGGGCGTGGGTGCGAGCGAGGGCGCGGGCGCGGGCGAGGGGCGCGGGCGGAGAGAGGGCGCGGGCACGAGAGAGGCCGGGGAGAGGGAAAAAGGAACCGGCCTGCGGCGCGCGGGGAATGGCGGCACAGGAGCGGGCCGCCGGCCCAACAGAAGAAAAAGAGAAAGGAAAAAGGAAAAAGATTTCCAAGATGATTTAAATTCCAATAAGCGTTTTTGATTTATTAAAAATAGTTCCTGTGCTCTGAAAATTCCACTAAAAATCCAGTTAATGTATTTTGGCACAGAGAATACAAGAAAAATATTCCCAACCATAATAATTTATTATCTTGCATTTTACACCTTTAATTAATTCCTCTAGCCATTTTAAAATTCCTTTTCTTAGGTATTTTCTCAAGTAAAGTTTTTGTGTGGCTAATATCAGGGTGTGACACAGCCCCACACACGTTCCCGTGTGCTGGCGTATCACCACGACACCCCATGAGAGGCTGTGACAGGACCATTCACGCAACCTCTTCCAAACCATCCACACCACGCTGAGGTTGCACCTGCCAACAGGACACCCCATATCAGCTAGGCTACCCCTGTTGCGCCACAATGGATCCGGAAGCCAATCAATCCTACCCTGGGCTGACCCAATCCCATCATGCCCATCCTCACCATCGGTGCCTAGGAGAGGGAGAAGAGACGCTACAAGCCAGCCGTTGCCCACGCTGACTTGTGTAAAGTATGAGTATTTGCCCAAGGGATTCCTGCGAACCGGTCCTTAATTGCCATGAGTGTGACCAGCAAAACCATGCACCCACAGTCCACCATTTGGGTCAAATTTTATTAATTTAATAGTACCGTGTCCAATGTTACATTTTCCGACATAGAGTCGAAACATGAATGTAAATGATAAAGTTTAATTCCCAGGTGAACTAATAGTTTCTAAGTATGGCTAAGCATCCTAAGAATAACATTTTAATCATGGTGTTACCCAGGTGACAAGGAACAAGGTTCAACAACTAAGGCATAATCCTATCTATATAAGGGTCATAATCCATATCACATGTAATAATGAAAACATGCATGTTTATTTGAATAAACAAAATATTTTAGCAAAAGTAGGTACAAAATGATCAAGATTACAGTGTGACTTGCCTTGCTCCGGCTCGACGTACTGGGCTACGACCTCGTAGTACACGGGAGAATCGACGGCATCGGATTCTAAAGCAAACAACGCACAAACAATTACAAACAGTACATGTGGATAGTCAAACAAGAGCTGAAAGTATTTTTAATGAATTCTTGGCATTTTTCTGGATTTAATGAAATTTGAATGGATTTAATCAGAGCCCGAATGAATTAGATATGAATTTTTGAAGTTCATAGTGATTACCTAGGTAGAATTAATTACTAAATGATTTATTGCGCAATTTAAAGGAATTAAAGGCGTTAGCGGACCACGGGGAGCCGACGGTGATAGGTGGGACTCACGGGTCAGTGGCACAAAAGAGGACGGCGCACGCTGGACGCAGTCCACGCACGTGTGGCGACCGCCGACATAGTTACACGAGTGGCCCTGATCTGCCGAGACAGATCGGACGACTTAGACCTAGTCGGGAACGAGACCCGCCGGCGCACGCGGCCCGATGGTCACCGCCGGCGACCATCCGACGCGGCGGAGTGCAACGGCGAGCGGCGGAGGAGATGAGGATTACTGCCGAGTGCTCATCGAGGGCTCACGGCGACCGGAGTGCGGCGAACGATGGCGAACAGAGGGAGTCAGCGGCGGCCGAGGTTCGGGATGACGACACCGACTGGGTTTCAGCGGCCTAGAGGAGCGACGGGGCGCGAATGAGATATGGGAGGACCTGGGGAAGATGTTGAATGTGTTAGGAGAAGGAAAGACCAAGTGGGTCGACATAAATCCGCGGCTGATTGCCCATGCAGAGGCTTACCGAAAGGGAACGACGGAGAGAACGGAGTTCTGGCGGGAATTTGAGATGACCGACTACGGAACAAGATGTAGCCGGGTGCGGCGAAGCTACTGAGCACAAACGCGGTAGTCAGCGACAGCTGTAGCGATGGCGACAGGCGACTGGAATCGGCGGAGCGCGGCAGCGATTCGGGAGCTCGGCACGGAGGAGGTTTGGGTACTTGACAGATGTATGCAACTGAGGGAAAAATGAGAGCGGAGCACGGGAAGGGTTTATATATACTCGGCTGGGTTCGTGGACGAGTTGGCCGAATTTCACGGGATTGAGGGCAGCGACCACGACGGCTAGTGGGCGCGATTCAACCGCGCTCGTGGGCGAGAAGGGCGGAGAAGGTAGGGGAAACAGGCGGGGACTCGGTCCGCGGCGTTTGAATCAAGGGCTGAGGCGCAGGGGAGCGGCAATGGCGTAATCCAACGGACGGGGCAGCTCGATCCCCTCCGACCGAGTCGGCCAAAGGTTGGGGACGATGCTGACATGTTGGGCCCCGGGCCCACGTGTCAGTGAGTGGGGTGAGGGGAGCGGCGTGGGGAGGGCAGCCGACAGGTGGGGCTTGGCTGGCGGTGTGAGAGGGTGAGGGATGTGCGGGCGTGTAGGCCGTGCAAGCAGGTCGACATAGTACTGGGCCGGCAGCCCAGCGGGAGGGAAAAGAGAAGAAAAAGGAAAACAAGAAGGAAAAGAAAAGGAAAAGGATTTTCAATGCTCTTTTAATCCCGATAAGAGTTTTTGATTTATTAAAAATACTTCCAGTGCTCTGAAAATTCCAATAAAAATCCTGTTAATGTATTTTGGCAAGAGGAATATAGAAAAAATTATTCCCAGCCATGATAATTTATTATTTTGCATTTCCACCTTTAGTTATATCATTTGGCCAATTTAAATTATTTTTGGGATATTTTCTTAGTTATATTTTGTGTGGCTATATTTAAGGGAAAACTCGGGGTGTGACAGCATACGACCAGACTGTTTTAATTCATACAGCGATCTCTGTAATTTCACACTGTACATGTTGTGATTTGCTTTGTCCGGGACCTTCAACCTGTCAGGGATATGCATGTAAATCTCCGAATCCAATGATCCGTACAAATATGCGGTCACCACATCCATCAACTGCATTTTTAATTCCATGCCAGCTGCCATAGACATCAAGTATCGGAACATTATGCCACTCATTATAGGAGAATAGGTTTTATCGTAATCGATGTTGGGTCTCTGCGTGAACCCTTGTGCTACAAGCCTCGCTTTGTATCTCACCACTTTATTGTTTTCGTTTCGCTTCTGGACGAAAACCCACTTGTACCCAACAGAGTGCACAGTGGGGGCATCAGGCTTACTGGCCCAAAGACGCGCATCTTAGCAAGTGAGCGTAATTCCGTCTCTATCGCTTCTTTCCATTTGATCCAATCCGAGTGCTTATAGCACTCTACCATGGACTTAGGTTCATGATCATGATCCAACATGTTAGCGATTTTAGAAACAAAATTTATGCCGACATGAGTAGTCTTCCGGTCATACAATTCTCCTGAAACAGCATAGTTCGTGGCAATTTACTCATTTATTTCCTCATCCTAGTTTTCCAAAATAGGAGAGGGTTTCGATTCGCCAGTAGAACTAGGTGCGCGCGCTAGTCCATTAGGTCCTCTACCCTTCTGGCGTCCGTCCCCTGGACGGGTCTCCTTAGAGACTACTGAATGGGAGTGTGATGTAGGCGGCTCCATATTCAGCTCTTGCAGACGTTTCTGTTTAGTCTGAGTCGGACCATCCGGGTTTCTCCCTCTCTTCCTAGGCTTAGGTGCTGGAGTAGAGTCTCCCTCCATGGGTATCTCCACTCTCTCCGGTGCATTTGCCGCAGGGATATGCGACTTCGATAATCCTCTTAGATCGGTGAAAGCGTTTGGCAGATCATTAGCTAAGTTTGGAAGGAGTATGATACGTTGAACTTCTTGTTCAATGTCTGGCGAATGTGGGTCAAGAGTATGGATACTGCTTGAGTTCCATTCTATTTCATGGCATTCCTTAGAGTCGAGGTACTTTCCTCCCCCTAATGCCGAAAAATGCTCTTAATTGAAGATGCAATCAGTGTACCGAGCCGTAAACAGATCCCCAATTTTAGGCTCCAAGTAGTAAATTATGGATGGAGATTCATAACCCACATAGACCCCCACCTTACGGTGCGAGCCCATAGTCGTACGCTAGGGTGGTGAGATCGGCATATACACAGCACAACCGGATTTACGCAGCTAGGAAACCACCGGTTCTTGACCATGTGCCAGTTGATGGGGTGAATCAGAGTGATATGCAAACGGTCTATACTGGATTAGCTTTGCAGCGTGCAATACTGCATGGCCCCAACATATAGTGGGCAAATTGCTACCCTATAGCAATGGTTTGGCAATTAACTTGATCATTTTTATCAACGACTCAACAAGGCCGTTTTGAGTGTGAACATGAGGAACAAAATGCTTTACATTAGTGCATAAGGCCATACAATAGTCATTGAATGCCTTTGATGTGAATTTACCTATATTATCCATCCTAATCGTTTTGATGCGGTTCTCGAGAAACTCCGCGCGCAAACAGATAATCTACGCGATAAATCTGGCAAAAGTGTGGTTTCTCGTAGACAGCAAGCATACGTGGCTCCACCTTGTAGAGGCGTCAATCAACACCATGAAATATCTGAATGGCCCATAACAAGGGTATATGGGTCCACAGATATTCCCTTGGATTCTCTCTAAGAATCGTAGGGGTTCGACTCTCAACTTCTCAAAGGATGGTCGAATAATCAGTTTTCCCGTTACACAAGTGGGACACACAGACTCCTTGGAGAAGTTTTTAGTGTTTATGCCATGACCTAGCGAGCTAGTGACTATTTTTCGCATCATAGTCAATCCAGGATGATCTAATCTCTCATGCTAGATTTTAAAAGACTTTGGGTTTCTATAGATTGTTTGCATCGTAACATATTCGTTTGGGGGTTTTATTTTAGTATAGTACAGTCCATCGAAACTCCCTGGCATCTTCTCAGTCACTGTGGTCTCATCGTCCTTAGACAATGTCATGAAGAGAAATTCATCTCCTCCTTCACATGTTGTGGTGAGATGGTAGCCGCAACGTCGAATATCCTTAAAAGTAAGGAACGTACGTTCAGCACTTGGGTATAGGAACGCTTCTTCAATGAAGATCCTTGTACCCCTAGGGAGGATGACAGTGGCTCGCCCTGAGCCAACTATGCGATCATTACTCCCAGCAATGGTGATGATGCTCTCATCCCGCTTACGTAATGTGGTGAAATACTTAGTCTCCCGTAGTATCGAGTGTGTTGCCGTGCTGTCAACCAAACATGTCTCGGGCTCCATTGAATCGTATTACGCTTGTTCTATGTGAGAGATTATATTGATTTAGTTCATTATCAATGAAGTGAAAAGCAAGAACATAAAACAAGACAAGGACAATATAACTCAACAGGAAAACTTTATTAATGTAAAGGACCATCCTAAACACACTGACTAGGATGTATAGCATCTTTATTACATAAACAACTCATTGTTCTGCTAAAAAGAAAAGATTACATTGACCAAAATGATAATCTAGACTTAAGATTCATGACTGATAACTTAGGAACTACTGCATGTCCCATGTACGTCCTCCTCGTCATCACCCAAGAGGTTGTCGCCCTCCATGTCAAAATCCCTAAGGTCTCCATAGTCATTCCCAAGGCCGGCATCAGCATCTGCAGCAGCCTTAGGATCAACATCCATGGCAGCACCATCAACAGCAGCAGTAGTAGTAGACTCCTTAGGAACTGCAGTAGGTTCCTTACGAGTAGGCTTCTCACCGGTCATTGGTACTTGGACAAAGTGAGATTCTGGGCCCTGCCTCTTCTTCCAGTCCTGGTACATCTCAACGAGATGAGGTTCTGTAGTGCAGTTGTGCGCCCAATGCTTCATTGAACCGCATTTGAAACAACCATCACCACCTTGCTGAGATCCTCCAGCAGCACCAGCATTGGCCTTGCGCCCCTTGTGGCTACGGGGTTTCTTGCCCCGGTTGGCGGCGTTCTTGAACCTCGCCCCATTTGGCAGTGTGCGATTCCCGGGTCCCTTCCCCTTGGAAGAACCCTGTCCAGAACTCTGACCCTTCTGATGGACAACGTGAGCCTCTAGAATAGGCTAAGAACCAACTGGATGAGTGTTGTAGTTGGCCACCAAAAGTTTGTTGTGGACTTCAGCGTTCAACAATGACTGGATAAGTTTTGAGTACTTGACGTACTTAGCCTCGCGGTACTGCTCTTGCATCATTGAGTTTTTGGGGTGGAAAGTGTCAAAAGTCTTCTCAATCATTTCCGCGTCTGTCACCACCTAGTTACAGAAGCGAAGACGACTAACGATGTGGTGCACAGCACTGTTGTAGCTCTCCACGGTCTTGAAATCACAGAACCGAAATTGAGCCCAGTCTGCTCTAGCCTTCGGGAGAATGGTAGTTTTCTCGGTGGTGTAGCGGTCTCTCAGGGCCTCCCACAACATGAGAGGTTCACGTAGCTCAAGGTATTCAGCCTTGAGATCCTCATGAATGTGCTTCCTGATGAACGCAAGTGCCCTTGCCCGCTTCGCTACCAAAAGCGGAGCTACACCAGCCCCTTGTCGACAGATGGCCTCAGATAGCTCCATCGCGGAAAGATGGATTTCACAGTCCATGGCCTAGGTTTGGTAGTTCGCCCCATTAACGGGAAGAACGGGGAACTCTCTTTTGTTGAAGTTAATGGGGCGAATGGGGAACTCTCTCTTGTTGAAGTCTGCGTCAAACATGGCTGTTGTCATGCAAAAAACCAACGCCGGGTTAACTTGCATGAAAATAAAGTCACAGAACAATGTAACGTAGTCGTATGTAATTACTGGTATTTTCCCGAAATTTATCTTGTATTTACCGATTTTCTGTGATTTTTATTAGCTTATGTCATTAAATTAATAATTTTTATACCCACAGAAAAATATCATACATGCAAGAAAAAATAAACCCAAATAATGCTTCCAAATGAGGGGTCACTAGGTGATTACACATTTTTATGGAAGCATATTAACCTAGAATCATATCTACATTATATAGTTGGAGTTGCATCAAATTTAAAAGCAAATAAATGCTTAAAAACACCATCATATGGTTATTAACCAGTCCTGGGACTTATTGCAAGAAACCAACTAAAGAAAGGTCTACACAGCAAGTTTACAGCAACTAAACACAAATTGATGTAATTTCTGGTAAATTAAGGGTTCAAACTGTAAATATTACATGAAAAGTGAACTATCGACGTAAAAATCAACCTTTCTTGGGACTTAAACATAAATTATCAATACAACTGAATTTTATTGGGCCGAAAACGCTGTTGGGCCATGATCTTATTGGGCCGCACGCACAGAACGTGGTCCAATTGCCAAATGTGCTGAATTCCGAATTCAAGGCCTATCTATGGTTTCAGATTTTTATTAATTTGTGTGTGGGCCAGTCGGTGCTGTTGGGCCAAAAGTGGTCGGGCGGTGGCAGACTGGCCCAGCCGGCCCGCCTAAATGACCGAGAAAGGGGAAAGGGGGAAATAGGGTTTCCCCTATCCCCACCGGCACCCGCGGCGGCTCCCATTGCCCAGCGCGCCGGCCGGACGGGCATGGCGGCGGTGATGGAGGACGCTGACTGTTGGTGGCAGTGGAGATAGAGGCGGTGCATGGAGGAGGCCGGCTGGCGACCCATCGACTGCCCGGTGGCAAGACGACGGCAGCGGCTTCACTCCCATGCGGCAATCGGTGTGGCGGTGGCTCGGCGTTGTGCGGCGGAGCTCCGCCATGACCCACACATCCTCAAGACGGCGGTGAGGCTGAGCTCAAAATCGACAATCGGAGCTCCAGTGACGGCGATCGATTCGTATCCAACCACGGCGTCCTGGCGGGCGGATCCCAATCTAAGGTCGGCGGCCGTTCGTCCCATCGACCTCCCACCACGACTCCAAGGCGAGTCAGTGAGAAATTGATGGCGGCGGCTGCCCGTCCTTGGTATCAAGTCCTGCGGCGGCGGTGTCATGGAGGTATTCCGGCCACGGCGTCCCGACGGAGTCTCGATTCTCTGGCAGCGGCCAGTCGTCCCATCGTCCTCCCACCATGGCTCAACGGCGGCGTCGGTGAGAGTTCAATGGCAGCGGCTGCCCTGCCTTGGCATTGAAAAACCAGCGGTGGCGACAACGTGGGTTTGGGGATTCCTCTGATGATGGCGGTCTCCCGCAGTGGCACCAGTGGCGCTTCCAGCAGCGACGGCGAGCGGCAGCCACGCGCGTAGATCAACCCAGCAGCGCGGGCGATTCCACGGTGGCGGCGGCGGCTCCCGGCGTGGCATTCATTGGAGAGAGAGAACAGAGAGATGCGGGGGGAACGCGAGAAGATGACCGGTTTAGCCCAGCCAAACCGGGTTCGCTTCCAGAACAGGGAAAAACCGATTGATTACAATTTATTACACACGGTTTTTTCCGGTTATCAACAGATGCAATTGTAGAGTAAAAGCAGGAAATAAATCTACTGCTAATAACAGATCTACTACAAAACATGCATTAAAAAAACTAAAGAACAAGCATCCACCAGTCTAAAATCAATTTACAAATTGATAAACAACCAATTTTGTTACCGTAGATTGATTGGCGCGAGAGGATTCGACGTCAGCCCAGCTGGTAGAGTTGTTAATAACGTGTTGTAGAATGGCTATGTCTATGGATCGCCCAGATCCGCTCCCTTCCCTCCCGCAGCAGATGAGGCGTCGAGAAAATATAGAAGGCCATATCCCTTTCTGCACAATCACACCACAGAAGAAGACAATGAATACATGAGACATAAATATACGGGTGTTGCTCTCTCTTTATTAATCAATAATCAATATGTACAATAAAGGCACTCTTGTCCCTCTATTTATAGATAGAGGAGGCTAGAGATAAAAACCATAAATTTATCTCTAACTAATTTAAATTGATTCACAAGAAAGAATTTTATCTACTAAAGAGTTAGAGATTCGTAACATTGTGAACCCTAGATCGAGCCCATATATCTGGTCCGAAGATGAGGCGTTGGGTTGGGTAGGCCGAGACATATAATGGACCGAAAGTTCGGAAGGCCCAAAATTCGGACGGCCCACCGGTGAATATGGGCTGGAAGATTGAACTATACTCAATGCCTACCGTGAACTTAATTTATGGCCCATTAATGCGGATGGGCCGGACTGTAGTCACGGCCCATCAATGAGGGCCATCCAAACGAGGTGGGCCTGTGCTCTGGGCTAGCAGAGGGTGTGGTATATTCTGGACTGGAATAAGCTTTCGCTAAAATGGCTCATTTTGGTAGGCCGGCCATTTACGTGGATGGGCCGGTAAATCTTCTTGGGCTTAAAGCGTTTAGAGATACTCAGCTCATACAAGATGATGGGCCGAATGTTTTAAGTATTTGCTGAGCCCTTCTGCGTGGATGGACCAAAGTGTTGAACTGGAATATTCGGCCCATCCAGTAAAATGGGCCTATAGGTTGGACTAAAATTTCAGCCCATCCACGTTGACTAAAACTGGATTAAGGTTACGTCGCGTCCTATGGATGGACCGGAATTTGGCCCATATTTACGGGCCTTATCTGGGCCGTGGGTTCGGGCCAACTGTTAAATGGGCCGGCAGTTTGGACTAAATTCACGGCCCGTCTATACGAATGGGCAGAAAATTTTGCCTATCAATGCGGGCCTTAATGGGGCCTGACATTTTGAGCCGTCTATCAAATGGTCCAGCAATTTGGACTAAATTTACGGCCTGTTTGTGTTTATATGGGCTGAGTTTTGTCTCTTTATAAGGGCCTTACTGGGCCTATCTTTCGGCCATCTACGTAAATGGGCTGGTTGTTTGGACTATATTAAAGTCCCTTACATAGGACGGAATTTAGGCCCATAGTTACGGGTGTAAACGGGCCGAACCTGTTGGGCCAGCTAGTAAATAGGCCGTAATTTGAGCTAAATTAACAGCCAGGTCCATACCTATGGGCCGGAATTTTGGATCATCGGTTTGAGCCTCAACTGGGACGTTGAGCCCATCTTCTCACGGACCCGAATCAGAATGGGCCGGAAGCCTCCTTAAAAGACGTTTCCTGTGGGCCCAGACAACGAACCACTACAGGCAGCGTCGGCGGCGGCGGCCGGTTCCAGCAAATACAGGTGCCTAAACGAATTTTTTTTATTTTTATATTTATTTAATAAAAAATTTACAAAACTACATTTTCATTTCAAAAATTTACAAAAATATACTCCCGCCGCCCTTTGGGAGGGCGATATCTCTGAAATCGCCCTCCCAGAGGGCGATATGATGACGTGGCTGACGGCCGTTGGCCGGCACAAGGGGGCCGCCTGTAAAAATCCAGCTGGGGGGCCGGCCCTTTTACACACGGCCCCCTTGCCGCCCTCTCAGAGGGCGGTTTATTGGTGGCCGGGGGGCCGCCTGCAAAATGGCCACCCCGAGCCAGCTATTTTGCAGGCGGCCCCCTTGCCGCCCTCGGAGAGGGCGGTTTATTGGTGGCCGGGGGGCCGCCTGCAAAATGGCCACCCCGAGCCGGCTATTTTGCAGGCGGCACCCTTGCCGCCCTCTCAGAGGGCGGTTTTGGGGCCGCCTGCAAAATCTGTCCGGACCGTCCGCACCCTATACGGACGGTCCGGACAGGCTAGTTTACAGGCGGCCCAGAGTACTGTCCGGACCGTCCGCACTCTATACGGACGGTCCGGACTGTACAAATTGTTGTTTCACAGTATATAGTCCGGACCATCGACACCCTATTCGCACGGTCCGCACTGTACAAATGGTTGTTTTGCGTTATATAGTCTGGACCATCCTCATCCTGTCCGAACGGTCCGGACAGGCATATCTGTGGCGGCAAGGAAGAGAAAGTACCCACGCTGCACACAGTAGTTACATCTCTACTTGGTTATCTGTTTAAAATTCCCTAAGGCATATAATAACGATAACAAGAAACGTTTGATGTGTCGTTTGTACTCTTTGTATGGATAATTTCATTATGTTCGTATGCAATTAACGTGTGTTCGGTTGTCACCGCTCAGAATGTACTTTCGCCGTAAAATTGAAACTGAAAAATTCATGTTTTTGATCAGTTTCGTCACAAACATAGATCGTAAACGATCGACGAGCGTAAATAAAGTAAAAGGGTTTCTTCAGTATACATAGAATTAAAAAAACATGATATACAATAGACAAACTATCACTGATACAACGTACTACGGGCCCGGACCGTAACCTCTAGCCCTCTTTGTCTTCTTACCCTGCGCTCGCACCTGCCCCTGGGAGTACGTCAGCCGGTCTGGTGGTACGGCACAGCCAGCGCGGGTTGTCTGCACGGGTGTGGCAGCTGGTGGGTCCTGTGTCTGTGGTGGCGGAGCTCCTTCGAGCTGCGAGGCTGGTAGTATCTCCTGGATCTCCTCGCCCGAGTCCTCCAAGTCGTCCCCCTCGAAAGGATCCGGTGCCCAACCGCTGCCGCGTGCGGCCTGCATGGAGGAGCCAGCGCCAGCAAACATCCCCGGTGCTGTAGAGTGGAACCATGTACACCAAAATATTGATAATTGCAAACCAAAATTTGGCAAGGCAAAAATAAACTTTGATATAACCTGAAGGACCTCCTGTGGTGGCCCGAGGGGCAGTTGTCATGCCCACGCCCTGCGTGGAGGTGCCAGCGCCAGCAAACATCCCCGACGCTGTACAGTAGAACCATGTTCACCAAAATATTGATAATTGCAAACCAAAATTTTGCAAAGCAAAAATAAACTTTGATATAACCTGAAGGACCTCTGTTAGTTTAGAGGTCAGCTCATCCAACCTCCTCCAAAGCTCATTGAATTTCTTCTCTTGATTCTGGGCGCAAAGCCTCTTAAAAAGATCCATAAGGTGCTTATTCTTAAATTGTCTGTAGAAATTAGCACCCATATGACGCATGCACCATCTACTTTGGACATCAGACCACCTTGGTGGATATCCCTTCTCAACACATCCATATCTCAATTCCTCAATTGCACGCAGCAAGCCGGCGTTACGGTCATGTATAAGGCATACGTCTGGTCTCATCCGTACAACTGCAGACTTAACCCTTTCTAAAAACCAATACCAGCTATCAGTGTTCTCACTCTCAACAAAAGCAAAAGCAACTGGTAGAACTTGGTTGTTTCCATCAACTCCAATTGCTGTTAAGATCTGCCCTCTGTACTTTCCGGTCAGAAATGTCCCATCGATGCAGAGGATGGGACGACAATGGACAAATGCTTGAATGCAAGCCCCTAATGCAAAGAATACTCGTTGCAACACACTTTTATTATCATGGTGAATTGATGGAAATGTTTTTAGGTCGTAGCACGTCTCCGGATTCCTCTGAAGAATACAGCCTAACAGACGAGGCAAATTATCATAGGATGCTTCAAATGTGCCAAATCTCATCTCTACAACCTTCTGTTTTGCCCTCCAAGCCTTAGCATAGCTAATCGTGTATTTAAATTTCTCTTCAATATGTCTAACAATTGACCTTGGTTCGTACCCCATATTGTTAATAATATGGGAGTACATCTTTGTCGCAACAAATGCAGATGTCATGTTTCTGTGATATTTTTCAACACCGGGTAAATAACATGAATGCTCAGTCACGATTGAAACTTGTCAATAATCTTTCCATTTACCCTTAAATGCGTGCACCCGCTATGGACACCCATCCTTCATGCACTTTACTTCATAGACTGATTTGCTTGACTTCACGACTGAGAACTCCCTTTGAAGTGACACGGCCCATTGTTTTACTGCCTCCTTTAAATCCTCTACATATGCATACTTAGCCCCTTGGATGACCTCATTTTCCTTGTACTCCCATGACACATGATGTCCCTCGGAGATAGAAAGCCTAGAGAAGTCCTGGTTGCTCCATTTTGCAGGCATCATGGTGTCCTCGTCAGACGAATCATCCTGCTCTGCTTGCTCGTTTTCAGAATCTTCCCTATCCATTTCTTCGACGATTCTGTTGATTTGTTCTCCCTCATCTGCCACACCTGTTAGCTGTCTATCTTCTTTATTCCCTCCTTCATTCCCTTCTTCATTTTCTTCCATTGTTTCGCTATTACCTCCCGCCGTACTTGGACCCTCATCATCTTGTACGGGCATTGCACCAGCAGTGTTTTCTTTCTCATATATCGACACAAGTATGCCCAGTGGCCAACCACGTTGGAATGCATTCTCCACATACCATCTCCAAGTGGCAGTGCAATCCACCGGCATCAGTTCCCAAAAAAAACCTTCAGCTGCACGACTGACTACTACATACAAGGTTATTGCGCTGAGCTCGGGGTTCAATCGAAACCCTCGCATCAGCCAGTTGTACACTGACCCAAAACTTCTCTCAGCTGGTCTATCAATCCCCTTAGCCGTTGAACTAAAATCCGACAGATCTACCCCTTCTGGACCATATCTAACATTCCCTTGCCCCTGAAATAACTGAAATATCACCTTATTTCACATTTCTGTTAATGAAAAAATTCAGTTAAACTAGATACCAATATTTTCCTCACATCTCTACAAAAATTAAATCATCTAACACATTAACTAAAGACCTACAGATCTACGAGTAAAAACTTATTTTCATATAGTACTATACACATAACCAGTACAATACTACATTAATTTATGTATAGAAATAGAAATTACAAATAGATAATAGATTTTACCTGCAGACAAATCAGTAAGCTGACAGAGCTTCGCTGCTTTCGTTCAGGCTCGCTCTCAGCTCTCTCTTCTTTTTTTCTGTAATTTCAGTGAATTTTATGACATTTTTGGAGTTGGGAAGGGGGTTTTATACTGCCCGGGCTAAAAACCGCCCTCTGAGAGAGCGGCAAGGGGGCCGCCTGTAAAATGGCCGGCCCCCGGCCGGATTTTTACAGGCGGCCCCCTTGCCGCCCTCTCAGAGAGCGGTTTTTGTGTGGCCGGGGGGCCGCCTGCAAAATGACTGACGGCCGTGGGCCGCCGGCCAACGGCCGTCAGCCACGTCATCATATCGCCCTATCGCCCTCCCAAAGGGCGGCGGGAGTATATTTTTGTAAATTTTTGAAATGAAAATGTAGTTTTGTAAATTTTTTATTAAATAAATATAAAAATAAAAAAAATTCGTGCCTAAACCCTATCCCACTCCGGCAATGACCAGGGCTCGCACCACCCCACCCCACCCCACCGCATCGCGCTCGATGGGGCGCCCGCTGGATAGAGCAGCGGTCGGCCAGCCGCCACGCCAGTGGCGAAGCTGTCGCCCCTACCGATTGGTGCGCCGTTCCCACCTAGGGAAGCGTCCGGTTTGGCCTCGTCAACCACGACGGCGCCGCCTCCCCTCCCCTCGGTGTCCGGGTACACTCTCCTTGGCTTTTGGTGACGACGGATTAAGGTATTAGTTTTCGTAGTTTACTTTTTGATGGTTTGGTACCCACTTTAGGTAGGATGCTGCCCACCGCGAGTGCTGATTCAAAGTTAAACTGAATTTAAAATACTTTGCCGACACCGGACGGCAGCAGTTGATCAGCTGCGGCGCCGGTTTTAAGAGACTGTGCATACTAAACAATATCTCACTTCGCGAGCTGAATGCATAGGGACGATGGGGAACTTGTTGTTTATGTGCTAATCGCCAGCTTAATGACAGTTCATTAGCTGTAATGAGGAGGTTTAAGTTATGCACTTTTGTTCGCTAGTTAATTTGTCAAGTAACGCCCCTTTTTTTATATCATATAATTTAGAGTAATGGAAAAGAGAAGTGTGGTCAGGTTAGTTCATTCAATTCGTCCCAAAAGAAGGCCTTCAGAAAGATAAATCGCAATGTGCGTATCTTTTGCAGTTGGGTGTGTTCTGTCCAAAAGATCTGTAATCGACATAACTAGCCCAACTAATTTCCCAAATCGCAAAAATCTTTTATCACTTTGTAACCATCAACTACTTGATACAAATATACCAATAACATATTATATACCTCTAAAGTTAAGTCCTTTTACTAACATATGTCGAAAAGCTTTCCTTCTTTGCTTAAAGAAAGGTGAAGGCATGGAATGTTTTGGGAGTATCAAACACTCTCTCACATTACCAATAATGCACCATTAAAAATTCGTACCATCAACTGTTGCCCTTGTATTAGGACAGCCTCAGACGTTTGCATCAGGAACCTGACGAAAATTATATTAATTATTAGCCTCCTGTTCTTGCTGTCTCAATTCAAAATGCTAATTATCAGCAATTTGTCTACCTATCTTTCTACCAACAACTTACCAAAAGTTAAAGTAAAGCAATATTCACAACAGTTGCATTGGATCATGCATTCAACTAGGGTACCAAGTTGAGAAAGAACAAAACTTATATGATTAAAACTTTCTGGAGCTGACGGATTGAAAAGCCATAGGAAACGGCTACTAGTTTGCCTGTTTGGTTGTCCAGGGCTTCCATATTAGTGATGGTTCATATAACCCAATCAAGTCACATGCACGTAAACTACATACGTTTTGATCTTTGTAACTTGTTGAAGCAAGGAGATCTGGTTATCTGAATCTGTGTAAAGCAAATGCTGCATTCCATTTTTTCAGGTTTAGCTTGGGAGCTATTCGAGTGTGATAATGATGCACTGAGACACCAGTAGACTTGTATGACTGATCTTTTACTTCTTCTTTTCCTTGAAAGTATAACAATGTACGGCCTCTTTCTTTCAGAAAGACATGGGAGTATGTTTTAGGTTCCTGTGATCTGCTTTCATCATAAATTCACTTTGCAGTTCATGTTGAAGAGTGAAGACGTCCTGATGATGTAAAAGAGTTATTAGATCACTGGTGGGAGGGATGTCATAACAAGCATTAAATTCGATTTTGAGGGCTGATAGAATGGACCTAGACCTGGAGCTCATACAATGCTAGAACTGTGGTAGAAGATGCATATGCTTTCTGCAGTAATCTAATTACTATGGTGTATTGGCACATGTGCATTAATCTTGTGAACACGAGTCTATATTGTATTACTGTTCTAAATATTATTCACATGTTATTTGAATTTGTTAGTTTGTGGATTTGCTTATGCAACATTTAGCATCTATTCTGTCAGGTGCATGATTTGAACAACTCCTGCTAGACTGAAATTAAATTTGAAGTACAAAATTTGCTGTTTCAACTTTCAAATTGCATGGCAGGCTCTCATGCATTATGAAGGGACAGCCTAATAAAAAATCAATGTAGTGACATGTCAGCAGCACTAATGAAGTATGTACGTTGGCTGTAGCTGTACTGTTGGACTTTGACGGTCAAATTGCCATTTGTGAACTATTGAACTGTAATCACTGTTTTCCTTTTCTACTGAAGCTGATTGAGATCCAGATGCTCATGATGAAAAGCACAGCATGGGATGGTGCGCCCTGTTTAAGGGCAGCATGATGAGCATAATCCAATAGGTGAAAAGATTCGGTGCTGTGGTGTCCCTCGCAGCTTCGGTGAAGCTGCAGCCAGCCCAATCAGCAAGTAAACAAATGCAGGCCAAGTACACAGTATAGGTACATGTCTTATGCATGTGAAATTGTTATTATCAATTTACCATGTTCCAACAACTGTTACTACTACTAGTTAACCATGACTGGTGATTCTTGCCTTTTATGATATTTATATGAATCTGTCCAATTAGACATGTGTGTAATTTAGCCAGCCCCAATAGGCCAATAGGCCACAGCCAAACAATATAGTTTGCTATTACCCAGTATCACAGTATAACTGTATAAGTCTATCCTCCTGGCACACAATACAAGTCCATCGACAAAACCAAGAGGTTATTTAACCACTTGATTTTTCTGTAATTATATGCACACACAAGATCATACCTTGGAACTTACAGTTACACAAATATTTTTAATAAGAGCCATCCATCTGTCTGTCAGTACTATTTTTGATGATTATTAGTTCTTGCCTTTTTTTTTCTGTACACAAAGCCAGTGCGAATTAAAAAGATTGTACTAATTATAAACTGGGCAGCGTCCAAGCAAAGTGAAGCTACTCCACGCAAGTGGGAGTTTTTCTTGTCAGCAAACTCAAACACATTGTCTGTCACTAATCCAATTAATAATTACCTCCTATTGTTCCCTGTTCCCTGCCTTGTTTGCCCCCACACTGCCTCCTCTCCTCATCTCTTCTCTGTCCATTCGGCTATAAAAGTAGACCTGGTCTCGTCCCCCCTCTTTGCACCAACACAGCTGTGTTCCTGCTCCAGTTCTAGTCTTCTAGGGTTAGAAGTGTTGAGAGCTCAAGATGTGCTGTGGGCAAACGAGCTCAATCACTACGGCATGGGAGTAGAGAACTGATCTATATATCCAGGTAATTAATTAAACTAATTAAGTTAAGTTCACTCTCGAACCATCTGTGATCTTGGCATGACTGCTGGTTTTCAGCTATGGCTTTCAAAAGCTTTCTGTATCAATCTCCTAGATCTAATGGTTGGCACAGCAAGTATATTTTGGTTTTGTTCACCTAGATCTGCTTTTCTTTTCTGTTCCATGTCAATATTGATCCTTGTGGAACATAGAATATAAGGGGCAGCACAGATCTTGTTAATGGCAGATTACAGTGTGCTCGATCTGTTATACCAGTTTGATGTGTTCTGATACATGGGCTTAAATCTCATGCTAAATACTGGCCTTACTTTTCCTTTCCAAAATCTTGCTGGTTCAGTGACTATTTCCTGACTATTCACATATCAAGTGCACTTAACATACATGCACACTGGATCTACGAAAGATGTCTTAACATGTTTACTACCACATATCATAAAAATTAAGTATATTACAAGATATAAGAAAGAAAAGGTGCCACTATACCACATATGCAACCTTAAGTGAAGTCACCTTACAGGAGATTTTAGAGTTGGAGATGCCTCCTTCGTGTGTGCTGCATATTTTCCACTTCGGATGGCTAATAACATCGAAAATATATTTATTATTGGCAATACTTGACACTTGATTGTGCTAACATTTACTAGTTCTTTTTGTAGGTTTTGTAACCAGGGGCAATAAGCTAGAGGCAGCAACTGCATAACTTGCGAGAAACTTGTAAGATTTCTTACAATCTATGGAAAAGATACACATGGTCAATTATCATGAGATCTTTTCAAAGAGATTAGATCCATGCATTATCATCTCTTCTTGGTTTACTTGTCCTAATCTTTTGTTGTTCTTGTTAACTAGGAAACCAAAAGAATTATTATTAGCAGGAAAGATTTTAAATAACAAACAAATTGCGATGCCAATTCTATCCATGATTCATTTTTTTTTTCTAAATTTTGATTATCTCTTGAGTCATCTAGTCATTTCACTGTTTGAAAGTCGGGAGCATCTGCATCTAGTCGAGCTAGCCTTGCAAATTAAGATATGATCCTAGCTATCCCTGTGGAATGTGGAGTGTATTACTGTGTATTCAGTTTACAAGCTATGATTACTAAAATAATGCATGTATTTGTGAGTAGTAAAGTGATGACCTTCGAGTTAGATCTCCACATTTATCAGAACTTTCACCAAGAAAAAAAAAACATGATGAACAACCTATCCAGTACATATAAGGTGCGATAGGATGAACTCATTCATGGTAACATGTGGGACTTGCTATCCGCATGAGGTCTCCTGAAATTTTATATATACTCTGAATTCACTTTGATATAGCACCACTGATATGTATAGCATTGGTAAATGACGTCCAAGGAATATTGGAGTAATCATAGCATTAATACTGTAAAGTGAACAATATTATTACTTGTACCAGTGCTTAATATCCTTGATTAACGTCCAATACTGAAACAGCTACCAGAGTCTGGGAGTAAAACTTTTCACCTAAGTATCACAAGCCCAGCCATTTCCCTATGGTACTCTTAAGGTCTAAACATTGCAAATAGTTTAAGTCTGTAACAATTATTAGAAGTGTCATGCAGTTCGAAAGGTAAAAAGAACTTAATGATGAGGGGATAGTTATTTCATGATTGTCATGCTGATGATTGTTCCTGTATGATGCGTTTGCTACAGGTTGGATGATGACCATGCCAATGATTTTACCGCAAGTTATGCAGTTGCTGCCTCAAGCGTACTGCCTTTGTTTGCTAAACCATGAAACCGGCAAGAATAAGAAGAGAGTCGAATTGCAAGAGACCTTTCTGGAGATCTTTAGTAGTCATATGCTCTACACAATATATGAGGTGGTTAGAGCAAGTTATCTGCTCGTGTACGGGTTAGGCTGTATCTCCATTATCGGAAAATCAAAGAACTTTTGTTGCTGGGTTTTGCATTAGTGCAACTAGTTCTAATTGTGTGTTAATACTGAGCAATAAGCTCCGGACAATCGCCTGCGTGCGGGTGCCAATGTACTTGAGACTGATGCATAAGTGGGGGAGATAGCCGCCGTGCCAATGTGTTTGAGAGA
Source organism: Oryza meyeriana var. granulata (assembly GCA_003991445.1). NCBI lineage: Eukaryota > Viridiplantae > Streptophyta > Magnoliopsida > Poales > Poaceae > Oryza > Oryza meyeriana. The sequence continues at coordinate 63,192 of RYFJ01001452.1, read as the reverse complement.
CTTGGGATTGTCCGAATTATAACAAAGATAATATTATCTAGTTCAAAGTAAAAAGATTGGCTCAAGGGTGGTCCAAAGTGAAAAGGCTAGTCTAAAGTGTAATTCACTAAAAAAAAATGAGGATTCATTCTTCTTCCGCTGACATGTAGGATCATCTAAGAACATTGATATGTGGGTCAGGAGGGTAATCCTCAATTTTAATCTAATAGGAAGGTATGCAATCAAAATTCGCATCAATAATCAGCTATTTAAAATAAGGAAATTAATCTCTTAAAATAATACAAGTAGATTTGTATCCTTGTAACATTACAATTTTATTATGTTACTGTAAAAGAAATTGATGAACAAAGTACTCCAAAGAGAGTCGCTTTTGTGTGAATTGTGACCGGATACCGTACCTTTCAGTTTACACGGATAGATACTCCTTGTTACTTGCCAGCTAGCACATTAGATGCAAGGAACGTTGCTGAACAATGACAGTACGCATCACAATATGAACAAGTCACTTGATTACAAGCCTCATTTTAGAGGATTACAACCCTTACCCAAAAAAAGGAAAAACTATGGAGAACAATGGATTGTACATCATGGGTTCATTTGGAATTCCTATAGAATAGGCTATTCCATGGGGTTTTGGATGAAAATCTTCGCGAGGTCATATGTCATGTTTTCATTTCTTTGTTTCTTGGAATCTTATATTTTAGGCTTGTTGCATCCAAATGCCTCGTAAATTTCTCATGAATTTTTCATTCCTCTATATTTGAAAGGATGTGAAGCTACTTTTCTTAAATAAGAAGATCATGCGAGTATGCGACGTTATTATTTCATATATTTTTCCTCTTAAGCTCAACAGATAACAAAATTTGAACTCATTTCCAGTGACCCAGCTAATACGTTCTTAAGGCATTGCCGGCCAACATTTTTTTTAATAATGGATATAATCCGGCATTGCCGGCCAACATGTATCCCCCTTAATAGGAATTGCCGACAGATCGTTCACAGAATTATTAGCCATTTTCTGCGCATCTGCTTACACATAATTTGTTCTCAATCTAGCCTTTCGCAACATATTTCTGTGAAGAAGTCCTCCATTGTGTAGTGTGCATGCGTGTGTGGCGAAGAGTTTATAGATTGTCTTATTCATGGCAAATCGTGGTTGGATGGAAAATAACTGTTATTTCTCTGGTCCTTGGAAGAGGTATCGAGAGATATAGCGTTAATCAAAGAATATAGATCTCTCAGTAGAGATATTACACATCCTAGTAAATACTAGAAATACCTCTATCTCACGTTAGGTTTTAAGAAAGGAAAAAAATATTTTATCAAGTTTTTTAGATTTTTTTTCTGTAAAATAGGTCAACTTTTATTAAATAAGAATACAATCATATTGTTACAAGAATATATACAAAAGATACGCTAATATGGAAAAAGGCTCCACATCCTATAGAACACGGAAAGAGATGCAAATAGACAAATCTAGATACAATGTTGACCAACTTAGACATCTAAAAGTATATAAACGGGCATTAGCGACCATCTTCGTTGCTCTGGTTAATAAGTAATCCGGTGTAATGAAATGAGCCAGTGACCCGGATTTTGGAGTCAGACCCATAGACCGAACCATCACCAACCTGACAAACAAACCTTCTTATGTCTTTGTGAGGAATCTCATGAATAAAGTAGGCATTGATAAATTGATAGAAAAGAAAAAAAGGGAAAAAAGACCTTGTTAGTGTGTCCATTGCTTGAACTCCCGCTTTGGAATCTAGTTAATTAGGGGAATATACACTAATTATACTAATTTTTTACAACTACAAGAAAAAAAATGCTTATGACTAATTATCCCATCCAAAAATAAAAAGAAAACAAGTCTTTTGGAGGTCATCACAGTACCAAACGAAGTCCTACTATCCTAGTGTGTTTTGAGCTAAGGTAGTGCATGAACTTGTTTAAGGGCAGTCATCAAGAAGTCCAAATTAACCATAAGCATTCTTAAAAGAAAAAGGTCCAAACCCTAAACCACTTGTCAAGGAGGAAATTAACTGCTGCCACATGAGCTTAGTTGTAAGTATGTAGTAGCCTTCTTTAAAAAAATAGCATGCAGTAGCCAAACTAGCTGCCGACTTCAACTTTTCATTAGTCAAATAATACTGGCATTTATTTATATACTCCTAAAAAGGTTCAAAGAATCAAAGTAGAGCAAATCATCTATCTATATATCTAGTCAGTGCTGAAAGTTTAAACCATATCAACTTGATGAAATTTAATAGTCTAAACGACCAGACTGCAGAAGAATAAAGATATTTCTTCTTTTTAAAAATGCTGCCCCTGCCGGGAAAAAAATTTGAAAAAAGAGTCAGGGTAGAAACGAGCCAACCAGGTGGCTAAAAGCATGTGAACTTTGGTGGCGAGCTGCATCTGTGCTGCTAAACTATTTTTATTCTGTACTCCTACGTTTAACGCCTCCCTGATTAACAAATTCATAAAACGAGTAGCTACCAACTTTGTTTAAAGGTGTGTAATTGAATATTAGTACATAATTAGATGGGAGAATATGTCTTGGGATGCGTGAAGAGACGGTGTCTTAACACTGCCAATATGTTATTAGCAATAATGCACAACTAAAAATTCACTACATTAGAAGATTCCGGTGATAAAGCGTATCCAGCCGATACATCCGCATCAGACACCGTACCTCACGTGGCTGCAGAAGAAAAGGCTAATTATTGGCCTAAACTAGAAACAACGGCGCAGCATTGCCGCGCCCAACTAAAATTAATCCAGTTTAATTTGTCCATAGCCTCGTTTAGGATTAGTGTACGTAGAGATCCTGATAAAACATGTATAACATCTATCATTTTTTTCTTAACACGATAGATCAGAAACCTAAAGGAATAAATTAATAGGTATTAAGACTTAAGATTAGAATTGTGCAAGGAAAAAATACGTTCTTGCACATGAGCAAGAAAAAGGACTCAGTAGTACCATTGTTAAGAAATATATGTATTTGGCAGATGAGTATTAATTACACCTTTGCTAACATGAAATGAATGCTTTGTTAGCGTCAAATCTGCAATTCCAATTTTTGTTTCTCCTGAATTTCTGCAAAGGAAAGAAATAAGATTAAAAAATAAACAAAAAGTCTACTTCGATTGGTTAAATATTGTATCTAACTATACAAGTATCATAAAAGGCAACCTAACAGAACCAGTATGGCTAAGGTAGAGGACATTCAAATATCAAGTACTTCAACGAGGTACCTAGTTAGGATCCAAGGGACTTGGCTTTCAGAACTTATATAGTCAACTTTATAACAAATTTTACTGAAAGCAAGTTACTTCTGAATAATAGTCATTAGAGGAAAGTAAAGTATTTATCCAATGCATTCCATCAAAAAATGAGTTGCATTGCTATAAGTTTATTGTGTAAGAGCAAAATGCCATTGAATATATTTTTTTCGCTAACTAAGCAAACATGAAGAGGACATGCACTTGATTACATAGCTGTGTGATTTTTTTCTATTTGGGTTCTTATGGAGCTATATCTTAGTACTACAATAACTATTTACATAAATCAATGCCATGAGTAGTCATGAACTCCAGAAATGCTTCTACAACAAATTATTCTTAGTTAAGAAACAACTTCATCAATTGTTTGTCGCCTATCAACAATTGTAAGCACCATCGTGGACATGCTTCTCCAACCTGTTCTTTTTTTGCAGTAGTAGTAGTAGCAACAGAGCAATTAATACACTATATATCCAACAGAATACTCCTAAATTCTATCATACTAAGTGGTAATCATCTGCAACTCTTTGAAAGAACAAAATATACTCTTTTGGTCATTTAATGGAACACCATGAATGCACCGTTCGTGCTACAAATCAGCAACCACATGTCCATGGAAAAAAAAGAGGAAGAAACACAACAAGTAACGCCAGACTGTAGCTCGCTCATCAAATAAATCCCAGTAATAAATACATTTGAGCTCCAAACTGTCAGCAGGGTTTATCTGACAGCTAAATTTATAACTTTATAAGAGCATCCACATCAACAAAAAATTAAATTTGAGCAGGCCCTAGATTCTATACCAAAATCAGTAAAATTCAAATTTCAAGTAGCTAACATCTGCTATTGGGTCATGTCATATTGTGCCTTCAATGAACTAAGGTCACAGGGAAAAATACAATTTTCCTTTTGTAAACTCCATTTGACCCCTTCATGAATTCAATTGATATTTAGTGCAGAACAGTGACCACATATACTACCACGGGTCCACACTAGAGTCTAGACACATAACGAGAGGCTCCACTGATGCTCAATCCTACCCAACCTTCTGGCATGCTAAATCAATGAGCACTTTTTTTGTTGCTTTTGATCAATGAGCACTTATGTATGGCTATTCACTATGTTTACTAAGCTAATAAAGAAAAGGAGCCCAATGAATCATTCCCCAAAAGCACAAAGCATCATATGCATATGTTCACCAGAGGCAAACCCTCTCATTTTGCTGCCAGATTTATATTCACGTGGATAAGTTTTCTAAATTTTAATTCGTTCCCATGTTAGTTGGGATATACTGGTTCAAAAGATAATGCTATCCTAGGCCCCAAATAGTATTATCCATTGGAGTTACAGGAGAGTAGATGTAATGGCTATAACCATAATTGTCCCTAGCACAGATGACAATCACACTATACCTATCAGATTCCAGATATAGAACATCAAACGCTGCGAAGTTAATACGCACCATGGATGAGAGAGTAGAGGCTGCCATTGGGCTGGTAGTCATAGACGAGCAGCCGCTCCTCCTTTGCCTGGAAGAACACCCAGAGTGAGACAAATGCCTCTGTCTCCGGCATCATCATTGCCACCGTCTCCTCATTAACATTTTCCAAAATAAATCTGGACGTAGGGATGTCTAGATACATTACTCACACGCACTCCACATAGCCAATGCAATGTCGGTGTTGTCTCTGCTCACCTCTGACATGGCTGCCTCCTCACCCCACAATATAATTATTGCTCATTAGTAATATATAGTTAAACTTTATACAACTGTATAAATGAATGAATGAATATATAGAAAGATGGGATGTCTAGTGTTTTTACCTTTTTTTACTTTCTTTGCTCCTGTTTGTTCTTTATTGTCTTCTAAAACTAAATTAAAAAAAAATCAATTTGTTAGTATAAGCCATTAATTTTTTGCTACATTGCAAGTACAGTATAGTCTCATCGAATACAAACATGGCCTATTAGTAAGGTCACATATCTGCCAAGATTAACATGCAGCCTATGCCTTAGTTCTTGTTTGATGGGGCATTTCTAAAATTGCTACGTTTTTATTGTGGGAATGTTATAATACTATTAGCAAACAGGCATTATTGTTGGCTAAAAAAAGATACTTAAATTATGGAAGCCAATTTGTTTCCATTTCAATGCAGAGAAGATTGCATTATTTGTTTTTCTATAAACCTGTAATTGTTGAGTTGCAATTACTGTTATAGAGCTATATTATTGTACTACATACTGACACTAATATACAACCATGTATATTCTTTTTATAAAGTACTATTTCTGTGCTATTGTCACAAAATAAACTTTGTATTTGAAATCAGCATCCTTATGTAGTGGTATAGCAATGGTCTGATAATTGATAGAAAATTACTAAAAAATTTTTGTCAATATTATTGAGGATAGAAAATGTATAGGGAGCGGTGATGGTAGTTGATAGTGATAGATTAGACTATGAACTTGAGGAAAATGCACTGCACGCAGTGTTGCAGAGGATGTTCGGAGGCTGCTTGATTATGATGTCGTGTATATTATGGCCATGTTTGAACGTTGGATTATGCTTGAGGATAAAGACTCTACAACTACAAGGAAGGCTGAATTTGACGCTGAAGGATCAAACTGTTACGTACTGTCCTGACCTAGTTAATTCAGTTCTGAAGAATGTCGATGATAAATATGACATTTTTTCTTGGAAACTACTGTCAAATCACAGAACTAAACATGGTAACATTCTCTGAGACTCCCGCACTGGGTTTTGTTTGCGGTTTTTTCCACTTTGATGCATTGCTGATGATGATATGACAGAATGGGGACAGTGTCGATGTTTTGTATCGGCAATAAGAATATGGGGGGTACTCGTGAGACCTAAACTTGATGGATTGCAAAGGAACACAAAACAATTTATATTGGTTTAGGCCCTCGAGATAAGGTAAATACCCTACGTCCAGTTGTGGTATATTGCCTTTGAGGTTTCTCTGATGAGATTTGCGCTTCTTCTTCTGCCCTCAGGGGATGCCCTGTCTCCCCTTATATACCGGGGGACAGGGTTACAGAGTAGGAATCCCAGTCGGACTCCAACCAAGAGATAGAGTGGGACTCCAACCAAGAGATTTCTTGTTGTACAAGTTAATGTATGCCGAGTTCTATTGTATCCCTAATTACAAGGTTAGGCCCATCCTCTGTCCGAGTGACCCAAATACTTCTCATCCCAGGGCTCATGGCCTCCACAGATAGGGATGGAGTGGATGTATATGCACCTATGCGGCGCTCGCCGCAACAGCGCTGGTCACCGGGGGAGCAGAGGAGGTGGGATTCACAGATAACTCGTCCCAGAATTGTTGGTCTGCTCAAAGAATAAAACATACCACCAAACACGAAGTACAGTGAAGCAATGCATCGAACAGTTAGCATGCGAGGCAAATGGTAAATCGCAAGCGAACTTACTCAGCCACAGCTTTGTACACCCTCCCGGACGATCTCGCCCTGACAAGATCCACTTTCCTCCAATTCATGATGCTCCTCCTGATCACCATAGTCATGTGGACAAAGACCGCAGACACGCTCGAGGTTGACGCCTCTCTGTCTGCCTCTACATGATCTCCGACCACATCTCATTTAAGTAATAAATACAGTATAATATAGCAGAAGACCATACAACTATATACAAACCTTTTCCCATTGCAGTAGGATGCTCTTTGGAGCAAGGATCAATGCTGGGGATGCAGTCAAACTTCCCTTAATAATGTGGTACATGAAGCAAACAACTTGAACAGTTTTGCCAAGACCCATTTCATCTGCCAATGGAAAAGAGAAAAATCCTCATTATCATAGTTTCGTCATGAAATAAGAAAGTAAGAGTTGCACATGCTATTTTTCTATCATACATATTATGCCAAAGAAACAAAGAAAATGTCAAAGAGACGCTACATAATTATTCAGTTAATATGGACAATGATATATCAGATTATCTCAAAATCGATCCAATAAAAACTGTACCAGAATAATTTGCTAAATATGTATTAATGGAGCAGTATAATTTGGTAAGGTGCAAGCGCATCGTGGATTATGGATTTAGAGTTCATGTACATACCAGCAAGAATAACGTTTCTCCTAGTTTTGTTTGAAGTTATCTAATAACCATTGTAAACCTTGAAGCTGGTAGTCGTATAGAGCAGCTCTGTGCACCTCTTCTATCTTCAATGCATCTGGGCATGTTTGGCTGATGTTAACTCCCTTTCCTCCAGACCGGATCCCTCTCTCCAATCCCACACGCGGGGTTGGTCCGACAACGGGGAGAGCTGTGCCGCCCGGGTCACGTACATCGTCCGGCGGCCGCGAGATCTGCGGCAGCATCATGCCGGGTGCCAGCGAGCCCCGGCTAGACCTGCAACATCTGGCCTGCCGGGACCCCGCGGTCGGCAAGCGAGAGGAGCAGAGGCCCGGCAGTCATCGAGGCGGTGCTGAATCTCCGCCGCCGACCCCTCCACCCGATGCCTCGATCGACTGCCGACCCACCGCCGTTCGATGCGCTCCGATCCAGAGAGAAGATGGGGTGGTCGCCGGCCTCGGCTTTGCCAGAACCAGCGGTTCGGCGGCGGCGGTCGCGGTGGCGAGGAGGGAAGGAGAGACGAGGGGAGTCGGTCCGGCGTGGCGGTGGCGGTGGATTAGAAGGAGGACCGGAAAAGCGATGAGGAGTGGGCAGAGTGAGGCGCTGGCGCTATAGGAGGCAAAGGCGTAGGCGAGGTCGAGAGAGGAGCCGAGGAAAGATCGCGTGACGCGTGCCCTTTCCAGAGTCGCGAGTCTTCACGGCCATCCAAACATCAGTGTATTCGGCTCATCCGACGGCTGTCACACCCCGATCTACCACTATCGTACAATGACACCAGTTAAGACGTGCCACAGGAATTTAGCGAGAACTGCTTTCTCGCGAAATCACGATATCGATATCAGTCTCAGAACACAGCGCTGGTATCTACGGCAATCAGACATACATCATTACAGTACCTTAATTAAATAAATAAGTAAATAGATATATACCTTTACTTACGTTGTAGTTTCGGAGCAAGCCGAAAACAACAAGAAACAACACAGAGACAGCGGCAGCAGCGGAACAACGAACCAAATCCCAACACACAGGCAACGGCTAGGAATCAGGACGAAACTCTAATCTTCACTGCAACTCCAGCATCCAGCTCCCGGTGAAGAACTATATGTATATATAGAGCAAGGGTGAGTACTTACGTACTCAACAAGACAGGAGAACTTAAGTGGTTGTTGCAAGCTTCAAGGAGATGCTGGTTATTTTACAATCTGCCTTGTTTTAATCTTTTTAAATCTACTAGTGTGTGCTCTTAACAATTAGGGTGAGATGAGTCTTGCCCGATCGGAGTGAGTTATATCGATCTTTGAATCAGCACAACTCTCAAGAGTTAGCCTCCGGGATTCAGCTCCACCAGCTGATCCAACCTCATCGGGCCCACAACTCTGCTGTCCATGACAGCTTCACAACATTTTCCGAAATCGGATTCCCAATCCGCAACATCATTTCACAAGCAGATGTCAAACAAAACTACGCTAAGAAATCACCTCACATCCGCCCATGACCATGGGCACGGCTGTTCAAACAGTTTAAACCTTTGCAGAGGGGGTACACTTTACCCACACGACACGACTCACTCCAGTCACCAGCTCACACGCATTGGTATGATTTGATGACGTAGAGGTTTTCGCGACAAGACATTTCCCAAACCCTCCCAGGTTACCTCATGCCAACTGGAGGAATCCTCAAGACCAACAACAGGGTAGGTCCAAGACCATGCTGTGCTAGAAACCTAGAAGGCACCCCTAACGCCCTCCCGCATGATTCACAGTCCAATGGCACGCAATGCATCCCTGAGAGGCTAGTTACTTAGCCAAAAATTATCCCATATCACCCATGTGGTTGTACTATCATATGTTCGGATGAAATTCCAGAGGAATCGGTCCTTAGCTACAGAGTGGGAGACTCGTCCTGTTGGCACGATCCCCGCACCGCAGTTTTCGTAAACCATTTTATTTTCAAAGCACTGACCCAGGTGTCGGGTTTTCCAAAGTAAGCCCAAGTTTTACCCATCGTAGTCATTTTTAAATTCGATAGACGATCACCTGTACCATGCCCATCGACACAGGTACCGGGATCTATCAAGGGCGGTGACAAGGATGTGTAAGGAAATCACAATCAATCAAGGAGGTCATGCAGCAAATGGGTTGGCGGCCCGTCAGTCGTCTTGCGACTGTGGCCGAGAAATTATAACAGTATAACCTAGCGTATACGATTTGTCAAATAAAATACTTAGTTCCGTAAGTATGGGCTCGAGATGATCAAAGATGACTTACCTTACTCTAAGTCTTCACGAGTCTTTGAAAAATTGTCGCGAAATCCGCTCCGAAATAAAATTTCCGGCGATCGTTACTATGCGCAAACACACAAAAATCTACACAAAGACCAATAAAAAGATCATATTTAGTGCTAATAATAGTGCCATAAAAGACTAAGAAAAACATTCTTAGCTTCATTATACCTTTGTCTTGCGCCATCCAACTTGGGGTCAATTAGACCAACACTTGTGATCATCCCGTTAAACTGTCTTCATCAACCTCTATCAAGAATACCTTGTCATCATAAGCTTGACTCAATCCTTATCAACATATGATGATGCATTTTACTTTATGGTTTTCAACCCATCATGCCATCCAATATTTTCATCATGGTAGGACCTATTCCTTTGTATAACTTAAAAGAAAATGTTAGTCCTAACAAATCGTTATCATCCTCCACTTGATGACCAACCGATTGCATATGAAAGATATGAATACAGTTGTTGAGTACCTATCAACACCACAAGTGTCATAAACTCACATATATGCTCAATTATAAAGATCCAAAATAAATTGTATGTGAACAATATGGATCTTACAACATGCATAACAAATAAATAGAATTTTCTCCCCCTAATATATACATACAAAATATTTGTATGTGAGGCAAGTGTATGCACAAAGAAAGATGAACCAATGGAAGTCTATCCTATATATATATAGAAGGCATGTAGCAATGATGTATGACAAACATAAACACATGCCTTCACGATCTTCATGTTCTCAATGTAAAAAATACTTAATAAGATAACACTCAAATAAAACATTAGTCTCACACGAATATATCAATAACACGGAAATCATATATATAAGCCTATCAAAAATTGGATGGAGAGAAGGAATGATACATATTACTTGATCTCCATGCATTGCATCCTTATTGTGATTAGGATCTATCATTAAGGAATATAGCACTATCTCAACTTATATTAAGTCCGGGAATGACCTATTTGCCAACTCATGGAAAAGGTTAGTCCCACAAAGTCGATTTATCATAAATCACCAAAATAAGAATTACTCAAATTGTTTGATCATAAATCTTTTGATATATTCATTTTTGGTGATGTATGACAACCCGATATAAAGTATGTAAAGATGAGTAAATGATGGATCAACATACTAAGAAAGCACAAAATATAGAATGAGCTCCCCCTAAAGATGTGCATACATATGAATATGGAAGAAAACATATGTATATATTTAATGAAGGACAATGAAGGAGTTTACTCTTATATTTTGGATTCACAAGAGAGATCAAATAAGAACACAAGGAGTTTAGTACATAGCTCTCATCATTTTCATATCCAAAAGAAACTAGACAAAAATATGCTTAACAAAATGTTAGTCTCACACAATTAGATTTATCATTAATCACAAAAACCAAATTAATGGCATTTGAACTTACAGAGGCCCGCGAGTTGCACTGTTGTTGGCAGTGTCGACGCCAGAGAATGTGTAGTAGGGGATCTCCATCGTCTCGGCAAGCACCTCAAACACCTCGACCTTGGCGACATGGCTAGCCTAGCGAGCTCCTTCTTGGCATGGCGTTGGGAGCGTACCCCAGAGAAGAACCCAATAGTGTCGTGCCTACACACCATGGCCTAGACTTTGGTGATGTGCTTTCTAAGGTCAAGGAGGGCCTCCTAGAAGGCGTCGTGCATATCGACGAGGACGAGGAAGCCATCGAGGAGGCAAGAGGCGGTGGCGCCAGAGCTGCAGTGGAAAACGACGAGCCTCCGAGAGGAGGAGTAGGTCAGCGAGTGCAGAGTGGAGCGCGTGGAGGTGGAGGCATGTGGCGAGCGCGCCAGGTTGGAGAACCAGGAGTGGACAACAACAATGCTGGCCTGGAGTGGGAGAGGAACTGGTAGGAGCGACAAGGCAGACTAATGGAGCGGATGACCACGTCGTGGGAATTCAAGGATTTAGGGATTTTCACTGTGTTGACCAAGGGGGTAAAATGGTCTTTTCTCAACACTTAACGGATGGCTGCTAACAGGAAACTAACGACGATGTCATTTGTTAGACAAAGTCACTTGTATGATGGTATTTCTTGAAACTTGGGTCGATGTCAAAATGTGAAACCAAACGCTTGTCGACGATATTTTTTAGAATTTCTTTATTCCAAATATCCTTTATCATGGGCATGCTTTTGGGTCACAGTATAATTTCCTTAACCTAAGTAGTATTTTTTACTAGTGGCTAATGGGTATAAATTATTTGATATTTGTAGAATATTGTATACTCACACGGGTGACTTCCATTCAACCTCGGAGGACCGTCACACCTCAATCGGCTAGCTGCTAGAGACTCCGAGTTGATAACGGTGGCGTTCGTCGATAGTGGCAAAAATAGATCAACAACAAAGAGAGGAATATATTTTTGCGATTAGATCAAAGAAATAAGAAGTAGATCTACCCGATTTTACGTCTGTCGGAGGATGGAACCTCGACGGCGGGAAGTCAGGAGACCCCCCTTTGAGATTCGGCCAGGGGAGTAGTTCTCAGGTGACTGCGGCGTCCGGTGGATCAACGGACGGATCGGTGCTCGGGAACCGGGGGCCCGAGCTGGGAGATAGAGGGGTTCGGACCGTCCGTTTCGGGACCGGACTGTCCGAACCGTGACAATCGCGCGAGAGAGAGAGGAAGCGTAGACAGGTTCGGGCTGCGCGGAGGCGTAATACCCTACTCCTGTGTGTTGGCTATGTGGGAGAATGTGGTTTGCTGTGTTACAAGGTGTTCACCGGCCCCGGCCGCTCTGCCGGACGCCGGACTCGAAGGAGACTCACCCGAGCTGCGGTAGAAGACCAAGGGCTCGACTGGGAGAAGTTCTCCACCGGGAGAAGCTCTCGACCAGGAGAAGTTCTCGACCAGGAGGGGTTGATCGACTAGGGGCAGCTCTACTGTGAACTCTGTCTTCGGCGGTTGCTAATGCTTAAGCTTCCCTCTTTTTTCTCGTCGGCTCGGATCCTCCTTTATAGTATCAGGGGAGTCCACGGTGCCAGTACACGGAGAGAGAGAGACCTTCCGGTGAGTTCTCCTGTGCACACGTCCGCCTACGACGCCCACGCCGGAGTTGGAGGAATGTCCAGTCGCTCACGCCCGCCTGCTGTGCCCATGCCGGAGTAGGTCCTGCTAGCCCGCCTACTGTTGCCATGCCGGAGCTGCTGCCGCACGTCTGGTCGGCTGCGGAGGACAGCTGGAGCGTGGAGACGTGACGGCGCACGCCTCCAAGTCAAAAGGCTCTGATTGCACAGCGAAAGAAGCCTCCGTAGTCAAAAGGAGTTTCTGACGGCACAGGAAGCGGGCCCACGGAAGCCAGGCGCGTCACGCCCGGTCGCTTCGTCGTTAATGCGGGTAGTTGGAGAGCCGGTCCGTCCGAGTCAACCTCGTGCCCGGGGCGGCGCCGAGCTCCTTTGGGACGGAAGACGTGAGTCCCGGGCCCGGGGAGCGGCGCCCGGGACTAGGAACGTCCCTGTAATGTGCCCCGGGGACGCAACCCGGGGCCGAAGCTGTGTGACCCGGGACCCGGAGGTTCGGACACGGGATGGTCCCCGGGACTCGGGGCTCGGGGAGGTGGCTCCCGGGACCGGGCGCCGGGGTCCGGGCGCGGGGTGGTCCCTGGGACTCGGGGTTCGGGGAGTGGCTCCCGGGATCGGGCGCCGGGTTAAGGCAGTGCCCGAGCCCAGGGACTTAGCCGCCGTAGCCGGCCTTTTCTTGCACAGAATGTGGGCCCGGAGTAGGCGTGTGGCCGAAGACCCTCGCGTCCCCGGGGACTGGGGGACCCCCGGTCCCATTTCGCTGACAGTGGCCCCTGGCCCTGTTGCTCGGCCGGGATCAGCCCCGGGCAGGAACAGGGCCACGTCTTGAAGAAAAGAGGGGACGCAGGGTGCACCTGGTTCGCCTTGGATTGGTGTAGCTTGACGACTTGTTGATTTAGACGGGATATGTGCCCGGGACCCGGGCTGAAAACATGGAATGAAGTGTTGAGGAAGCCTGGTCCGAGATGGAGGTTCGGGAGAAGGAAACACTCTCCCGAGAGGAAAGCGTCTGGGCCCAAGAGGCCAGGTTCGCGTCTCGGGGGTGTGAGTTCGCCGTGCGCGAGGAAGTCGCGGTGGTTCGCGAGGAGGCGCGGGAGACCGTGGCCGAGTCCGCTGCCCCGGAGGCAGGGTTCCTCGACCGCGGCGAGCACCTTGTAGGGCCGATGCCTGACGAAGAGGTCGAGGAAGACGCCGGTCCCCTTCTGACGCCGCCCGGGGTCCAGTCCGAAGAAGGCCAGCGACCTCTCCCCGTGCGACAGCTTCTCCGGGCGCGAACATCTGGTGGAGCCGATGGCCGACGAAGAGGTCGAGGAAGACGCCGGTTTCCTTTTGACGCCATCCGCGGCCGCCTTCGGGGCCCGGGGGCCCTCCATGCCCCCGAGCGCTCCCCTTCCGATGTCGCGCGGGGTCCGGTCAGAAGTACACCGGTGACCGCCCCCCGTGCGATCCGGGCCTCGCTCGTGCTTGCGCTCCAGTTTTGCCTGTCTTGTACAAAGAGAGATATTTGCATAGATATATGATCATGTTTATATTTTCGTACCTTTGCTTATGGTGTTGTTCCGGGAATTGTTCGCGTCTACTGTCGGTGACACTGTTGATTTCCCGGGAAGCGTCGAGTGCCAGGCGCCCTCCGATTCGGGGCGTCGGCAGCCGCAGACGGCCGCAGCGCGTCGGGTAGCCGCCTACCCCGGGAGCCCGGTCTCCGAGAGCGGCGAAAGTGGCCCCGGGAACTCGGTCCCCGAGGACCGTGAAGGGCCCAGGGACGAGTCGCGCGGAACGGTTGAGTCGTTGCCCGTGCCCCGGGAGCTTGGTCCCCCGGGTCCGCGAGTACCCGAGCGCGGGTCTTGGAGAATCGATTAGGTTCGTAGGTTGGACTCCTTCCGTCTTCCGGATCCGGGGGCCCTCCGTGCCCCCGGGCGCCGTTGTCCCAGGGAGCACAGCGAGGCTGCGAGAACAGACTTTTGACTTGCCGGGAATTGGTTTAATCTGCACATGACGAACTGTGAGAGCGTCCGGTTCGTTCCTTCGTCCATCCCATGCTACGAGCCGTGGCGTCAATCACCTCCCGAAGGCGTCCTCGTGGTCGCGCCCGTATGGCGGCTGGGTTTTGCGCATAACCCAGCCGCCGTACCGGCGCGGCCCGATGGTACCCCCAGGGGGTGAGACTGCCGCGAACGCAACACACGGAAAAAGACGAGAGGAACGAGACCGGGAAGGATATTAAAAACGCTGCTTATGTAAAGTGTATATACCTAGGGCCCCGGCCAGCGCTGAGATTTTTGGAGAAATCCGGCGCTGGCCCGGGCTCACCGCAACTTACAGGATGTATTTTACAGATGAATTTGGCGGAGATCTCCCAGGCTTACCGGGCCCGGTTGGGAGACACCGATCACCATGAAGGGGCCTTCCCCGGGGGGAAGGTTATCTTCTTTCCGGCCCGTGGGACGCCACGGCGGAGAACAAGGTCCTTGACCTTAGAGTGATCGGGCCCCAACCTTACGCTAAAGATAGCGCTTGAGGCTCTGCTGGTTAGGAGCGAGGCACGCGGCCTCGCTGGCGAAATATACCTGCATATGTGCCCGGGACCCGAGGGGCCCCGGACAGAAATATTTGTTTGACATGTGCCCGGGGCCCGGGGGCCCCGGACAGAGTCGGGTCCACCTACCCGGGTTCACCCTCGTCAAGGGAGGCTCTCGAGTTATCGCGCCCGACATGTGCCCGGGACCCGAGGGCCCCGGTACTGATATATGCCGGGTTCTGGGGGCCCGGGCTTGGATATATATTTTTTTTGATATGTGCCCGGGACCCGGGGGCCCCGGACTGGAATATTGAATGTGAGACGACCTTCCGGACGCGACCTCGCCGGGGTGGTGCTGTCCGGGCTATCGCGCCCTATTTCGAGTCCGCGTTTCCAGGCCTGCACTCACCTTGGCGAGGCTGCCCCGGGTTCCTCGGTGTCGGGCCCGGGGCACGGATTCGGGAATCCGTGCCTCGGCTCGAATATGTGCCTGGGACCCCGGGGGCCCCGGACTGAAATATGGTTTGATATGTATGGTCGATATGTGCCCGGGCACGGGGGCCCAGGTAAGGATATGGACCATACCGGGACAACTTCCCTGGACCTGCCTCTGCCGCGGTGATGTGGTCCGGGTACTCGTGCCCTGTTGAAGCTGTTCCGGATCGGGAGCGTGATTCGGACGTTGATCATCTTGACCGTTGCCCCAATCGGACTGTCCGGACAAGGTTCGGACCGTCCAAAGCAAGGCGATCGGACCGTCCGCGTTAAGATCGGACCGTCCGAGTCCGACGATCGGACCATCCGCCGAGGGTTCGGATCGTCCGAACCTCCTCGACGGGCTTAGCCTGCTACTGCTCCTGGCGGGACTTCTTGACGCGCTCGGCCAACTTCTGGACAACGCGGCACTCTGTGAGGCCGTGCGAGTCCGTCTCGTGGACGGGGCACCACGTCCGGGGCATTGCCGGCTTGAGACGCTCGGCCAAGTCCTGGACGGCACGACACTCCGTGATGTCGTGCCGACCCATGTCGTGGTAGGCGCACCACCCCCGAGCTATGGCCGGCTTGGGACACTCGGCGAAGCTCTGGACGGCGCGGCACTCCGTGATGTCGTACCGACCCGTGTCGTGGTAGGCGCACCACCCTCGGGCTATCGTCGGCTTAACACGCTCGGCTGAGCCCTGGACGGCGCGGCACTCCGTAAGGTCGTGCCAGCCCGTCTGGTGGAGGGGGCACCACTTCTAGGCCATTGCCAGCGGCGGCGGCGCACGTGCGGCCTTTTGCCGCTTGCCGCCGTCATCGCCTCCGCGGGCAACACGGCTTCGGGAATTGCCCGTAGCCGCCGAGGCGAAGTCCTCGGCGGCCTTCCTGGCCTTCTGGCGCTTCCTCCTGTTCCGCCGCAACGCGGAACGTGAGAGCTCGCCATCCTCTCTAGGGCTAACATTGCCCGGCAGGGTGTAGCCGCCGGACTCCTCGCCGTAGTCTCGATGACGACGGCCTCCTGCCATGGAGTGCGCCGGTGTTGGAGACGCCGGCGTAACACCTGAAAAGGAAACTCCCCCTACCTGGCGCGCCAGCTGTCGGAGGACGGAACCTCGACGGCAGGAAGTCAGGAGACCCCCCTTTGAGATTCGGCCAGGGGAGTAGTTCTCAGGCGAATGCGGCGTCCAGTGGATCAACAGACGGATCGGTGCTCGGGAACCGGGGGCCCGAGCTGGGAGATAGAGGGGTTCGGACCGTCCGTTTCGGGACCGGACTGTCCGAACCGTGACAATCGCGCGAGAGAGAGAGGAAGCGTAGACAGGTTCGGGCTGCGCGGAGGCGTAATACCCTACTCCTGTGTGTTTGGCTATGTGGGAGAATGTGGTTTGCTGTGTTACAAGGTGTTCACCGGCCCCGGCCGCTCTGCCGGACGCTGGACTCGAAGGAGACTCACCCGAGCTGCGGTAGAAGACCAAGGGCTCGACTGGGAGAAGTTCTCCACCGGGAGAAGCTCTCGACCAGGAGAAGTTCTCGACCAGGAGGGGTTGATCGACTAGGGGCAGCTCTACTGTGAACTCTGTCTTTGGCGGTTGCTAATGCTTAAGCTTCCCTCTTTTTTCTCGTCGGCTCGGATCCTCCTTTATAGTATCAGGGGAGTCCACGGTGCCAGTACACGGAGAGAGAGAGACCTTCCGGTGAGTTCTCCTGTGCACATGTCCGCCTACGACGCCCACGCCGGAGTTGGAGGAATGTCCAGTCGCTCACGCCCGCCTGCTGTGCCCATGCCGGAGTAGGTCCTGCTAGCCCACCTACTGTTGCCATGCCGGAGCTGCTGCCGCACGTCTGGTCGGTTGCGGAGGACGGCTGGAGCGTGGAGACGTGACGGCGCACACCTCCAAGTCAAAAGGCTCTGATTGCACAGCGAAAGAAGCCTCCGTAGTCAAAAGGAGTTTCTGACGGCACAGGAAGCGGGCCCACGGAAGCCAGGCGCGTCACGCCCGGTCGCTTCGTCGTTAATGCGGGTAGTTGGAGAGCCGGTCCATCCGAGTCAACCTCGTGCCCGGGACGGCGCCGAGCTCCTTGGGGACGGAAGACGTGAGTCCCGGGCCCGGGGAGCGGCGCCCGGGACCAGGAACGTCCCTGTAACGTGCCCCGGGGATGCAACCCGGGGCCGAAGCTGTGTGACCCGGGACCCGGAGGTTCGGACACGGGATGGTCCCCGGGACTCGGGGCTCGGGGAGGTGGCTCCCAGGACCGGGCGCCCAGGACCGGGCGCGGGGTGGTCCCCGGGACTCGGGGTTCGGGGAGTGGCTCCCGGGATCGGGCGCCGGGTTAAGGCAGTGCCCGAGCCCAGGGACTTAGCCGTCATAGCCGGCCTTTTCTTGCACAGAATGTGGGCCCGGAGTAGGCGCGTGGCCGAAGACCCTCGCGTCCCCGGGGACTGGGGGACCCCCAGTCCCATTTCGCCGACAACGTCCTTCTTCCTCCAACTCTAGGCAGATGCTTGTGCTGATAACGTGTTCGATAACCCCACTATCGGGTGTAGTCGAAGGATTGTTCAACCTCATAAACAATCACAAAAAGACATAGCGATTTGAGAGGGGACAATATTCTCATTCATTCATTCTCTTCTTCTCACTTGTGTATAATAAAGCCACTCCTCTCTATTTTCAGCAAACAATCTCACATATCTTATTGTAGCCATTTGATATAAACCATTTTCCCCAATTCATTGTTCCTTTTGATTAATTTTTTATGCTGCTTCCGCACCATCATGGTACAAAGTGAGAAAAGTTTTATACCCCCTGGTAAACCCTTAAGGCCGGCAGGATGTGGTGATGGAGGAGCATGCCACGGCGGATTTTACTCTTGCTGATTTACTGTGCAAAGCTCGTCGATACCCTTCTAAGGCAGCGTTCGCATTTGCCTGATCAGGTGAAAAAATCTCTTGTTTCTCATGAGTACGTTTCCCGAACTGCTAAACGGTACGTTTTTTGCAAAAATTTTCTATATGAAAATTGTTTAAAAAATCATATTAATCTATTTTTCAAGTTTAAAATAATTAATACTCAATTAATCATACACTAATGATTTATCTTATTTTGCGTGATCTTTTTTCTCTTCCCTCTTGGCTCACCTTCAAACTATTCCTAAACGTCTCACCCTCATCCTTTCCTGTCACCTCCAACTAGCAAGGCTGACAATAGCAGAGGAGGTGGAAGATCGTCACAAATGTGACCGCGTTTGAGGCAAGAAGACATAGGGAATAAATATAGGAATAGCTGTTGGAGGCAAGAAGGCATGGGGAATAAATATAGCAATAGCTAAGTGACTCTGTAGATGACGTACTTTCCCTTATACTTCCTCCGGTAAAAAAGTACTTGATGTGTGATGTTTATACAATATTTGATCAAGCTTTTAAAACTTTGACAACTAATTTTATATTAGAATAAGTTTATAAAATCTAGAAAAAAATTTCTATTTTACTCCCTCGAACTATCTCGCATGAGCACTTAACCCCCTAAACTATTTTTATGTTTAATTTACACTCTAAACTATTGAAAATAATTCACTTTACTCCCTAATGGTATTTGTCAATTTTATTTCTCTCAATGTAAGTCATATTTTACACTGAATTTTGGTAAGATGATATATGCATTACAACTTACGTCTTAATATTTTTTAGAATTTTTTATCGCTATTTACATAGGTTGAAAACACGTATGGTTGTTTTAAACATCAAGATTTTAAAATTTAAGCAAATAGTCATAAAAATTTGAAAATATTTTTGAACTTTGGTAACAGTGTCGTCTATGGCTTAAAAAAATTCAGCTTAAATAGGACTAGTATAAAGAGAAAAAATATAATATTATTAAGAAATAAAGTGAACCATTTTCAATAGTTTCGGAGTAAAATGATCCAAAAAATACTTTATGGAGTTAAATTATCAAATGAAATAGTTTGAGTGAGTAAAATGAACCTTTTTCCAAAAATCTAGCAAGTTCAACATATTATGATATGATAATAGTTTTAAAGACAAATCTGTCCCTTTTCTAAAACTAAGCATTTGAGAAAATTATCAACGGTCAAAGTTTCCAAATCTATTCTTAAACTCTAAATATTTATAACTGGAGGAAGTATACAGCTCATGGGTTGAATCATTTTGATTTTAAAAATGTTAAAAGATTTTAAAAATTATGACTGTGCAGTGATCGGTGGATCTCGGGCGGGGCCTGCGCCAGGCAGGCAGCCGTGCGCGCACGCGGCCCAAGCAATTAAACCAAACCACGGCAATGGCTGCTCCGCGCTAGCTGCTGGCCTGCTGCAAGTTGCATGCCAAGTTGGGCTGGGTGCGGTGCACGGGCATGCACGCACGCGATTTTTTTTTATTTAAACCTTTTTATTTTTAAAAACAAACCATCTAAAATTTTATTTTTAAATCTGATTTTTTTACCACACGATTGGCCTGACAAGAGTTGTGTGACGCCAGCTAACCTGGCATGGTAGAAGAACACTATCACGCCTACTGTTTATAATATGACAGTGTTATTTGGCTCTGGCAGACGGGGTGATATGATAAAAAGTTCAGATTTAAAAATAAGTTTTAGGAGAGTTTAGTTTTAAAATTAAAAAAAAGAAAAACGTTCAAAAAAATAAAATAAATTCCACGCACGTATGGCCGGTGCCCGGCGGTGTCGCTGTTCCTCCAGTCTCCAGGCAAGTGGGAGCCTTTTCGCCGGATTAATTCCTCCTCTCCCCTCGATCCGTCCTTCTTTTTCCTGCACACCACCGGCCGGCAGCCCGGCACCCGGTTTGGGTGGCAGGGGGACCACCAGCTCTGCATGGCGTGCGTGCTTCCTTCACGAGATGTCAAGCTGTGTCTACCGCGAGAGAGAGTTACAACTCGAGTGTAGGCACACCCATCTCTTGCATATCAGTATATCACCTGAATAACCATAAAGAGTTGACAAAAATTAGTAGCACGAACTGCAGCTTTACAGGTCACTCCACAAACATATAAAATTAAAATTCAATCTACATATTCAACGGTAAAAAAGCACAAATTTAGTTACGGATTGTACATAATCATATTTGTATCTTTTGTGGGATGTGAATATTGAATTTAGTTTTGCATGTTTATAGAGTGATATATAACATTGTAATATGCTACTACTTTTTTAAAAAAATATGACCATTTAAATGACATGCAAGAGATTAGTGCACGTGCACCGGAGTCATAAAAATCTAAATTATTTACAGCATATTCATTTACAATGACACTAAGGGCATTTACGATAAATTGATATTAAGAATGGCCTCGTGCTTGGATTCAAGCCATCACCTTACCCATGAGAGTGGCCTTAGGGATTGCGTGTACCCAACGAATGCATGGAAGTCTTGCCTGGAAATTAGCTTGGCATGCGGAGCCACTGGCTAGCGAAGCCGTGTTATGCGAGCAGTGTCCTTATCACGGTTGCTTTTTCAAGGCTTAATCAAGATATTACCTTCGTTTTAAAAAAGATGACATCCTAAAATAGTGCAGTAAAATCTTGATATCTTAAATCATTAATAAATCCAAAAACATTACAACCCGGAATCTAAAATCTAAAAATTATGTAACTATATTATCATGAAAAACTATTTCATATAGTTATATTTTCTAATACTTTTTATAATTATATATCGTTTGAAAAAAATAATGATAAAATATATGCATTAGAAACTGTGTCGGTATCCAAAACGGCATCCTTTTGAGGACAGAGGCAATACTATGCATTGAGAATAGGATGCCCTCGACGGTGGCTTTATTCTACGTGGCATATTATGTCTCGAGACTATACCACGAGGCTACTTTATATTGTAAATGCACTAACAAGGTAGTGTCCTATGTATGTTCTAATATGATATTTCATCGGATTTTGCTGGAGCAACTACCTCTTATGCAATTTGTTTTGACCTAGTAGGCATAATCTGTTAGTACCTAGTAAGTGAATAGAGCCAAAGCGTTATGAAAGCCAGGCAACTCATATTCGTTTGTCAGTTACTGTTGTGGCAATTTGTTGCGATGGAGCATAACGCGCGTTGACATTGATCCCAGGTAGTTGTCCTACCAGTTGGAGAGGTGGCTCCGTAACCGAAGCTAATTAGGTTTACTTTATAGCATGTTCTTGTCTATTTACAACAGATTCATTTGCAATGACACTAAGAGCATTTACATTGAGTTGACATTGCGAGTGGCCCCGCGCTTGGATTCAAGCCGCCACCTTAGCCACGAGAGTGACCTCAGTGGTTCCGCGCGTGGAAACTTAACAGATCAATAGGAAGCATATAACCCCCGAGGACTACATGTACATGTTATATAGGGCTATCAACCAGCTAGGAGATTACAGATAGTTACAACAGTGAGCTAATAAGAAGGGAGATATATTGTATTGATTTTCTAAAGATAAAATATCCTATCGCTACCCCTCCTTATCACACACAATGCATGGATTACAACATACGAATAACACGCACGCACACAAATACTATCTAACAACCTTCCTCAATCGCAGTCGTAATCATTCAAGGTTGAGATTGTATGTAAGATTTTTCAATTGCTTCTCAATGACAACCGTAATCGTGTAAGGTTGAGATTGTATATAAGATTCTTTGATTGCTTCTGTGACATATGCTTTGTAAGACCATATACTATTTGATCTCTAATTATTCAACATAACCTTAATCAGATAGGAAAATCAGATAAGCTTATAGATCAAAGATATAATATAATCCGTATTATGGTATTTATTCAATTATTCGTATCACCAAGTTTTAATTTGTTTTAGTGATACAGATACACTTATCTGATTTTTAATCATGCCCTCTCCCCCCACTCCTGTGGTCCTGCCGCCTATAACCTCGTCGACGCCCTCCCGTCCGGTCGGCCATCCACACCACCCCCCACTCCCCGCCACGCGCTGCCGCAGCCTCGTCCCCTCCCCCGCCTGATCTAGGGTTTAGTGGAGGCAGAGGGAGCGCGCGCGCGCAGCGACCACGGACGAGGGAATCAGGTGAGGCCCCCGCGACACTTGCCCCCGAACCCTTTTCAGTTCAACTCCCGTGATGTGATCTTGTTGAGGGCTAGGGTTGGGCCGTCTCTCTGTGGGCGTTTATGCAGGATAAGACTGGAATTGGGCAGAATGCCGTCGTAGACAGTCTCGCATCGCAGGCACGATCGAGCGTTAGGTTTAAGAAATACTCCACCAAATTGCATGATGTGGTGGCGTGTGGTGATATGGCCTATGGGTTCGATATTCACCTTTCGCTTCGTTCCTGGTTTGGTGAATTTTTAAGGCTTTAGTGTTTGTTAAGACCAAGGGGGCTTCGTTTACTCATTCATTTTGTGTGCTGAGTGAGCCTAGGAAGGCCATTGAATAGTGTTGGGGTTGGAAGATCCGAAGACCTGAGTGTGCAACTGTCTGTGCAGTAATGTCTTTGTTACAAAGATACTTTTTCAAACTCGACTAGTTAGTTGTTCCACTAGTGCAAATTGAATACTAGGACTCTTGGTTGTTTTTTTTCCATAGTAGAAATATTGTGGGTAAAGATGTTACTAGACATCATGGAATATGAATGCCATCGTATTAATGCTAGCTGAAGAAAATTGGTAGTTCCATGCACAGACACACACATTTTCAAATGTATTGCATTTTTTCCACTGTGCAGAGGTGAAAAGTGTTATATTATTCAACAAAGCATGAAAACAACGCTAAATTTTCATATGCATGGACTAATTCTTATTATTCTATACTGGACATTGAACCCGTAGGATCTGGAGAGGTCATAGAAGCTTAGCTATGGGTAGCTTGGATATATATATATATTTCTATTTTTTGGTTGTGAAATTTAACAATTTTAGCTAATGCTCGTTTGCATATACAAAGTGTTTCTCTGCGCATATGCCTTGATGCAAAATTTA
Source organism: Oryza meyeriana var. granulata (assembly GCA_003991445.1). Classification (NCBI taxonomy): domain Eukaryota; kingdom Viridiplantae; phylum Streptophyta; class Magnoliopsida; order Poales; family Poaceae; genus Oryza; species Oryza meyeriana. The sequence goes on along the minus strand of RYFJ01001452.1, from coordinate 39,487 downwards.
GTCACTTTTTCTTGCTTTGTGTAGACTTATTGCTATTGTGCCCCTGTGCTCCCGCCTGCTCATGACAGGCGATGGAAGTACTGACATCTGTATTTTGCACCCATGCATCTGCATGTCTTGTGCCAAGCTGGTTGCATGCTTTGCTGTTTGCATGTGCTACCTGTGCCTAATTTTGTTTTGTCAATGTCATTTGACCAACAAAAGAGCTTATGAGTAGGATTAAATAATGTTCTAAAAGTTGGTGCTATTGCTAGGCGTTGCATAACTGCTTGCGATTTGGCATTTGATGGCGCATTAGGTGGCTGCGTGGCTGCCCTTCCTTGTGGGTTGTATTGTCTTTCTTTTATGTCATATGCTTGTTAAATGCTTGAAAGTCCCTAGTCAAGTTGGTCCTAGGTGGCGTGTAGGCACTAGGCACTGCCTTTGCTGACCCTCTAGCGTTTAGTGCCTTCTTGTACCATAAGATTAAAGTTGATAAGTCTTTTAGCCTTTTTAGGAAGATATAATCAAATTACTAGGGGTTATGAACACCATTAGCCCAAATGGTGCATTGCAATTTTTTTTTCAAATTTTGTTTAGATGACTGAATACTGATGCATAATTTTCCTTATTGATTCTGATATTCTTTACACTTCATATGCCATGATATAGATTTGAGTACTGCAACCAGATTACTTAATTGCACTGCCATCTCGTGCTATGAGAACACTAACTGTGTATGACTAAACACTTGATCGAGTTATTCCCTCTGTTATTTCATTTGGTATTGCTTAGAGGTTGAGCAGTAGGATGCTTTTATGCCATTCTCATATCGCCAAACCAATGATTCTGCTGCAATCTTACTGTATATAACATGCTGACCACTTTTGTAGAGAAATTATGTCTGTGCCATGACCAAGCATAAAAAGTATGACATGTACTTCTATTGTAGTTGATATATGATGGAACTAACCCTGGATTGTTTTGATTAGATATGCATTTGGGGGCAGCAAGCTAGAGGTGACAACTGCATAATTTGCAAGAACTTTGTAAGTTTTCTTGGAAAATTCTGAAATGATATGTATTCATAATTTTATTGCTTCTTTAGTTCTTTCTAGATGGAATGAACTTAGTGTAATTATTATTGCTATAAAGAAGCCTCCACATGAAGTCATATCATCACCAATTTTTCACACTGTTACATGGTGCTTAGATGCTTCGGATTATCACCTAATCACTTCCCACACAAACCACTTCCTTGATCTAGGATTATGAACTTCTCAATGAGACTTACGACTTTCAGTCCACATATCACAACTGCAGTACACGTATCAATATCCCATAGCAATGTGTGGTGTCATCTAGTTACAGTATTAGTACAAACCACTATACATGCATACCAGTGAGGCACCAAAATCGAGAATAAGTTTGATGAGGAAATGCCATTTTCTAAATAACTCGAACGAACCCACCCCCACCCCCATTCTGATGTCCTCAGACTTATTGTGAAAAGACACTTTTCAAGAAAATGTACTTGTATTGCGAAATGAAGGTCACATTGGTTAGGGCCTAATCTTATTGGTTGGAACTGTTTTTCTTGTTTGCCTTTGTTGTTTGGTACATGGTTCTGTTTGCTATAGCTATGTGCTAACTTAGCCGTTGGTAAAATAATATTCTGGTGACTTGTAAGTGGTGATTACTCAATAGTAGGCTTGATTTGAAGATCTGTTCCAAACACCACATTTTGAGCTAAGCATAGAGCAACTTTTCCCATCTTTAAATTGCACTTGAAAGAGGAAGCGTTTTAAGTTGATATTAATGTCAAAACTTACCTAGTTTAAATGTATTTGGAAATAGAATATACAATATAAGTTCTATATGGTTTTATATATGTTTTTTCTCCATATGGAGAGATGCCATCCTTTTTTTTTTTTTTGGGGGGGGGGGGGGGTTATGTGTGGACATTAATCTGTGTTCAGCAGTTGAGATCATTGGTAATTTCCTTATATTCCAAGCAGCTTTGTTGCATTTTAAAAGTAGCCACATGCATCTACCAAGTTCAAATCAATACAAAATCAAATGCCTATATTTGTCATGTTACAAACAAGTGATGTGCATTATCTTTTCTGCATCTTTTGAAACCACAAGCACTATATATTCTTCAGTACAGCAGAATACATGACAAACTCTCTCATGTTTGAATAGGTTCCCAGCAACATGAATTAAATTGATATTCTTGTTCATGCAGTCAATATTGCACCGGGGAGGGCTTGAAATTTCGCTTCCAGATTTTATAGTGACATCTCAAGGTGCACGTAGTCTTAGTGTCTGCCAACCTCACTGCAGTTGAAGCTGCAAGTAGAATAAACTTTTAACTCATGTGTTTTACTGCATGTCAGTTGTACTTGAATTTAATAAGAACTCACCCTGTACTTGGTGTTCCTAACTACTCCTTTTCGACATTCTCTGACAGACTTAGCTCAAGATTAGGACCAATTTCACTCTCTGTAGTCAGAAAGCTGTGCTGGATGGTAGAACCTGTTGGATGCCCATTTACTCCCTGTGGCCCATATACCTGATAAATAAAGAACAAATGGCATTTTGTAATTTGTATACCAGAAAAGTGAATTGAAGAAATATAGCTTGTACAAGCTGATTGTTAGGTGAAATGTTTCTGCATGCATCAACCTTTTTCTGTAAATTGATGTTTTCTTGATGGACAAGTCTGACTTTCTTGTGTAGTTCCATGTTTTCCTGATGTATGAGGTTTCCCTACAATTCAATGGTAAATTTGTGTAGCGTCAAGCAAATTATCTCACTCCAATAAGATATGGACGAAATACACTAGAGTACATAAATAAAATCGAGTGAACTGTGCTAAGTGCTAACAACCTTCCTGCTCAATTCTTGAATTTGATCGCTCATAACATTGTCCTGTAAAATGCATGTTAGTCAAGGTAGTCATTGATATTATGTCAAGGAAGAATTAGAAGTGGATGGAGTGTTAACAGATTGTAATTTAACCTTCTTGAGACGGATATTTCTTAAGCTCATCTCCAGCTTACTTTCTAAATTTTGCAAGTCTTCTACATCCAGACCAGAAAGCTGTTGTCCCAACAACTGCCTGCAATGTCACATCATGCACATAGATTATTTGATGCTAATGTCATCGCACCTGTAAATTTTTTGTTCAATTTTTACATGCCTGTTGGACTCAGTTAGGTTAAAACTTAATGGTTGGAGCTCACCATTTTTTTTTTGAAAGGGGAGTTCACGATTTTTAAATATGTGATAGATGCAAATATTGTATACCTGAAGTTAGACCTAGAAATTAAACTGTTAACACCAACAACCGCAAATGTCCTAGCATTTACTACCGTGATGCTGAGAAACATATATATAGTTTATAAGGCACTTCTCAATTTATCTGTGCAGAATCTGGTTACCAGATCATCAGGTTAACTGAACTAACCATATTATCTAAAATCCTGTTTGCAAGGGCGCTACTTTAACCAAATAAAAAATGGACATAGATAATTGCTTATTAGTATTTAGTAAGGCTGTTTACGCAAATATCATATGCTAGCAACACCAACCGTCAACTATCTTTTGGTGATAAGAAAGTGTTAACCAAGCATGTCCTAGGCGTATAACTAACTGGGGAGAAGCATCAATCATATATTCAATTGATCTATGCAGCATTTGATTATCAGAGCATATAGGTTAACTGAACTAACACATTATCTTCAATTTCGTGTGCAAGGACACCACTTTAATCAAGTAACAAATGGAAACATATCATTGCTTATTAGTACTTTTGGAAGGTTGTTTATCTGATACAGTATGTTAAGAGTTTCACTAATTAACCATTAGCTGTCTTTAGTGATATTAAAGGCAAAGCATGTCCTAAGAGTGTTACTAACAATGATGATGGAACAGCTGGTGCAAAGTTCGCTTTTGGTAATATTAGTCTTACCATGGTGCATAGCATAATAGATGCCTAGAGCACAATAGTTAGTTAGTTCATGTTATGCTTAAGGGCATCCACATTGGAGAGGAAAAGTGGTCCATATAGCTCTATATGGCCTGGCTCACCATTGTGAGAATAGTTTATATAGCAGTCCATATGATGAGCTACCCATATGCATATGGGCAGGCCATAAGGAATAAAAAAAAAAATTCTCTCTCCCTCTTTTTTTTCCTCATTCTTGGCCACTCATGGCCAATGGCGTGGGTCCCACCTTAAAAGTCTACAACTGTGGAGTTTGCAACAATAAAAGACCACTATTTTGGACCCCACCTTTAAAGGCTGGTTTGGCAATATACATTGCCCTTGCGCATAATTGTGTTCCTATTGATACCATGTACGGGATCCTTTTCAAAATATAGGGCTTATTTTGAGTGGGCACAAAAATTGGGAAGAGTATAAAACCGAGAGAAATTGGGGCAAACTAGTTATAATGTCAATAAACTCGCATGGAGGCCTTATGTTCTGCAACAAAATGAAACCATAGGCCTTATGCAAACAAAGGAGGGAATATGATGTGCGAGAATAATATATAGCTAAAATTACTTTTCTGATGTTCTATTTAATTTGTTGGTACCTAACATTCCCTAAATGGTTCTCAAATGATCTTATGCACTAGCATACTAGAAAACAATGGAAGTTACAGTCCACACTATTTATTTACTTTATCAATTATATTCACATTCATATCACTCATACACATTTAAGATTTATTGCAGGTTGGCTGAAGATCATACCGATGATATTCTTGCAAGTTATGCAGTTGCTGCCTCAAGCTTGCTGCCTCCCGTTGCCAAAGCTAGTAAAAGGAAAACATTAAATTACTATAGCTGGATAGTTTTGTTTGCAGCCATATATTCTTCACTTCAGCACATGGAATTCAAATATTATATAGATATAACATGCATAATTAGGTGCTAGAAAGTCGTAACAACATTACGATGAGCTTGCAGCACTTTTGAGTTTATACTGGTTTGAAAATGCTTAAGGATTTAAAACTAGTCAAATTAAGTAATTGGATTTTGCATTTCTGGCCCTACATGTTTGAATGCTCAAATTAGTAGTGGTTCCTTGTACATCATTTATCATCCTTAGTTTAATTAACTGAAATATTCATCTGATGAATTACTTCGATAATGTTCATCTTATTTTGGATTACATTGATTTTTTGTTTTCTCAGTTTTTTTTTTCTGATGAGAGCTGCTGTTATGGCTGTGGATTGTGGGCCCTGTGACACACAACCCTGAATTTTACGGTTAAAGGTTTGACTCCATCCGAACCTTATTAGTCTCATGGTGACCAAGGTGCCACTTTATGATATATATATATGTTGCATTAAGTTTACAGCGATCCAAACCGTTCTTTTGTTTACCTATGTTTTGCTTTATTATACATACATAATGTCATATTATTGTAAAATCAAGTCTAAAATATCCTATCTATGGTTACTTGTAATTGCTTTTTGATCTTGCTATCACCCATTCTGGTTTGCTTGGTCAAAAAAAGGGGAGCTGGTTTTCAACCTAAATTCTAATGAGATGATTGATTTCCCCAAAAAAAAAAAAAAAAGATGAGGGCTCAAACAGTTAAGAACCAGTGGGAATCAATAGCATGTCTCCAGCAGGCAGCAGTGTCTGCATGCTTAACAATCTAAAGGAACTTAGTCAGAAAGGCATTTGTTAGTGAAAGTAACAGTCTTGGGTTGAGATCAACATATCCAATCCAATAATTGTAACCTACTTAAGGTGGCGTTTGGGAAGGCTTGTGAGTGTGGCTTATAACCCGCACGCAAAACAAGAAACATCATTAGTGGGTGATTAATCAAGTATTAACTATTAGAAACTTGAAAAATGGATTTATTTGATTTTTTAGAGATACTTTCATATAGAAAGTTTTTGCAAAAAACGTATCGTTTTACGTTTTGGAAAGCGTGCTAACGGAAACCAAGAGATAAGCCACAAGCTACAAGCAGAATCAAACAGATGCTTCATAAAAGTCACTGAAATGATTTAAGAAAAAGTTCACTGAAATAGTGAAATGCGCAATGTGTCTTGCAGAACATATAGTACACTGCCTTTTGTTTCAATCAGAAATTTGAATGGAATGAGAACTGTAGTAGTGATTTGAGTTTTCACAGGCCCATCATATTATGAAATACCTCTGGATTGACTTTTGGTTACAAAACATGTTGCACTAATTTATGTTTAACTTCTAATAACATATGTTTAGTTTAGCTACGATAATTCTTGGTAGCTATAGAGTAGCTATAGAGCGGCACATGGTACCTAAGCCACAAATAAAATAATTCACATATGCCCATCCTAATTCATGCTAGCCTCTCTATTGCAAAACAATTTTGATACTAACCTTGCAGCTTACTGACTATATAAACCCTTCTTTGGGGCCAAAGCCTTTTTTTTTTCAAATGCCAAACTACAAGATAGATGACACATTTGGCAGGTGAATTGGTGTCATATGGACACATCTTGTGTTGGAGCTATGTTACCAGTTCTTTCATTGGAATAATGTTCTTGAGTTTAATCAGTGATATATGGGATAATTCACCTTCTACGACCTCTCAACTATTCATCATGATGAGTCAAAAGAATCCTATTTGTCAAGTTATGCCTGCTACCATATACTCCCCTGCAAAACAACAGCTACCACTGGTAGATAAATTGCTTTCTATTCTAATTGGTGCCTGAATTTCTGTATGCTGTATTGGTGGTTTTTCTGGCATTGTGTAGTTTTAGTTATGATGCATATAATCGAAAGTTAATTCAGAAATTATTGTTTGAGTTCTTTCTGGAGTTTATTCAGTAGAAGCTCAGAGAATCTTTATGTTGGAGTTGAATTCACTTCAGTAGTTTGTACAGTGGATGCTGATAGATGCGCTTGATCATTCCTGTTGATAGCATCCTGGTGTTGTGTCTTTACATAGCAATATAGCAATTTCTTGTAAAGCCTAACTGTTCTGTGTAAATGGGTGTTCTTATTGGTTTTAGCAATTAGGATGATCGGCCAAAGTCATGATATATCACAGCCTTGTCAGCTTCTATTATATACTGGGTTCCCTACATTGTCATTGAGTCATTAGTGCCAAAGTGCTCGTAGTCTTTTCTGATCATTATTTACAACTTGATGTTGCAATTATTACAGCCAAGTAGCCAATGTAAAGTACATCAATCTATCTGGTGTTTTGTTGTGTACAAGATTTTCGTTTCTGGTACCTGTCTGTGCATACATTGCATTGATCACCATGCAAATATTTCTAAGAGGAAACTAACTACAAGCAACTATTTCTATGAGGAAATAACTAGAAGCAATAAATAGGAAGTTTATGTATACGTACCTTTGCCTCAGAACTTGCATTCATGGTCGGATGGGGATCTTCTTTTGCTTCATTGTATCTCTCAATCACAGATTTCATGCTGGTTGAAAAAACTCAACAGTCAATTAGAATGCATGTCAACATATAATGATAATGCGGATGTTATAATATAACTTGTGTAACTATTTTGTAGGACATATAGCACAATACTATGTACAAGTGTAAACTTTAAATGAAGACAAAGAACTGGCGTGGAGTGTCATGTAAATTAGTAATTGTACACGATTTGTTGTTACCTTAAACCCTACTTAGTCGTCCTTTATGTACTAAATTTGTTGTTTTCTTATAAATTCTGATCTATTTATATGCAGAAAGAACTGAGGTAAACAGCCATTCAAGAGGTTGTCTCCAAAGGTTCTCTCTTGGAATTCCAGATCATCAATCGAGAGACAACCTCTCCAATCGGTTGTCTGCTTGCACATATTATCCTTTTTTGAAGACCCGTGCATATGTTGTCACTTGCATAATCTCTCTTTTACTTTCTCTACAGTCTCCACCTAGGATTTTGTCACTTGCATAATCTCTCTTTTACCTTCTCTACAGTCTCCACCAAGGATTTTGATGACATGACAATGCTGAGAGATGGTTTTGTAGGTGCTACTGGACATGCACATGCCTCATGTCCTAACCAAACTACTGTTACAAGAAACCAAGTCGCTTCGAAGATTGACATCACTTGCTACCAGAAATTCCAGTCGTTGCGTACTTACTGTTGTCACAGGGGATACTTACTGTTGCCACAGGGGGCTTGCTCCAGTAACTCAGTAATATGATATCGTTGTCACTAGACACTTAACGTTATGTAATCGGTTGGAACTCAATTCAAGACTTGTTCCTTACTAAATTAATTTATTAAGTTCATGCATTTGTTTTGAACTGAGTAAGCATTATACTATGCCTCCTGAATGCTTTTTGAAACAAAGTGGTCTGGCGCCACATCGTGGCCGAGCTGCCCGTGGGCCGTGGCCATGAGCTCATGACGACACAGAGGGTGGTTATAATCTGTTTCTGCATCTAACACCAGAAATTATCCATGTACGGCTGGGCTGTGTCTACCACCATTCCTGTGTCTACCACCATTCCACCAAGACTATCCACTGTTGTTTCTTTAATAATAAATCATGATGAGAACTTTTTATTTTATATATAAGCCCTTTTAGTAAATTTTAATAAAACCTTTTTCCTTACGTGGAAGATACACTCCTACACATGTACGGACATCATTAGTATACGGCATGCCTAATATGGGACACACCACACACAACACACAAGTAGGCGTAGCTCTCTTTAGTTCACACGCTTAACAAATCAAGAATAGCTATAAATTTGTAACCTTGCTGAATTCATACTAAACACAACAGTTGTGCATAATTATAAGTGCTAAGATTTAAATCCTGGAGATGGAGTGTTTTACTACAAGGCTGCAACAAAATACATTAATTTTGTTACGTCATTGTGGATGGTACGGCAAATAATACCATATTTGAAACCTTATTTGAAAAAGGTTCGAAAACAAAGTATACACGGATGATACACATTATCTTACTGTCCGTAGTTATTAAGACCATGATAAAAAATGCAGAATTAGTTGTATTCTTTTGTACAACAACATGCATTTGACATGATATTAGACTTCGATAATGGTTGAGGGATGTAAAGTGAAGATCCAATTAAAGAGAAACACAAAAGAGAAAATACTATTAATGAGTAAAGTGAACTATTTTTAATAGTTTAGAGGGTAAAATAAAACAAAAATAGTTTAAGAGGCTAAGTGATCAAATGAAATAGTTCAAGGGAGTAACATGGACTTTTTTCTTTTCCTACCACCAGGTTGATTGATTAAGGCATAGCTTGAAGGTGAATAAGTGGAAGAAGAACAAGATCACGTAAAACAAGATAAGCTATTAGCGCATGATTAATTGAGTATTAGCTATTGTAAACTTGAAAAATGGATTTATATAATTTTTTAAAGTAATTTCTATATAGAAAATTTTTGCAAAAAACACACCGTTTAGCAGTCCGGGAAACGTGCTCACGGGAAACGAAGAGTTTTTTCTCCTCTCCCTTCACTGTCAAATGGGCCTAAGTAGTTAAGGAGAAAGAAAAAAAAACAAGTAGACAAGTTTCTTCCATTCTCACCCACCAAGAGATAGAATTTTTGTATATTGTATGTCTCCTCTTGACTCATCTTTAAATAGACAGAGGTTGATGATAAACCCATTAAATTCATGTTGAAAGTGTGAGACTAGTGATAAATCTCTGATCAAATTTTTATTGAAAAGCGCACCTATGTGTGTAATATTTATAGGTATCAGAATGTAAATTCTAGGAGGTGAAGTAATCTCATAACACCACCACATCTGTAATACTTCTCACCCTTGTTTCGAGGAAATTTCGATACGTTCTGCTTGAGGATTCACCTCATTAAGGATGGCATATTGGTCTGTCGATCATACAGAACCATCCAAAAATTCCTTAAATCCAACAAGTAAAGTCGATGTCAGTCAACTTCGGAGTAAGAATCTAAGTGGTCCAATCACCGTACAGATCTCCAAAGCAACCACACCACACCATATCAAGTTGGTACGAGGTATCTCTGCTACTTGCACATCACTCTGCCCTAACTAAAGTCAAACAACACGTTCTAAGACATGCTTAACCCCGTAGTTAGCAGATCTAATCAGGAGCTAGACCCTAACCAAGATAATTAGGGCTAATTGCACTAATTAGCGTGGAAGCAAGAAAAAAACCAACATTTTCCTTTTGGAAAGAAACCACTAACCTGATAGTCGCGTACTCATAGAGACGGCTGGTGCTGGAGAAGACAACTAGGCCGACCTCGGCGTCACAGAGGATGGAGAGCTCCCTCGCCTTCTTAAACAGCCCGCTCCGCCGATTCGAGAATGTCACTTGTCGGCTCGTCGTGTTATCGATCCTCTTTATCTCTATCTTCCCTCTCCCCATTTCCTCTCTCTCCTCTCCCTCTTGTAGATCTACGCAGAAACAATAACTAGCAGCAGCAACAAACTTAGCTATCTTTCAAGCCAACGCTTTCTCCCCCTCTAATTTTGTGCTAATTAATCTCTCTCTTTCGACTCCTCTTTATTTATGGATAGCTTCATTTCTCTAATAGAGGCTGGTTAGCTAGCTAGCTGCAGCCTAGGCTAGCTTAGCTTGATGCACTTCTTCCTTAAGAAAGTATTCTAGGAGAGGAAACGTAGATATATAGCTAAATAAGTACAAGGCAACACGTCCAATGCGGGCAGGTCACTCTTCCAGGATCAAACCCTTTTTTAGCTTTCGTCTACCTCGTCCTCATTTGTTTATGTGCCATGATAAACATATCTAACCTTCGTCGTATCGATGGCCGACGCGTGCGTGCGAGGATGCCCATCATGATGCTGCATTAGTGTCTTAATTAATAATTAATTCTGGTGTTTGTCGCAAGCTATAGCCTCTTTAATTAGGTTGCTACTAATTAATGCGTCTTCCTTTCTTCCTTTTTCTGTGAGTATCGTTTTGGAAGGGAAGCTGTGTGATGAGTGACGAGGTTCATGAAGATGAGGAATAATTAGCTAAGTACAGTACAGCAAATCTTCGTGACACTGTCACCAAATTAGTCTTGCTGGCTAATTAACTAGCTGGCCTGCCTCTTTTTCTTTCTTTTCTTTTTTTTGCAAAGTTGGTGGATTCAATGTGACTCGTGAGTTGGCTGTCTTGTCCCAAATTAAAGAGATTTTTTGCTTAATTAGTTAGTCCTATAAGGCTACAATTCATATACCGGTGCAATTTCTATCTTGGTTGATAACTTGATATGCGCCTTTTTTGTGTGAAGTTTTTTACTCTTAGAACAGCATATTAGTAAAACGAACATGTTACAACTAATATATCTTTAACACAACATTCGGCACAAGGTAAATGCTGTATACTTATTAGTACTACCTAGCAACCTTGTTAACTTTAAATTGTACTTGTTTTTATGCAATTAGATTAAATTATATGCTTTGCTGAAGATTATAGTTCAAAATGATTTTAAATTCTAATGCTTTATTTTTAAGAATGATTTTAGATAGATTTTTTACTGATCTTCTTAGCAATCATCAAAAGAGAGCGAGCCAATATAATTAACGAAAATAACAAAAAAAATCAATAAAATTAATCCTAGGAACAAAGTCTAAAATTTAAAATCGACTTCATGTCCTTTTCCTAAACCGATTATACCATTATTTCAAACCTAATTATAGTCCGATGCTCAGCCAACCAGGTTCATAACATACAAGGACATGCTTAGTTTATAGCTTCATTAGGGCCTTCGAGGCCACTCATGAAAATTTAGATCTCTTACGGTGCAAGCTGCTTCAAGTGTAGCTTCAAAATATCATGTCAGTCCCTAATTTTTTTCTATTTTAGTCTTCATAATTTTTTTAATTTACATAGAAGCACAATAATTTACACTAACCACCATGAAGATTAGAAACATATATACAATCTCTCCTCCCCTTCCCTTCTCCATCTCAAACACTTTCTCCTTTACCTTTTTTAGAGTATCTCTAAAAGCCTGGCCAAATTCGGCTCTCCAAATAGCCATATGGCTAGCTAGCAAAAAAAAATTCCTCTCTACATGTCTGTGTACTCCAATACTCTCTCCATATCTCACTCTTCAAATTTACTAGGTCCCATATATCAGTTCCTTTTATTCTCTCCCTCTTCCTCTCCTTCTCTACCAGCTTTCCTTCACGGCGGCATGCAACTCAAGAGGCAGCGGTAGGCACAAGCGCACGGCGGGCCAGCGGGAGGCCCGTGTCGGGTGGGCGGAGGCGGCATAGGCGCAGTTGGCGCTCGGTGGGCCGGCGGCAAGCAGCGCAGGCACGGCAGGCGACGGCGGCGGCTGGGGAGGCGCTACAGGGGGGAAGCGAGGCAGGCGGGGAGGCATCGGTAGGCAGGCGGCGTGCGACGCGATGAGGGGAGGTGCGATGGAGGGTTCTGATGTGGGTCCCACAAATGACCAATGATTTTGGCTGGCCAGATTTGGCTAGTGAGAGAAGTCCTTTGGCCAGCCAGATGGCTTGGCAAGTCGGATGATAAGAATTTTGGAGGCCCGTTTTTCTGCAAAATTGATAGATTTTGGCTTGGCAAGCCAGATAGCAAGTCTTTTGGAATTGCTCTTACCGCTGGCGGCTCTCCTCTTCGATAAGCTCTGCTGGTGCAAACGCCTCTCCCCTCTCCCTTCTCGGCGCCGACGCCTCTCTCCTCCAACGAGCTCCGCCGTCGCCGCCGTTTCTCCCCTCTCGGTGATGGCAGCTCTCTCCTCTCGACAATGAACTTCATTGCCCACACTGCCGTCTCTCCCCTCTCAAGCAACAAGGATGAGCTCATGGCGGCGTGGATTGAATGAGAACAAGGGCGACAACAAATCAAGACGGCACGATGCACATTGGGGCCGCGTGGTGCAGATCGAGTTGGATCAGTGCGGATCAGGGCAACGCATTGTCAAGAGCTCGGCAGGACGGATCAGCCTCTTTCGCAAGCATACTAGGCTGACGAGATGGGACAGATCGTGAGCGGATCTGGTGATGCCTCGTCAGATTTGTTCGAGGTACCCTCCTCTCCGGCCACCACTGCCGCCTCTGTTCCTGATCTCGCTGCCACCGTCTCTATTGCTCCGGATCAATCACCATCACTTGCCCTCGGAACTCTGTGTGGGGAAGGGGGTGGGGGGAGGGGGAGGGACACACATGGGGCAGCGCGCTCCCCAACACACCGTGTGAGCCGTGGCTGTGCGCGCGTCACCCCACCTTGACGAGGCAACCGTGCCCTCACCGAGGCATGAGAAACCTCGTGAGGGCATGGGCCCAGCTGAAGTATAGGAGCGGCATCGACATGCTAAGCTGGAGCCACTTGTCATGTCTGTGCACTGTGAATGGCTTTACTCGGAAGTCAGAACTACCGGTGTACATGAACAATATTACTGCAAAGGATAGCAACATCAGTCATTTTATTCATTTTTCCTTAGTTTATTATCTCGTCAGGTGACATCGATACATCATGGGCCTTCCCGGTCATGATCTGAAATAATTGAGATAGCAAGTTAACGAGGCTAACAAACTTTTATGTACGTTGTCCAATAACATAGTTTGCTTTTGCTACCTAGGACGGAAGGATTCGTCTAAACAACCGTGCTTGCATGTTCTCCTACAGTAAGTGTTCAATTTCGATGCATCCCCACGTTTACCTCTTCAAAGCTATAATACTTATAGATACACAAGGCCTCAACAAATATAAAACTTATGGGATGCGACTAGGCGTCAGATGTCCGGCGTTTTACAAAACGTCGGACGGTGTTGCACCATATTGTTGATAAATATTTCACCGCTTAATAAAAATGTTTCAACAAAAATGTTTCAGATGTTTTATCAATCAGAAAAAAATATTTTATCGCTTGAATGAAAATGGTTCAACCAAATACATCATCCAAAACATACTGATCGCAACACTAAAAAAAATCAATATATGCAACATTGAATCAAAACAGAATGAAATACCTTAATGCAACCAACTTTGTGCCCTCTCCTCTTTGAGGTCATGTGCCTATCTCCTTTACGTGGTTATGAGAAGAACGAAACAACACATTGGCATAGCAGGAAGCAGTCCCGGATGGGGAGGTCCAAGAGGCCATGGCCTGCGCCGTAGAAGGAGCTGGTGCCTGATATGGAGATGGCTGTGGGACTACGGAGAGGTGGAGAAGGCGGCCACGACCTAGTGCCAAAGAACCCAGTGGCCATGGCCTTCAGATCTGCTCATCGGAGACACACACGCCCCTCATGGCTCGCCACGGACTCACACCCAGTAGCTATTGCGTCCACTCCCACCAGCTCTACTGCTGCTTCTCCATCAACAACAGCACAATGGCGGTGGCTCCTCCGCCGCTGACCGGTGGATGATCACCTACACGTCGCGGCGTGGCTCCAGTAGAAGTATGTAAGTGCATTTGCCTCATGGATAAAGCGGAGCAAGAGGGAGAGAGAGGAGATGGGGGAATGGAAGAGAGGCACTTAGCACCAGTGTGTCAGATGGGGCGTCCGATATTTTTGAGAAGATCAGACGACCTGTTGAAAGCATTTTCCAAACTTATGCTTCAATTTGTAATTAAAAAATAGCAATGTCCCTTTCTTTATTCATAACTACTTTGATATGTAAAATGCTGTTTTGTGATAAATAGTACATGCACACAGAAATAGTTAGAGCACACAGAGTTTAAAAATCCTGGTGACCAATCATCTAAAAAGCACACAGACAGGGGCGGATCCAAGGGGTAGGATTCATCAGGCTCTAGCCTACCCTCCGATTTTTGCAAAAAAATTTCAAGTATATATGATATCTAAGTTGTAGATGGATGGAGGAGGAAGAACAGACATAGGAGGAGGCGTCGGGAGCTGCAGGAAGAAGAAGAACAGGGGCAGTGATCGTGATTGGGCCATTGGGGGATTAAGTGATTAAGGCCCATTTGGAAAACTTGTCACTCAGGCCCATTAACATGTTGACTCATTTAGGGTTGGAGACTCCCCTTGTGTGTGCGTTTGCAGCAACAGCGGCGGCGGCGGCGGCGGGCAGCAGGCGCAGTCGGCGGGCGACAAGCAGCAGGCGCGGCCTAGCGACGGCAAGCAGCAGCGTGGCCCAGTTCCAAGTTCCAACAGACAACAGTGAGTTAGTGACATTTTTTCAATCTTTCTAATTCTAGACTTCTAGTCTCTACTCTCTAATATATTTGTCTATTGAGTGGCCCAGTATCGATAACGATATAATCATGAAGCGTTTCCAAGCCTTGAAAACCCATAAAGTATCCTTACCTCGTGAACGAATCGCTTCGACTTAGTGGTATGTTGTTTCTTTTCGTTAATACTTGTTTACTCCTATCATTCATTTGTTACTAATTTTGCTACTTCATATGTACAGGTGTATATTCAGTGCTTACTTCACTCTTTGCTAAGGTCTAAAAGAATTCTCTTTTTATTACTTAAGATACCTAGATAAGGTACTTCTCTCTTATGTATATTTTTTTAATTAATGATGTATGTATTGATTTTGGCTTAGACTTAGACTTCCAACCCATCCTCTATTTTTATCTTGGATTCGCCACTGCATACAGACACATTGAAGATTACTTGGTATGGCCATGGAATTAAACAGAGTTTAACTGATTAGTGTGTTGTCTTTATACCTATCTTACGAATAATCTATTTAATTTATCCGTAATTTATATAATAATTAATCACTCAATATAGATGCCCACAGTACAGCCAACGCGGTTGACCAGCTCATCTCATCAATCAGTCATTACTTATCATTGCCTTTTTTCACAACATTGCTGAAAAGGTGCCTTTTGAATGATTTTAGCCCTTTGTTTGTTTACCCTATATCGTTAGGATTATGTGGTCCATTATTTGTCGTCTAGCTCGAATGCATGCGAGGAGACCATTATATTATATCTCTCCCAGGTGAAGTCAATATTTCTGAAGTCCAATTCGTAGCCGCTAAGCAAGCCAGTTCAATTTGGTTAATTAAAATGATCACTTGAGACTCTAAGCATGCAAAGTAGTGTATAATTAAAATGAACACATATATTAAGAAAGTAGGTGAAATTAAATGAGAGAAGATCGTGATTGGTTGATAAGAGAAAGTATCACTACTATAGAAACCCTCATCCGTGCCGCCCCATCAGTGCGGTTCGCTAAAATCCAGCACTAATGGGGATTTCTTACCCACCAACACTCTCACGTGCCTAATATAACTAAGAACCGGCACTGATGAGTCCTCATTGTTATGAACCGGCATTGATGAGGACTCATCAGTGCCGATTCTTAGTGTAAACCGGTACTAGAGGCCAGCCAAGCCAAATCGGTTCTTTATGTATTAAGGGCGCGTCTCTCGATCTTTCCTCGCTCCAGTCTCTCCTCCTTCTCCATCTCTTTCTCCAGGCATCGGTAGGCAATGGCCCTGAGGCTGGCGGGCGACGACGACCGAGGCGGCCCGCAGGCGAAGGCAATCGAGGCTGCGGGCTGGCGACGGCGACCGAGGCAGCCACGACAGCGACGGCACCGAGGCTGGCGGGCGACGGGGGTCAGATCCGGCGGCCCCCGAGCTCCCTTAGGCCGGATCGAGCTCCACTAGTGGCGGTGGGCACAGATCTGGCTTGAAGGGTGAAGGGGGGGCGACTGTTCTTGTTCTGTTCTTGATTGGTCTGTTTTTGTTCTTGATTGATCTATTCTTGTTCTTAATTCTATGATGTGAATATAGATGTGGATATTAATGTTTCTTGTTCTGTGATGCGGTTCTTGGGGGTGGGGGAAGGGAGTGATGGAGCTTGACACATCGGCTGGATTCGAGCGGATGCGTGGAGCTGGCTCCTTTTTTTTTTACTCGTCTAATCTCATCAGTGCCAGGTCTTAGATATGATTCCGATGGTCTCGCCAGCACTGATGGCCTTTTCCAACCGGCACTGTTGGTCCTTTCTGTGGTAGTGTATGTACTAGAGAAGTTGCTATATATGCTATAAATTCCTATATTTGAGACGAAGGGAATATATAATATCATAAAAATGTGCAGCTGAAGCATCTGAATTTTGACCAACAACTACTGTTTTTTATTGTTCAATCTTACAAAAAAATACATAGTTTGACGCTCAGAGCCGCTCACTTCAAAACCACGTCTAGGAGAAACCAATGGTTATTGTGATTTTTGAATTAACAATTAATATGGAAGATACATATCAGATTTGGATCGCCGACCATTCTCTTTAAAACGATGACAACTATACACAATCAGCTAGACATGCGAGCTCCATCTATTTGGCAAAGCATAACGCAGACAAACCCTACATGTGCCAAGATTTTGGTGATCTCTTTGGCGTGCACCAAGCATATGTGCACGTGACCTCACCGTTCCCGACTAACCATGCGAGATTATGCTGCGTGTAATTTATCCGACCAATTAACCATTGTGCATTTCGAGATTTAATTAGCCATGACAGTGGGCTACATCATCACTCACCGCGAGGTATTCCCAGTGAAACAAACAAGGGTGGAAGCAATAACCAGATTCCAATTAATTAATAGCTCCCAATTTTGTACCGCTCTATATATATATGGTGACAAATTAATTCCAGAGAATAATATTAACTAGTTACTTTTGTTATATTTTTCCTTTTGCTATCTTCTCTCCCTATATAGATATAGTACGCTATATTTGGTTTGCAGGTACAGGTTGCAACGCAAAATCATAGACAAGCTATGGTTTGTTAGAAATGCATTTTATTGTATATTGTAGCAGTGACAAGCCACACTTTACTAATTTATTGCTCTACGTGTCATACACTGAATTTTGAGCCAAACTTTGCTACCACCTGTGGCTAATGATTTGTTAATCATATTTTGTGTGACCTGGTATACTTGCGGCAAATTGAGTTATGCCAATAAGTTAGCAACCAACCAAAATAGTCCTACAATTGTGATGATGTGGATACTGCTAGTTAACAGGCAGGGCTGTCTCATGTGTGGGCCGGAACGGCTGTTACCCTGTTAGGGCTCAAGCCCCATATGTAAAAGAGAAAATTCCCCTTATGTCTCTAAAATTTTAGCCACTCTCTTTCATTTTTAGATAATAAAAATATTTTATATCCCCGACCTCTAGCATAAGACACACAACCAATAGGTTTTCAAAGAAAATAAAAAATAAAAATAAAGAGTGATAGGACAATCCCCAACTACTCTTAGATAAAAAATAGTTAAAAAACTAACAGAACCATAAAGATTCTAACAAGTAAGGCTATATATGTTTGCCACCCATAATGGAATAAAAGACTCTTGGCAACCGATTCCAAGAGTGTAGCACCATTACGTATACTATCCTACTCTTCCTGTGGTAACATCATATACTAATATTAGAGCCAGTTGGAAGAAATGAACATAACGTGCATGGGGTTGACAATTTTTTGTTATCAAATACTTTATCATTTCGGCAACGCCAAATTAACCAACATAGTAAACTAGCATCAAATAAAACCAGTTTTTTCATGGGTCTAGGCACTCCCCTAAGTCAATTATCAAAAATATTTTTGGTGTTTTGTGGAGGGGGATATTAAAAACAAAGAAAACACATTGCCATGCAAAATGAGCAATATGGCAATTAGAAAACAAGTGTTGAATTGTCTCTAGCCAATCGCTTTCATGCTCTTGAGTTATGATCATTCCCTTTATAACCCTGAATTTTTGTTTTGATCCCTTCCATATCCTTTGTGTTGGTTTTCCGTTAGTTGACTATTTAATTCATATAAAAAGGTCTATTTTACCCTTAGACATGGAAGAAAAATAGAAATTTGTGAAGTATATTGTTGTAAGTGTAGAAGTTTGTTGATGAGTATTATATTTATGAGTTTGTTGTGCATGTTATTATTCAAGACAAACTTTTTTATATAATGAAAGAAAAAAATAATGTTTATCTTTAATTTATTAAAAATAGTATATGTATCGTATTTTTGTGATGGTGGTACAACAGATTTGCCACCTGTTGTATTTATTATCTAAAAGAATTGATATATAAGACTAATTGTTATGTTTACCATTTTAAAAAAATGCGACACATACTTTCTTAGTATATATAGATTGAATTTTATATGTATTATACTTCCTCATACAACAAACATATGAATAATATAGTTTACACATCAAATTACTATATTTCCAACAGTAGATGCCATAGATTTCTACATTCCTTGCATGTCCATGAGTAAAACCGACTATTTTACACCGATTAAACGGTCAACTAACAGTCAATTGACGAAAAGGGTATGGAATGGATCAAAACCAAAATTCAGGGGTATATAAGGGAATTAACAAAACTAAGGGGCATACAAGAGATTTCAAGGGCATATAAGGCATTTTCCCTATGTAAAAATACAACAAAATTAACGGGAATGCTTGGAGGACGGGATCCTGTCCCCCATCCCTGCGTGGTACTCTCTCAACTGGATTCAAGGCTGCATAGCACTATAGCAGCACAACAATTCAAGGCCGCGACCAAGATGAAGAAAAGCTCTGCGTGATGGCCAACCTAGTCCCATCATAGGTAGGGCAGAGGTACATGTTGACGAACATCGGGTCGTAGAGCGGAGAGCCAGAGACCACTTGATCGTTGAGCTGCTCCTGCAGAGCCTACACGTGTAGGTCCCCTTCCCCTCGCAGGCGCCACACGGTGTCGTGAATTTCTACTGCAATGGCAGCACAGGCCCATGTCATCAGGTCAGGGCAGCGAATCAAGCGTGCAACACTGGCGGCGGTGGCAAACTAAGAGACAAGGGTTTCCATGTGCGGTGGTACCTGGTTGGCGTCGGAGAGTGTGCAGAGGGAGCGGATGGCGGCGGAGAGGAGGTAGCCACCACCGAGGTACGTTGCGGCGTGCCTGGCCGCCTGCAGCTGCCGCCAGGGCGGGCATGGACGCTGAAGCCTCGTCTCGTCTGGGTGTACGGAGATTACAGAGGGGAGGGGAAGAGGAAGCCTCCTGGTACCAACAGGTATCTGTTAAATACGTGATTCGAATTTTAGCATGTAATATATTTGGATTACTATATTTGTTTTCTAATAGGACTTTCATTCTTTTCCTACTAGGACTCCTAGATTTATTTCTCTATATATATTCCTTGTAAGCTGCACGGGAAGGGGTGACGTCCCACTGTTATTTCCTGCATTTGTAATCAACTCCTCAATAGTGATCATTGCCGATCGGCGCCCGTGGTTTTTTCTGCAAGGGTTTTCCACGTAAAAATTTGTGTCTCTATTTGTATCTATTTTTCTAACAAGTGATATTAGAGCATTGGAGATCCGATCTACTGTCACGCCACCAGTGGGTTTGTTGCCGTCGGCTCCAAGTTGGAATCTGCTGCCCGAGCGAGGAGAGAAGTTGGCAGAGGTAAAAGCGCAGTGGATCAGAAGCCACAACAGCACGTCCCTAAGTAGGGGTGAAAACGGTTCGGATAATATCCGCTTACCGACCGAAAATTCGGATACGGATAGGATCGGACGGATAATTTTCGGATAATCTCGGATTCGGATACGGAAACGGATAATTTTTTTCGGATACGGATACGAATACGGTAAAGTCATTATCCGGCGGATTTCGGATTCGGTCGGAAATTATCCGGATAAATTTTCGGATATCCGGATAAACTTAGCATCTCTATTTTCTTTTCTATCTCCAGTCCACACACAGGACACAGCGACGACGCCATCCCCAGCGCCGGCCCTGCTTCCCCGCGCCCGCCGCCTTCGGATCCCGCGCCCCCGTCGGCCTCCGCCGCTGGCCCTGCTCCCTCGCGTCCGCGGCCGCCTCCCCCGTCGGCCACCGGCGCCGGACCAGCTCCCTCGCGCCTCGGCCGCCTCCCCAGTCGGCCTCCGCCGCTGCCCAGCCTCGCGCCCCCCGCGGCCACAGGCGCCGGACCTGCTCCCTCGCGCCCGCGGCCGCCTCTCTCGTCGGCCTCTGCCGCCGCCCGGTCTCGCGCCCCCGTCGGCCTCCGCCGCCGGCCCTGCTCCCTCGCGCCCGCGGCCGCCTCCCCCGTCGGCCTCCGCCACCGCCCAGCCTCGCGCCTCCCGCGGCCATCGGCGTCAGACCAGCTCCCTCGCGCCTCGGCCGCCTCCCCCGTCGGCCTCCGCTGCCGCCCGGCCTCGTGCCCCCCGCGGCCACCGGCGCTGGACCTGCTCCCTCGCGCCCGTGGCCGCCTCCCTCGTCAGCCTCCGCCGCCGCCCGGCCTCGCGCGGTCGCGCCCCCCGCGGCCACCGGCGCCGGCCCTGCTCGCTCACTTATTCGAATATTGATACATTGTTTAGCTAAAAATTTAGAAATATTGATGTATTGTATTAAAAAAATAATATGTTGTCTCTCTCCGTTGGTTTCTAAAGTTCAGTTTGAGGTGTTTTTATATTCGAATAAATATTCGTTACCGTATTCGTTCCGATTCGTATTCGTTCCGTATCTGTATCCGGTAATATTCGATTCCGTTTTCGTATCCGAGGTTTCCGATTCCGAATCCGATTCCGAAAAAAATATGAAAACGAATATGGTATAGCTAGTTTCCGACCGTTTCCGATCCGTTTTCACCCCTATCCCTAAGTCACCAAAGCACACGAGCCCCGAGGAAAATCAATTAAATCCACCCAGGTTGTCATATTTAGTGCACTCCCGTGGGGAGTACAATTTCCGATGATTTTTGCTAAGTTCACACGGCAAGGTTACCGGGAGATTTGAAAATTTCGCTTGGTGCACCTAAGAAGTGTACCAGAGATTCATGTTTCTACTAGGTTTACCCAAAATTTGTACCTGCAGATTCAGGAATTAATTTTCCATGACGAGTTTGAAGTGCAATCTATAGCTCCTGAACTGAGATACAAGATTTTCACTGTGTCAAGTGAAGATGCGAGTAGATCTAGCACAACAAGACTTGGATGATGCGCCAGATGTATTCAACAATAAGAGGCTCAATGATTGGTCTAATGATGAGAAGAGAAGAGACTGTAAGGCTATGGCTCATATCCATCTTCATCTATCTAATAATATTTTACAAGAGGTGTTAAAACAGCCGCAATGTTGTGGTTGAAGTTGGAACAGATTTGCATGATAAAGGATCTGACCAATAAGATGCACCTGAAGCAAAAAATTTTATTGCATAAATTGCAAGATGGTGAGTCTGTGATGAATCACCTCTCCACTTTTAAAGAAATTGTTGATGACCTTGAGTCTACGGAGGTAAATATGATGAAGAGGATTTAGGCTTTATTCTATTATGTTCTAGCTCATATGCAAATTTCAGAGATATTATTCTTTATAGCTATGATACTCTAACTTTGCAAGAAGTTTATGATGCTTTGCATGCCAAAGAGAAGATAAAATGATGATACCCTCTGAGGATTTAGGTTCATAAGCAGAAGACTTGGTTGTTCGGGGCAGACAAAAGGAGAAGAACACAAACCAATCAAGAGACAAAAATTCTGACAACCACCATGAGAGATCAAAGTCCAGAGACAGGTATAAGTCATGAAAATACAATAAGAGAGGTGAACATGATATCCTTGAGTGTTGGAAGCTGCAGAATAAAGAAAAGCGTAACGAAAATTATAGATCGAAAGGTAAGAAAGAAGATGAAGGTAAAGCCGCTATTGCTACTGATAATGGTTCTGATGGAGATGTACTAGTTGCTTATGCTAGTTTTGCACAAACTAGTGATCAATGGATTCTTGATACTGCTTGCACCTATCATATGTGCCCAAATAGAGATTGGTTTGCCACCTATGAACCTGTTGAAGGTGGTACTATTTTGATTGGTGATAACACGCCATGCAAGGTTGCTGGCATTAGTTCAATTCAGATCAAGATGTTTGATGGTTTTGTCAGAACATTGTTAGATGTGCGGCATATCCCAAGTTTGAAGAGAAATATTATATCTTTATGTACTCTTGATCGAAAGGGGTACAAATATTCCGGAGGAACGAAATTTTGAAGGTAACAAAAGGCTCTTGTTGTGATGAAAGCTGATATTAAAACTGCCAACTTATACCATCTGCAGGGTACTACAGTATTAGATAATGTTGCTGTAATTTTTGATTCATTATCTAATTCTGATGCTACTAATCTTTGGCATATGCATCTTAGGCATATGAGTGAAATTGGTATAGCAGAATTAAGCAAGAGAGGATTGCTAGATGGTCAAAGCATCGAGAAACTAAAATTTTGTGAGCATTGCATTATTGGCAAGCATAAGAGGGTGAAGTTCAACACATCTACACATACTACAGAAGGTATTCTTGATTATGTGCATTCTGATTTATGGGGGCCTGCTCGTAAGACATCTCTAGGAGGTGCTTGTTATATGATGACTATCATCGATGATTATTCTCAAAAAGTTTGGCCTTATTTAAGCATTTTCTGTATTTAAAGAGTGGAAGACTATAGTTGAAAGATAGACCGAAAGGAAGGTGAAAATACTTCGTACTGATAATGTGATGTAGTTCTGTTCTAAGCAGTTTAAATCATGCAAGTCTGAAGGCATTGTGAGGCACTACACTGTTTCTCATACACCTCAACAAAACAGTGTATCTAAGCATATGAACAGGACGATTATATCAAAGACCCATTGCATGTTATCAAATGCAGGTTTGTTTAGATAGTTTTGGGCAGAAGCCGCTTCCATAGCTCGCTATGTTATTAATAGATCAACTAGTACTGCAACTGATAAGAAAACTCTAATTGAGGTATGGTCTAGTTGAAAAAAATGGAAAATATATTTTTTTATGTTTTGCAAATATATACAAATTGTGGAGGCCATGGGCACTGGGTACCTCACCACCAGCATGTGGGTCACTCGGATACAGGATGGGCCGAATCATGTAGTTAGAGATAAGATAGCACCCGGCAGACTTTGCCTTGTACGATAAGAAAAACATAGTCTTAGTTGGATAAGTTTCTATCTCTAAGAGAGAAATCCCTTGGCCGTATCCGGCTGGGATTCTTATCATGTACCCCTGTCCCCTAGTATATAAAGGGAGGCAGGGCGCCCCTCAAGGGGCATGAGAGCGCGAGATCACGAGATCGTTGATTGACAAACACCTCAGAGGAATAACACCCCAACTGGACGTAGGGTATTACCTCACATCGAGGGCCTGAACCAGTATAAAATCTCTTTGTGTTCCTCTGCAATCCACCGAGTTTCCCCTTGCCGAGTAGCCCTATAGTTCTATTGCCGGTGTAAAACATCAACAGTTGGCGCGCCAGGTAGGGGCTCCGGCGAGTTTCACATCTACAAGCTCGATGGATCCAACAACCAGAGTCGACGGCAACAAGTTCTCCCCTGGAGACATAATTTCTTTCGGAAGCCTTGATTTCATCGCCGACCAGATCGGCAACCTTACCTTGGCCGAAGTAGATCCAATTCAGTCGGCCGAGGAACTAGCCAACGTTGCGCCAGTCGGCCCACAGGACGCCGCAATCTCCTTCAACGATCTACTGTGGAAGTCCTTCACTTCGCCGAGCATTGGGACAACTCTCTCCTTGGTGTCCGACTTGCGCTAGGCCTTGAGCCAGCTCGACTTAGGCCAAGAAGGGGAGAGATCGTCAATCTCCCGCACGGATTCGGCGACGCTGTGGATCTACATCCCGCGCAGCAGACCCGATCTCCTGTGATTCAGTTTGGACACGGCCAAGCGCCGTTTCAGATTGGATCTAGGGAGGTCGGGATCGTTCTTACTCTGATAAACTACTTGGAGTCTGACTCCAAGTCGGATAATGGTTCGAACGCTAGTTCGGACTCCAGTCTGACGAGTTTCTTCCTCCCCCGCGAGATCTTTATGGCTTCAACACCACCACCCGAGGTGCGCCAACTACAAGAGGAGCAACAGGAGGAGGCGTGCCGACTGCGACAACAGGAGGAGGCTGACCGTGAGGCTCGCAATGATGGGCTACGCAAGGCTGGGCGAGCAGCTCAGCAGCAAATTCTTTAGACTAAAGTCAGCGATCACGACGTTTTCGTCACACTGCAACAGAATGTTGTGGCCACCGCAACCTTGCTAGACATGCTCCAGCTCGGGCCTGATCACCATGTAGGATCGACTCACACTAAGATAGGCAATCAGAGGAGGGGTGAATAATTGCGTAGGTCAAAAATAAAATTTAACACTTTCCCCTAATCACAAAACCTGAAAAACAGCGTTTTCAGAATTTGGACAGAACATTGTTCCATCACTAAACAGATTGTAGTTGTAGATCCGTAACTCTGATCGACCTGAAAATTTGTCAGAATAAACTAGACAAAATTTTCAAACAAACCCAATTGGAATCACGTCAATCGGACTTCTGGATCTTGAGATATTAACGAAACAATATTACTAAACAGAAGGTTGACGGAAATTAATTAAACCCTAATTAATTGATTAAACGAGATCCGAAAATAATTAACCAACTAAACTTTCCAGAACACTAGAAAAACACCCTAGCTAGATTTTAGATCAAAGAAACCAACCCAAATCTTAGAGAAAAACAAATCAATCTAAAATCCATTGCTAGGCATGCATAAAAATGAACGAAAAAGAGGAATTAATTACCGCACTAATCTTCCATAAACTTTACCTTTATTACCAAGATTGTGCTTACAAGATGTTTCTCCAAAACATCCAAAAGATTTCTCCACGACAAATTTGCTCTCTAGAAACCCTAAAAAAATATCTCCAAAAATTAACAAGGAGTCACTATTTATAGAACCAAAACTCCTTCGTGGGCCATCTGGACTGTTGCCTTGCCTGGACCGCGCTAGGCCCGCGCACCTCCATGCGTGCTACAGTACCCAGTTTGCTACAGTACCCCCTGTTGTACTGTAGCACCATGTCACGTACTCCTTTTCTTTTTCGATTTTTCCAGCGTTTATACACTGCCTTGCGAAGCTCGTTCTGAATATCTTCCCACACAGTTTTCATCCACCGTGTATCACCTTGTGTCCCACCTTGTCACTCGATATCCTTGACCGTTCTGGACCTAAACTCCTCCCTGAGTTTATTCCCGATCCACTGTTGACCAAGGTTGACCCAAGTACCTACACACAAATAGACCAAACACATCGTTTTCGGGCACAGATATTCGCAACCTGACCCACGTCAGTCGTACACACGCTTATCACGCTACCCAATGCCAAGTTCGTAAATCATAAGATAAGCCAATTTTTCAGCACATGATTTTACATACCAGGCCACCCCAACTATCGCTAAGATCAAGGCGATGATCACGGCTGCTGCCTGCTAGCAACAACAACAGTAGTCGGGCGACACTGTGGTACCGACTAATCGGTCGGGATCTCCAACAGCGGGCTCATCCACGTCAGCACGGCGTCGGGCGGCCGGCTCAAGTTGGCCACGCAAGGAGTCCAGGCAAACGTCACTCGGCAATGACAGTCGGTGGCGTCACCAGTATGACCGCCGGCCCAACCACGACCTCCGCCAGACCATCAACGCCCGGCGCCACAAACGACACGAAAACGAGCGCCACCGACTGGAGGATGAAAATGAGCGCTTCGGTCTCCATCACGAGTGGTTTAACCACCGTGGTCGAAGCCCGAGCCCTCACGAAGATGAAGGCATTCTAGCTTTCACCCGGGAGCTATAGGACACCGACTGGCCGACTGGCTTTAAGCCCACAGGAATTGAAAAGTATGACGGCAAAACAAATCCCGAGTCCGGCTCACTGTATATACCCTAGCAGTTCGAGCTGCTAGGGGCGACAACAAAGCCATGGGTAACTACCTCCTAGTCGCGCTAGCCGACTAGGCGAGGACATGGCTGACAGGGCTTCTGAGGCGGTCAATCGGTTCCTGGGGAGAACTCAGGGAGCGGTTCATCGCCAATTTTCAGGGAACCTATGAGAGGCCATCTTCTGAACACGATTTGTATCAACTACACCAGAAGAAGAACGAGTCTCTACGAGATTTTATCAAGAGATTCTCCGAGAAGCGCAACAAGATCCCAATGATCCGAGACGAGGCCATCATCGCCGCCTTCCGCAAGGGAGTAAAGGACGCCCCGTTCATCGCGAAATTCACTCGGAAGCCACCACCCTCTGTCCGGGCTCTTTTCGACATGGCCAACAAATACACTGACTCGGCTGAAGCAGTCGCAGAGGCCCTCGACGAGAAGAAGGAGTCCCGATAGAAAGATCAGAAGGCGAAAGCCGACAACGAGCCGTCTCCAAACAAGTCTGGCAGCCGCAAGTGGAAGTCGGACAACGAGGTGGCCAACATGGAGTGCACTCGGTCGCGGCCCCAGCGGAATAATGACTACCAGAAGGTCATGAGCAGGCCATGCCCCTTCCACCCCAAGGGCAAGCACGCGGCCAAAGACTGCTATATGCTTAAAAAGTTTGCCTCTAAGCAGGCTTCATCATCTGGCGCTGACAAAGACAAAGACAAGCTAGATTAGGGTCCGGCTGATGATTTTTAAGATCCCCAAGCCGAGCTCAATCACATCTTCGGAGGGCCGCTCGCGTACGAGTTCAAGCGAAAACAGAAGCTATCTGCACGCGACGTCAATACGGTCTCTACGACGGACACCCCCCAGTACTTGCGCTGGTCAGAGATGGCCATTACAATTAATCGCGCAGATCACCCAGATCGGGTCTCGCACCTGGGACGCTATCCACTTGTCCTGGACTCGGTTGTCAAGAATATCAGACTGAAGAAAACCCTCATCGACGGAGGCAGCGTGCTCAACATCTTATTCGCCAAGACTTTGGATGAGATGATGATTCCTCGTTTAGAATTACGGCCGAGCACTGCGCCCTTCCACGGGATAATTCCCGGCCTACCATCAACTCCACTCGGGCAGATAACATTGCCAGTAACCTTCGGCACGCGGGATAACTTCCGCACGAAAAACGTCTGCTTCGAGGTCGCCGACTTCGAGACCGCGTACCACGCGATACTCGGACGGCCGGCACTCGCCAAATTTATGGCGATACCGCACTATACATATATGGTGCTCAAGATGCCTGGGCCAGCAGGAGTCCTCTCCCTCCGCAGCGACGTCAAGCAAGCTTTCACCTACCACAAGGAGAGTTGCGAACTGGCTCAATCACAAGAGGCGGCAGTCGGGCGCAACAGCATCCGGCAAGCCGCCACAATTGAAGTCAAGCAAGATCAAATTCCGGCAAAAAAGGCGGCGAAGTCAGGAATTTCAGCGGACTCTGACCAGAAGAAGATCCCCCTGGACCCTTCCTGAAAGTGCATCTATCCCCTAAGTGGGTTTTGGTGGATTAATGAAAAAGCGGTTAAGGGACTAATGAGTTTATCAAGATTTGTGCAGAGAATTAGTCCCAGGTTGCTTAGTGTGGTGCATGGAGACCCCCCACAAAGACATGATGCAAAACGGCGAAGCGACTCGAAGTTTATTTTAAACTCATTTGAACTTTCTTTGGAGTCGTAGGAAAACCGTTTTATCAAGAGGGGTTGCAAGCAGTGTTCCAAGACTACTCAAGTGCTTAAGTTACAAATAGCTGAGAGTTTATCACTTTGGCACGACACATACACTTGGGTGGGCTATTTTCAGTGTCAGGGTCGGAGGTTCCGACCTACAGGGCCGGAAGCTCCGACCAGGCCCTTCGGCCACACACTAAGTGTTGGCGGAGGTTCCGATCCCTAGGGTCGGAACCTCCGGGCCAAAATCTATGAGTAACGGCTATGTGACGTAAGCCATGTCTTATAAAACCCAAACTTGGATTCTAGCCGTTGCTGATGCATTCCACTTTGTTCCAACTGTTCCCTAGCCTCTCCTAAGGTGCTTTGAGCTCTCCCAACTAATCCTAGTGCATTCTTTGTGATTCTTGTGAGGATTTAGTGGGAAATTGGGTGAATTTTGTTGAGAGAAGGCTAGGAGGATCTTGTGCACTTGTGGAGGTCGCGGATTGGCTGCTTGGGGCTTATTTCTCTTGGAGGGAAACCTCCTAGACGGTTAGGCGTCTCCCGCGAGCTTCCTCTTGTTGTGGATTGTCCCGGGAAAGTTTGTGAAGGTTAATCTCGCCTCCGGAAGGAAAAGAGGTAAATTCTAGTGGAAACCAAGTTTGATCTTTGTGGTCACTTGGTGAGGAAAGAGGTCAATTGAGACCCAGCTCTTTGAAGCTCCTCAACGGAGACGTAGGATCTTTGTGATCCGAACTTCGGGAAAAATCTTTGTGTCTCCGTTGTCTTTTCTCGTTATTGCCTCATTTTGTATATTAACTTGCTAGCATTTATCTCTTACTCCATTACTTGCACTTTACTTGATCTCTGTCAAATTTATCCTTTATAGAAGTATATTGGTATAGTCTGAACTCCAGGGTCGGAACTTCCGGCGTTCTTGGCCGGAACCTCCGACCAGCCCTCTCGGCCAGCCCGAGAGAGCCGGTCGGAACCTCCTACCATTTTGGTCGGAGGTTCCTACCAGTATTTTACCGCTGCTTTTGGAGAATTTTTCAGGGACGCCTATTCACCCCCCTCTAGGCGACATCAACGGGCTTTCAATTGGTATCAGAGCCTAAACTCCTAGGAAGCTTAACCGCTTGGAGTTGATCCGAAGATGTCGACCAAAAAGGTAGTTGATTCTACCGGGGTTAGAGAAGACGGAGATTGCTCGACAAGCAAGTCGGGTGGAAGAAAGGGGGCTGCTTTTGACCTTGACTACAACAAGTTTATCCCTCCTCCTTAGCAATTCATCTCTGTGCCTTCCGGACGCGCTCCCCATTTTGACGGGACCTTCTATAGCGCGTGGAAGCACAAGATGAAATTGTATCTAAACTCATTGCATCCAAGTGTTTGGAAAATTGTGTGCACAGGTGTGACGGATGCTCCGGAGGAAGGAGAGGAGCCTACACCGGCTCAAGAGGCTCTTATCCATCGCAATGCTCAAGCCGCAAGCGTCATCCTCAACTCCTTGAGCCCCGAGGAATTCAACAAGGTGGACCAACTCGAGGAGGCCAAGGAGATTTGGGATACTCTTCAATTAGCGCATGAAGGATCCCCCGGCGTACGAGAGTCTAAGATCGAGTTGCTTGAGGGCAACTTGGACGGTTCGTGATGGAAGACAACGAGACGCCACAAGAGATGTACGATCGCATGATGGTCATTGTCAACAAGATCCGTGGTCTTGGTGGTGAAGACATGACCGATCATGTGGTGGTCAAGAGGCTTCTCCGCGCGATCGCCCCAAGGAACCCCACCTTGGTGACTCTCATCCGGGAGATGAAGAACTTCAAGAGACTCACCCCAAGCGACGTTCTCTCAAGGATCATATCACATGAGCTACTCGAAGAGGAAGCCAAGGAAGTCAAGCAACTTGCCAAGAATGCCGCAATCATCAAGAACAAGGAAGTTGCTTTGAAGGCAATGAAGGAGCAAGCCCCAAGCGACTCCGAGAGTGAAGATGAAGACTTCGCTCTTGTGGTGAGAAAGTTTAAGCACTTCCTTCGTCGAGGCGGTTTTGGCAAGGACAAGAAGGAGGATGACAAAGGAAGGAGGCAATCCAAGCGGGCGTGCTACAAATGCAAGGAGTATGGCCACTTCATCGCCGATTGCCCCAAGCTCAAGAACAAGGGTGGCAAGTCCAAGGTGGTCAAGAAGAAAACCGGGCGTGCTCACATTGGAGAGGAGTGGTTCTCCAATGATGAGGACGACGACAAGGAAGAAAGTGATGAAGGAGGGGTTGCCACAATTGCTATCAAGTCATCGTCGGGCTTCGAGGAGCATCTCTTCGACAACTTGAGCGACAACGATCACTATGAGCCCACTTGCCTCATGGCACAAGGGCGAAAGGTAACCTCAACATCCAAATCTGCTCCAATTGATGATGATGTTTCTAGTGATAATGAAAGTGAGGATGATATGGATGAGATGCTTAAGGGGTTGAGCAAGCCGGCCATGTTGCAATTGGCAAAGCTTATGAAGGCATTGGAGTGCAAAGAGAAGTCACTCGAAAGGCAAGAGGACTTGCTCATCCTTGAGAAGGAGAGAAACCTTGCCCTAGAGGAGAACTTAGCTAAGGAGATGGAGAGGGTTGAGGAATTGACCAAAGAGCTCTCTTCGGTTAATAACTCAATGGCTAATCTAAAGAGTATGAATGAAACACTTCAAGAGAATCTTGTGAAAGTGGACCAAAATCACAAGGCTCTTGAGGTGCAATTTGACACTCTTTGGAATAGCGCCTCTACCTCAAATGAGGCCACCAAGATCTCCAATGCCTCCAGAAGCAACGGTTGTGCAAAATGCTATAATTATGATTTGGATGCATATGCAACTAACCTTGAAGCTTTGGAGGCACTTAAAAAGGAGAATGAGCGGTTGGGTACCTTGGTGAAATTTGGATGCTTGAAAACATTCCAATCCAAGGATGCCCTCTACAAAACCCTCACTACCCACTCCAACAAAAATGGATATGGTCTTGGTTTTTCTCCCCATGAAAGTAGACCATCCAGAAGGACCATGGTCAATGGGAAGCAATGCCTAAAATTTGTGAAGGAAGGAGGTTCGTCGCAAGCCGAGGAGGTAAAAAGGACCTCGGTCAGTCTGGGGATCGGAAGCTCCGACCATATTGTCCGGAAGTTCCGACCAAGGTTCTCGGCCAGGCCCAAAAGGCCGATCGGAGGTTCCGACCAGCCAACCCAGACAGACCGAGAGGACTGGTAGAAGGCTCCGACCAAAATGGTAGGAGGCTCCGACCAGAAAAACTGTACTATGAATCGTATGAGATTACCAAGGATCACCGCGGTAAAGTGATTGCTCATTTTATTGGTAACTACTATGAGGAGTACAGGGCTTGTGTGTGGGTGCCTAAGGCGCTCGTGACTAATGTTAAAGGACCCAAACTTAAATAAGTTTGGGTACCTAAATCCCAAGCTTAATTCGTTTTGTAGGCATACTCCTCCGGTGGATCGAGTTGGGTTGTTGACAGCGGATGCACCAACCACATGACAGGAGAGAGGAGTATGTTTGCAACACTTGACGATAATGGAGGAGATCATGACAATATTGTATTTGGAGATGACGGTAAGGGCAAGGTAATGGGTCTAGGTAAAATTGCCATCTCCAACAATCTATCTCTTTCTAATGTTCTTCTCGTCAAGTCCTTAAGCTACAATCTATTATCGGTGTCTCAATTGTGCAAATTGGGCTATAATTGTTTGTTTACCGACGAGGATGTTACCGTCTTTAGAAGAGATGATAATTCCGTCGCATTCAAGGGAAGGTTGAAGGGGGATCTTTATCTAGTGGACTTTGACCTAGATAAAGTGAACCCGGAGGCTTGCTTGATAGCAAAATCCTCAATGGGGTGGCTTTGGCATCGAAGGCTAGCCCATGCGGGGATGAGGAACTTATCGAATCTTCTAAAGGGGGAACACATCCTCGGACTATCTAATGTCACATTTGAGAAAGACCGTGTGTGTAGCGCTTGTCAAGCCAGAAAGCAAGTTGGGAACCCACACCCCGTGAAAAACGTCATGACTACCTCAAGGCCATTAGAACTATTTCATATGGATCTCTTCGGTCCCGTGGCCTACCTAAGCATCGGAGGTAACAAATATGGGCTCGTAATTATTGATGATTTTTCTCGCTTCACTTGGGTGTTCTTTTTGCAAGATAAGAGTGAAACCCAAGGAATTTTCAAGAAATTCGCAAAGCGGGCCCAAAACGACTTCGAGCTCAAGATCAAGAAAGTTAGGAGCGACAATGGGGGGAGTTCAAGAATACTCAAGTGGAGGAATTCCTTGATGATGAGGGGATTAAGCACGAGTTCTCCACTCCATATGATCCACCTCAAAATGGAGTAGTGGAGAGGAAGAACCGATCTCTTGTCGAGATGGCAAGGACTATGCTAGATGAATACAAGACCCCGGATATCTTTTGGGCGGAGGCGGTGAACACCGCGTGTCATGCGCTAAATCGCCTCTACCTCCACAAACTTCTTAAAAAGACGGCATATGTCTCCTACTTTCATGTTTTTGGTTGCAAATGTTTTATATTGAGTAAGAGACCTCGCTCATCCAAGTTTGCTCCTAAAGTGGATGAAGGATTTCTACTCGGATATGAGTCAAATGCTCACGCCTATCGTGTTTTCAACAAAGTCTCCGGAATTGTTGAAACCACGAGAGATGTGACATTTGATGAAACTAATGGCTCCCAAGTGGAGCAAGTTGAGCTTGAGATGCTAGGTGAAGGAGTCATGGGACACGACATCGAGAAAAAGGCAATTGGAGAAGTGAGGCCGCTAGAAGATTCGGAAGAGCAAAGAGGGACCGAACAAGCTCCTTTCACTCAAGCGACGCCTCCAAGCACAAGAGTTGATCAAGAGGACGATCTAGCACGAGTGGATGTGATCGATGCCGAGGGCACTAGTGAGCCAAGAGGCACCGTACGAGCTCAAGTCCCCTCGGTGCACCATCCAAGAATTCACCACACCGTGCAAAGAGATCATCCCGTCGACAACATTCTGGGTGATATCCAAAGAGGGATAACCACTCGCTCTCGGGTAGCTAACTTTTGTGAGAATTACTCCTTTGTCTCGTCTTTCGAGCCAATTAGGGTGGAGGACGCACTTGGTGATCCGGATTGGGTGATGGCCATGCAAGAAGAGTTAAACAACTTCACCTGCAATCAAGTATGGTCATTAGTGGAGAGACCCAAGCAAAACGTCATCGGCACCAAATGGGTCTTCCGCAACAAGCAGGACGAAAATGGATCGTTACTCGCAACAAAGCACGGTTAGTGGCTCAAGGGTTCACTCAAGTCGAGGGCCTCGACTTCGGTGAAACCTTTGCGCCGGTTGCTCGCCTTGAGTCCATTCGAATTTTATTAGCTTATGCCGCTAACCATGATTTCAAGCTTTATCAAATGGACGTTAAGAGTGCGTTTCTCAATGGACCAATCTCTGAGTTGGTATATGTGGAGCAACCGCCCGGATTTGAAGATCCCAAATATCCAAACTATGTCTACAAGCTTCATAAGGCGCTCTACGGGCTCAAGCAAGCCCATAGAGCTTGGTATGAATGTCTTCGCGACTTTCTACTAAAGAATGGCTTTGAAATAGGCAAAGCCGACACTACTCTCTTCTCTAAGAAATTCAAGAATGATTTATTTGTGTGCCAAATTTATGTCGATGACATAATCTTTGGCTCTACTAATCCCTCTTTTAGTGAAGAGTTTAGTAAGATCATGACTAGGAGGTTCGAGATGTCAATGATGGGGGAGCTCACCTTCTTCCTCGGGCTTCAAGTCAAGCAACAAAAGGATGGAACCTTCATCTCGCAATCCAAGTATCTCAAGGACATCCTTAAGAAGTTCGAGATGGAGGGAGCCAAGCCCATCAAGACTCCAATGCCAACTAATGGGCATCTTGACCTCGACGACAACGGCAAACCGGTGGATCAAAAGCTATATCGCTCCATGATTGGATCTCTTCTTTACCTTTGTGCATCTAGACCGGATATTATGCTTAGTGTGTGCATGTGCGCTCGTTTTCAAGCGGCGCCTAAAGAATGTCATTTTATTGCCGTTAAGAGAATTCTAATATATTTGGTGCACACTCTTAATTTCGGTCTTTGGTACCCTAAGGGTTGTGATTTCGAGCTAATTGGATATTCCGATTCCGATTATGCCGGGTGTAAGGTTGACCGCAAGAGCACAACGGGGACTTGTCAATTCCTTGGACGGTCTCTAGTTTCTTGGGCCTCCAAGAAGCAAAACTCCATTGCCCTATCCACGGCCGAGGCGGAGTACATAGCCGCTGGCTCGTGTTGTGCTCAACTCCTTTGGATGAAACAAACCCTTCAAGACTATGGCTACAAAATGACCAAAATCCCACTTCTTTATGACAATGAGAGTGCCATCAAAATAGCCAATAATCCCGTCCAACACTCAAGAACCAAACACATTGACATACGCCACCACTTCTTGAGAGACCACGAAGCCAAAGGAGATATCACCATTACCCATGTGAGAACCGAACACCAACTTGCCGATATCTTCACCAAGCCCTTAGATGAGAAGAGGTTTTGCGAGCTTAGGAGTGAGCTCAATATCTTAGATTTTCGAAACATTGCATGACTAAGTGCTTGACTAATCAATAGTCAAGAAAATGGTCAAAAGGATGTCAATCAAAGTGAGCTTCTGTATTTTTAAGGCCTCTTCTTGTATAGAAATTGGTCTTAACACTGAGAACGGAGCTCAAACATTCCCAAACTCATTTTCCAAAAATATTGCGAAAATCCTTGTGTGATAATTTTACATTACGAAAATTTGGTTCTTTTCATTGTTGATCTTCATTTGTGACCATTGTTATGTGCTTATTGATTGCTGCTGGTCACATATGGGTCAACGGAAAATCATGTCCACCTCCTTTCGGCCAAAATACCTTGTTTTTCTTCCTTCCAGAAAAAAAATCCTGTCGGAGGTTCCGACCAATAGGCCGGAGGCTCCGACCTAATCTCTCTGTCCAAAAAAATTCAGGCCGGAAGCTCCGGCGCCTTAGCTCGGAGGTTCCGGCCCACCAGCGGTTTTAACCCCTGGGCGGCTGGGAGTTCCTTTCTCTCTCCTCATTTTATCCCCTCCCAGCCCTAACTCGTTCCCATTTCTCTTGTGGGTGATTTTCAACTCCAACTAACAAAAATCTTCGGGCATTCTCGTTTCCCTCCTCCTTGGTGGTCGGAAACTCCGTCCCGTCGATGTTTTTTGTGCTTCCTCATCTCAAGGTATTGATTACGATCTCTTCTCCTAGGTTTTCATATTTTTGACCCGATCTCTCAATATGTAAACCTAGGACTAGATTTCCTTGGTGAAAAACCTTCCTGCACATCCCTAGAATACCGATCTATAGTTTTGAATAAAATGCATTGGCTAGTTTTGTAGATCAAGTCGCAACCATGTGTCGGCCGGAGGTTCCGGTCCTCGTGGCCGGAGGTTCCGACCAGCACTCTCGGCCTGGCCGGAGGCTCCGGCCCCTATGTCGGACCCTCTGACCGGCTATTACTGCTAGCCTTTGTAACCTTGGATCTTCCAATATGTCCTTGACCTCAATACTTCCTTTGATTCCTTGGTTGTATTTCAGTGTCAATGGTTCGCGAGAAGCGTCAAAAGGCTAGACAAGATGTCTCCACCTCCGGTACCCAAAGTGATCAGGACTCGCCTCCTAGACGGGCTGACAAGGGAAAGGCACCAGCTCGTGCTAGCAGCAGCAGGAGGGCAGGGGGAGGCAAGCGGCCTGCTACACAGCCTCCGTCTACAAGATGAACTCGCAGCTCTGCTTTGATTATTCGGGATTCGGATGCACCACCGCCGCCGCCACCAAGGCGTGGTGGATCTCGCAGTGGCGGCACTCGCAGCTCTGGCAGTGGGACTGTCAATGACCCAATCCGAGCAATGAAGCACAGAGCTGTCAGCACTACTCCATTTGGCCACATTGGCAGACAGCGCTTTGATTATCTACACGATGTGGCAAGAGGAGGCAGAGACAGGAAGCTGAACCCAGATACCCTTCCTCAGGAGTTGGCAGATCCTCGCTTTGTCACCGTCGTCCAGGTAGACTGGTACAACTCAGTTTTCATGAGTCGACCTAAGCCGGTCGTGGAAATGAAGTATATAGACTAGGAGTACATGCAGCGCCAGAAGGGGCAGATTTTCAAGGACTGTAATCAAGCTTTGCCTGGATAAGGATATTGGAGGTATCATGGGATTACAGTATGATTGGAGTGAGAAGGTGATTGGTCAGTTTTATGCGACCGTATTCTTTGAGGAGAGCCCACAACATGAGTATCAGATGAGGTGGCACACTCAGGGCGTGGAATATACAGTTACTATCTCTCAGTTCGCCGCCATCTTAGGATTGGACCCCGAGGATCTGAACCGGCCTAACCTGCACAGTGAGAAGCCTTTGCCCGTTCAGAGGACCATATTTCTCTATGCCGATGGGGCGCCAAGAAACTGCATGGGCACCACCAAGGTCTTTTTCCCCTTACAAGATTCTTTCTGAACATGATCAGGGCAACTTATCTCCTAAGGCTGGCGATGCCACATGCTCCCCTTCCCGCTCGCCACTACACTTGCTTGCCAGGCTGAGGAGAAATCAGCCTCTTGTCAGTGTGATGAAGTACATTTGGTTTGGAAATCTTCAACATTGTGGTGGAGCCCAAAAGAGGATGCGCCTATTGCCTCATATATTATGAAGATGATAGAGGAAGTATCTGGTCTTGTGTTGAGAAGGAAGTGAAGCACAAGGCTTACTGTCCATACAACTCCGCCGGCAGTGAAGTTCCCTCCGCTACTTCTCAGCCCGGCTCTCTTCTCAGCCTTCCGAGTCGCCTATCAAGAAGCACTCAAGGCCATCTTCAACATCTGCACCAAGAATGCCGTGAGATAAAGAAGATGGAGCCGCCGGCAGAAGGAGATGTTGAGGGATTGCCGGCAAGACAGTCTCAGATGATTCTTCAGATGAGGTCTTTGAGGATCCTTTTGCCACCTATGAGACTGCTCAGCACATTGCCAGTGGGGGTCGGCCCTTCCAGAAGACCTTTTGGAGATTTTGAGTCTGAGGCTTGCTTCTGAGGAAGACACAGAGGAGGACTCATATCATGATGATAAGATGGAAGGATGATGAGGACATGGGGACAGCAG
Organism: Oryza meyeriana var. granulata; assembly: GCA_003991445.1. Classification (NCBI taxonomy): domain Eukaryota; kingdom Viridiplantae; phylum Streptophyta; class Magnoliopsida; order Poales; family Poaceae; genus Oryza; species Oryza meyeriana. The sequence continues at coordinate 1,885 of RYFJ01001452.1, read as the reverse complement.
TGAGGAAAATGGGGATGAGGATGATGAGTCCCTATCGCAGCACCTCCACCAGTACAGCCTGGCTTTACACATCTTGCTCCCTCTTTTCAGCCAGTCTATGACATTCCTCCCATCATTGAGAGAGATGATGATTGCCGCCAGTGGCGATACAGAGGTTTTTGCTCCGGATGATGAGACCGGCACTGCAGGCAGTACAGCGTCCGGCAACACTGATATTATCCCCTCTGACGACGATTGAGCCCTTTCTTCCCCTATCTTTCCTCTCTTTTTGGTGCCTTGATGCCAAAGGGGGAGAAAATTCAGAATGAAGGGGCCTCCTCTTACACTTTTGTGGCATGATCTGCAGTATGGCCGGAACCTCCGACCCTGTGGCCGGAGGTTCCGACCCCCTTCTGTCTTTAGGTTTCCTAGACTTCTTTTCGGCCATTGGACATGTATTGACCAATTGTTTGCGATGTAATGAATGCTTAATTATGGATCTAGATAAAATTTAGCATTTAAATCTATTCTTGTAATGCCATACAATGTGATGTGATATTTACTTCTCATGTTTTGTGTGTTTGCCATGTCATATGCACTTGATATTCTATTCATCATGTCACACCTTGCACCCCACGGATGAAAATAGATGAAAAAGGCTTGTCATGTTTCACAAAATTCAATATGCATATATACTTCACTCTTACTAATATGCATATTTCTAGGGGAGCCAATTCATCTACATTCATTCAAAATCAAGTTTTATATATATTCTTGTTGTAAGCTTTAACCGTGTGTCATCAATCACCAAAAAGGGGGAGATTGAAAGTGCATCTATCCCCTAAGTGGGTTTTGGTGGATTAATGACAAAGCGGTTAGGGACTAATGGTTTTATCAAGATTGGCAGAGAAATTAAGTGCCCCAGGTTGCTTAGTGTGGGTGCATGGAGACCCCCCACAAAGACATGATGCAAAACGGCGAAGCGATCGGAGTTTATTTTAAATTTCATTTGAACTTTCTTTGGAGGTCGTAGGAAAAACCGTTCTATCAAGAGGGGTTGCAAGCAGTGTTCCAAGACCACTCAAGTGCTTAAGTTACAAATAGCTGAGAGTTTATCACTTTGGCACGACACATCACTTGGGTGGGCTATTTTCAGTGTCAGGGTCGGAGGTTCCGACCTACAGGGCCGGAAGCTCCGACCAGGCCCTTCGCCCGGCTAACACTAAGTGTTGGCCGGAGGTTTCCGATCCCTAGGGTCGGAACCTCCGGGCCAAAATGCCTCTGAGTAATGGCTATGTGACGTAAGCCATGTTTATAAAACCCAAACTTGGATTCTAGCCGTGTGCTATGCATTCCACTTCGTGTCAACTGTTCCCTAGCCCTCTCCTAAGGTGCTTTGAGCTCTCTCCCAACTACATCCTAGTGCATTCTTTGTGATTCTTGTGAGGATTTAGTGGGGAAATGTGGGTGCAATTTTGTTGAGAGAGCAGGCTAGGAGGACTCTTGTGCACTTGTGGAGGTCGCTGATTGGCTGTTCGGGCTTATTTCTCTTGGAGGGAAACCTCCTACGACGGTTAGGCGTGCTCCCGCGAGCTTCCTCTTTTTGTTGTGGATTGCCTCTCCCCGGGAAAGTTTTTGAAGGTAATCTCGCCTCCGGAAGGAAAAGAGGTAAATTCTAGTGGAAACCAAGTTTGATCTTTGTGGTCACTTGTGAGGAAAGAGGTCAATTGAGACCCAGCTCTTTGAAGCTCCTCAACGGAGACGTAGGATCTTTGTGATCCGAACTTCGGGGAAAAATCTTTTGTGTCTCCGTTGCCTTTTCTCGTTATTGCCTCATTTTGTATATTAACTTGCTAAGCATTTATCTCTTACCTCCCATTACTTGCACTTTTACTTGATCTCTGTC